>OX453274.1:6447673-6482673 GCA_949710005.1 Ricordea florida | reverse complement strand
CAAGAGATTTGCATTGTGCACATTTTCTGGAGATAAATATGGTTCAAGCCTCTCACGAGGAGACAGATCATCATATATTCTTGCAAGGTGGTGTGCTCTTGGAGGAAAAATTGACACCAGTGGAAGTGATCTTAGGCCTGGAATCATTCAGTTTTTCATGGAACAGACAATCAAAGTCAATAGACAGCCTCTTCCGTGCATACTTGCTTTTGTGCGCTGGTTTCAATCACATCCTTCTCGGTACTCCTTAGGTGCTCCAGTGGAGGTGTGGTGCAAGGATCTCTTTGAATTGGAAGGTGAGGCTACTTTCATTCCTGTTAAGAGAGTACATGGAAGGTTTGTGCCAGTATTTAGTGTTATTCAACGGGAGCATGTGTTAGTAGTTTGTCCTCTCCCACTCAAACTACACTGTTAAGGTTTTTAATCTGTTAAATGTTGGACTCTGCAATGAGTTACACTATTACATAATTTGAATTTAAAAAAAAAATATTAAACAGAGTAATTGAAAAGTCTCCTTTGAACGAAGACTGTGTTTCTATTTTGTGGCTAAATTTCATATCTGGAAAAGGACTCCACTTTTCAAACCATTATGAATAAACTTTTTATGATTAATGTATTTTTAACTTTAGTTCCTATGACTCAGTGACAATCAAAGATCGGAGTCATAACCAGAGTCATACATTTTGTAAGACTCGATCTGGTGAAAAAACAATCCATTCAAAGGCATTGCGATGAGTTTAATTCTGCCTCTGCTTGCAATTGGGTTTTCACTAGTTGGCAATTGATGGAGTCATAAGTGGAATTAGAACACGGTTTTCACACTTCTGATTAAGACACTGACTGTGACTCTGTTGTTAGTGAAAAACAGCTTTAAGGGTAACAATATTTTGAAATAGTTGGTCATTTCAGGAAGGATAGTTTATAGTTGCCTGGCCTGTTTACATTCATTCATAATTATTAGTATGGTGAAAAAAAGGCCACAATATGGTCTTTGCATAACTGTGATCACATGATCAACCTTTGGTAAACACGAAAACAGTTCTTCGTAAAAGAATTTGTTAGCACAAGCTCAAAGTTAGAAGTATTTGTATGAGAAAAACAACTTTTGCCACTAAGTCACTCTTGCATGGTTTTTGATACAAATCCTTGTAAGTTCTAAAATGTTTAAACTGTCGTTAAATATTTTCCTTCCCCATTTAAGGACTCAAATTGCCTGTTATGACTTAAAAGGATATTTGAGCCCTGTAATGCTTTTGGTATTATTTCATGACAGTTTTGAAAATTTCGAAATTACAGAATTCTTATGTAAAACCATGCACATGTGACTGGATGGTAAAGTTGTTTTTCTCATACAATGCTTCCAACTTTTGGTGGCCATTGCATGAATTATTGCTTCTTTTGAGGGATAGGGCTGAAAATTTTCAGGTTGCCTAATCTTAATATGCTCTTTCAGCTTTTGCTATGCTTTCGTGATTACCAAAAGTTGATCACATGATCAAGACATGAGAAGAGCCTCTTAAATGGAACCGCAATAATGATTGCCTATGGCCAGTGTAAATGATGAGCACATTTAAAGCACAACAAAGCTGATTTTATACTGCATATTGCACACTTAAAGGAAATTCCAAAATAAACTTATTGTATTTTGAAATTTATTATTTTAAAAAAGGGCATGATTTAATTCTCAAGTGTTAATAGTTAATATTAAGCAGTTACTGAATGAATGAGTTGTCTTATTGCTGTTTTTGCTATGTTTTTAACTATTACTTTGCCTAGTTCCAGCTGTAGTTATTACTCTGGAAACGGGTGAAGTGTCGGCCATTTTTGTTTTCACAACCAAAGCAACTCAACCTTGTCCCCAGGTCTTCTCAGTTAACTGTTCATTAACCTGTAGACTACATTTTTGACGTCATTTCTCATTAAACACAAACGTTTTTCCAAATTTGGTCATCAGTAACTGGTTATGGTGAATTAAACATGTGCTTTTAGCCAATCAGAATTGGGGAAATATTTTGAGTGAATAATAATATGTTTACAGTAGTCTATACATGTGTATTTATTGTTATGATCATGATCTGGTGATAATAAATTCAAGCTATTCAACAGAAACTGAATGCAGTGATTTCTTGTTTCCTTATGTGAATGGGGTTGCAGACCAGGGGCGAGAAGGTAGCCGTGGTGTGTGTTGGAGGGGGGGGGGGGGGTGTGATGTTGCCAAATTGTGGGTTTGGAACGATTTTCAGTTCTTGAAACCTACCTTGCATCTATCTTACTCAAATCCAATTAGGTGATCTTGGCAAAAAAATATCCTGCTCATAGTAATCTACTTTCAGTCAAGAATGAAATAAACCCACATACATTTTAACTGAAAAATGTACCCGTGCATTGTGGATGGGTGCCAGAACAATGCTCCAGTTGCCTCTGATAAAGGACTTGAGCAGACGGAGGAGAAGTGAATGATATCTCCTTTATACACAATCAAAGGATCTGCTTAGGGGTACCATTTTTCAGGCTTCAGGTATTTGAAAGGGCTGGAATTCAATTTTTTGAAGTATTTTGTAAGGCCCAGGGTTTGGAAACTAGTTATTTTTTGTTTGGTTAAAGGGCTAACAGGATCAAATAAATTTATTAAAATTACATCAGGAGTCACCCTACCCTTGGAATATTTTCTTATAACTTGATTATTAATGCACAGGTTTGACATAAAGCCTATGCATAATCTTTTTCAGACCAGTTTTAGTGCACACAATTTCTTCTATCATGTAAAAATCTATGCAAAAGTTAATATAAATTAAAGAACACATCCTTGCTCCTTGAAATGTGTAAGAGCTACTGTATTACAGAGTAAAATATGTCAAATGTTGGAATTGTTGGACAAATTAAGTCGTTGATGAACGATTGCATTCCCTAAAAGGTATCAATTAATCCAACCAAGCCAAAGTTTCACCCGTTATGGAGATTTCGCGTGTCATAAATGAAATAATTATCTAATTGAGCATCATTGCTGACCCAATTTTACGCGGGAAAAGGCTCTGAGGCGGGAAATATCGACGGCAGCAATAAGCAGCGTATAAATATTATGAAGACAAACCAGCCATTTTCTTGGAGAAAGAATACCCATAAAGAAAGAGCAGCAATGCAGAACGAAAGAAGAAAGCGAAAGAGAAAGGCTAGAGCGGCGAACAAAGAAGATAAAAGAAGAAAAGCTTTGTTAGCCCTTGAAGATGAACGAGCGATGACCTTAGCGAAGAATGAAAGATTGCTCCATCTTGCGAGGAAGTATTACGCTAAATGGCATGCTCTACATCTTCGTGAAAGGGTAGGAACGTCATTTGTTTACACCATGTTTACAATGAAATGGGTGCGTCAGCAAAATTAAGGGTAAGATTTCCGCACAGGTCCCTACTTCATTATGCATTCCGTAACTGTATTATTTCGTTCTTCGAACACAAGAAATATTTGCACGTGCATTACACCAGACAAGAAAGCTTCAGCATGCATAATGAAGTAGGGACCTGTGCGGAAATCATTCCAAATTAAGCAATTAAGAAATGTAAGGGCTACTGAGAAGCAATAAAATTTCATAATTGGCAAGAATGGTATTAATTTTTTTCAGACTAGCAAAATGGATAAATCAAACGCTATGGAGAATGAGAAACAGGCACATAAAGATGCCTCAGTTTCTGCAGATCAACTGGTGTCACATGTAAAGAGAAGTCATCTCAGTCATGTGAAAGATCCAAGTGGTTCTACTGACCAACCTCTGTTACTGGGATGTGGTGTCTTTGGACGTTGCTATAAAATGTATTACAGAGGGATTTCAGTTGCTGTTAAACAATTTAACACACACCTGTTATCAGAGTCCAATGTTATCAAAGAAGCATCACTGATGAAACAGTTGGATCACCCATGTTTTCCCTACGTTTATGGTATTTGTGTACAAAGGAAACCTTTCCTGTTAGTACTCCAGTTTTGCAATGTGGAAGGCAAAGCATACACTCTTCACAGGACTTTACACAGCCATACCTTGGTTTTAAAAAATCAAGAGTGGTTTCATGTTATTTTGCAACTTCTAGAAGCACTCAAAGTGTTGCACAACTCTGGACTGATTCATCAGGATATAAAAGGTGATAACATCTTGCTTACATACAAAAATACACTGTTTGTGCCAGTAATCATTGATTTTGGAAAGTGCATTAGAAAACAGGAAGCCAGTAGAAAAGTTTTGTCCAAACAAGAACAAGAAACATACAAACAGAAGTACACACATGTTGCCCCTGAAGTTGTTGCAGGAACTCACCCTCCATCCTATGCAAGTGATGTATATGCCCTTGGCCGTCTGTTAAGGCAGATTGCAACCAAGATTGGTAGCAAGCCACTTCTCTCCCTTAGTGAATGCAGCCTAAAGAATGACCCAAATGCTAGGGCTTCTTTGGATCACCTATTGGTCAGTGTCAAGTCTCTGTCATCATGATTAGGTTCTTGATATTAAATAGAGAGGAGAAGTCGTTATGTCAAATTTCTTGATGACAACAAAGTGAAAAGGTCACTTAAAAAGTGAATTCACACTGTTTCAAACTTATCGATCTTATTCAGTTTCTTTTAGTTTGTAAAATTGTGGAGAAATTATTTTCTGAGGTTGAATCCAAAAGGACCATATCTGACTTTAGAAAAAGAAAAAGAAAATTCTTGTGCTGTGTTCACCAACTCCATAAACCAGTGACGTGAAATTAGGAAGTTTCTAGTTGCAGACTTGCAACGATGGATAAGAAATGTACAAAAAAACGTGATGCACATGCAAAGTTGTTGTTTTGCTAACATAAATAGAGGATATTACATGGCCGCGCAGAGATAAGACATTTCTCTTCAACTGTTGAACAAGAAGAGAAATTTTGTATCTCCAAGCAGCCATGTAATGTCCTATTTATTATGTAAACACCAATGAAATACCAAGCCATTTCACTTTAACAGTTTTGTGAAAGGCCCAATTTATTATCAAGCCATAGCAAAGGTGATATTTTCACATGTGAAGATAACATGTTATTTTCACCTGTGAAGATATCAAGTTTTTGCAAGAAAGCTCACCTAGTATTTCATTGGTGTTTATATAATAAACTGATTTCTTTTCTGCCGTTCGTTGCCATCGCTGTGGTTGTTGCTTAAGCTTCCCACTGTTGTGATCCAGAAATGTTGCTACCATGGTAAAGTGACATCATACTCCTTCTCTCTATTGGTTGTCATACCACCACTAACTAAAACTTTATATCACACTGTCAAGGACACTGTGGCAGGGCTACAAACCCTTTAAGCCCCAAGAATCACCCAAAACAGTTTTCCCCTCACAACATCATTACTTCATTAAAGGAAAGATTATGACAACAAAATAAACACCACAAGGAGAAGGGTTTCATCTTTCAACAAATTAATTCTCTCAACTAATGCGTGGAGATTATTAGGGAAATTTTGTCTTTGAATATTGGGGCTTAAAGGGTAAAAGTGTTTTAATGATTTTAATATTGAGACCTTTATTTTAAAAAAATAGCTTTCTAATAAAATTACTGATAAGTTACTGAAGTTTTGCTTTAGCTTGACTGAAAGCCAAGTCCACTCTGTCCGATCTTAGGTTATTTTTCTTCTGTTTTTAAAATGACCTGGCTATAAATTTAAATTTATAAGGTGGATTTGACTATTGTATGACATATTTTACTGCACAAGTAAGGATTTCACATTCTGTAGGAGAATTGTTATTTACTTCAGGCTCAACTGAAAGCCAAAACCACTGTTTCTGGTCATACTAGCAGGGTTTCTTTTTTCAAATGACCTCCTTTGCGAGCTTGGAACTACAGAAAAGTGATGGTGAAATATTTACCTTTAATTCAGTTTTCCTTACATAGTAGGTGGAAGCTTGTAGTTGCCCAGATGTTTTCATCTTAAGGCAGCGCACCGGAAACGGAACAGGACAGATGTTTCATCTGTTAAGTTAGCGGAAGCTTCCCTTGTAAGGTAAATTCAATGATTGGCGGAGGTAGTAATTTTTCCAGACTCACTGTATGAAATCATCATGATTAGAAAGGTAAATACCAAAGGCTAAACTCAACATTGGTCAATCACTTAAATTTCACAAGTGTGTGTTGACTGCAGAGTAGGTGGAAGCTTGTAGTTGCCCAGATGTTTTCATCTTTAGGCAGCGCACCGGAAACGGGACAGGACAGATGTTTCATCTGTTAAGTTAGCCGAAGCAAACTTTGTAGTGAATACAAATAATGGGCGACAAGTTTTGGTCATGGACCATGTTATTTCTGCAGTAAATACCATTCCCGTGTAGGTCATTTGAAAGAGAAGCTCTGGATCCCAAAAGACATGATGCAGAGTGGATCTGGTTCTTTTGCTTTTAATCACTGCTGAACGTCACTTTACTTATTTAAAATGGCAGTGAAATGAGGTGTCAAGACCTGATGGTGAATCCCTGGTGTATCAGCACTCACAAAGTAGATAACGTTTTTGTATTGGGATCAGTTTTGGTCCAGACTGGAAGACTTCTAACAAAGGATTTAGCATGTTGTGCTCTTATGATTTTCTTTCTTCTTTTGAGATTTTGGCCATGGCAACAGTAGCACTACATGAACACTGTAGTTATCATTTTTTAATAACTGAGTTAATAAACTCTTCCAATTTGCAGTGTTTTTGCATAAAGGCTCTATGCCAGGTACCACACAGAAAGCACACAATAGGTAATGGGCAAAACTCTGGTGGCAGGGAAGCACTTAAATCTAGGGGTAAGGGGACCAGGAGAAAAGCCCTCCTGGGGGGAGACAAGATTGAGTGGTACCGGGGGAAGCCACCCTAGACAGGAGTCCTGGTAGTCTCTGGGGGTGAGGCCCATATACCCCAGTCACTAGGAACTAAGGGGAACCAGGAGCGGTGGCCATTCTGGGTGGAGTACAGATCAGGTGTGACCGGGGGTCCACACCCTGGAGTGGACATTTTTCCAGACCTGTCTCCAAGGGCTAAGCCTTACTGTGGGGTAAAGTGCAGCTAGGGGTTACACTTCCCTGCCACTACTTTTATTGGGAAGCAAGACAGTAGTTTCACATCCCAGGAACTTAATGAAGGAATAAGACCTAGTCCAGTATAACACCATAATATAAATGATTAATCTTCAACATACATTTAGATGTAGAAGAATAAAATAATGATCTGCTTGAAATACATTCTGGTCATGCTAAATATATAGTGAACATAATTGATAATCGAAAGAGCTAAACAAAGGTTCCAGTCAGAACAAAAGGTGGGTGGGAGGGAAAAACGCTGTTGTGAATGAACCGAAGGCCTAAGAGAACTGACTGGGAAAGGACAGTGTACGGCAAATAGAGGAGCTCATGTGCATGATGAGCATGTGGTAATATGAATGGTACCTTAGTCCAGTCTAGTAAATATATCATGCTAAGTCACAGTGGACTTTGCCAAAGGAGAAGGCTACATTGTAATCAAACAACTAGTTACTGTTCATTGTTCTTTCGTGTACTTTGAGCTAGTACCTACCATTACTTAGTACAAAAGCTAATTCAAATCTTGAATTTTGTGTGACAAGAACAGAGACATGACTGTTGCTAGTACGTCAATAAGTGTTGTTTCATAGGGCATAATTCTCAAGTTTCTTAAGATCATTTTTACCTTAAACTTGAATTTATCTTTATTTTTTACTAATTCGTTGAAATTTAGTAAAACTTTGTTATCTTGCTGACGTGCTTTCTACGTTTTGGAAAGAAAAATTGTTTGAATGGCTTACCCAATGTCACTCTTTTTTAGTGTAATGCAGTGTTTTATAAAGAAAATACAAAACAAGACTAATAAATGCGAGTGGAAAAATTTGGTGGTGACATTGCTCAAACCGATTCTTTAAAAACCGTCAACTAGTCGATCTGTACTCTGATTGATTGTATTTTCTATCACATGGTATAATTGAACTGATGTAAAATAGTGTTAATTCCAAATTCTCTTTGAAATAAAGTTTATGCTTTCAGGGGGGATCTTTATCCACCCCATGACTTGTGTTCATTATACACACTTTAGATTACCCTTCTTTCCTTTCTTATTGCCTTTGCAATTCCTCAGTTCATGGTCAAAATTTGTTAAGGGGTTACTTTTCCTTTAAAGTGGACTGATGCTCTGTCGGTTGCGGAGTGGAAGTTGGAAAATTGTTTAGTCAACTAGGTTGACATTGTCACGTCAAAAAGATGGCGTTTCGAACGTTCATTCCTCATCATAACGAATACTATCAGTATACCGAAAGCAAATGTGCAAAAACACTCGCAAATCTGGTTATTTGGAAGTAATGCAAACTTTGTCCAAAAGTAAATATTTGCACATGTTACATGAGTAAAACGTACGCTAAAGTTTTTGGATGTAGTTTGGGTAAACGTTGGAAAACAGTGATGCATACATATAAATTTGCAACATGTTTGCTTAGATTTTTGCAGAAAGCAAACATTATTTTTCCACAGAGAACAAATCTGGAGTGAATGTACACCGGATTTGTTGATTTGCGGAGGTATCAAATACGAAGCAAATATAAAGTAGATTTCAGGTTTACGTCGTATTTGCACGTAATTTCAACAGAATAAACATCTGTGTTTGCATCATAATTACTTCTGGTGAAAATTTTGGTCAAATTTAGAGGGCTAAATTTGCATCATATTTACTTCTGTTGCAAACCTGTTTAAATCCATTTTTTCGTGCAGTGATTGTGCCATCGATACGAAAATCTATGAGAAAACAGAAACGGAACATGTCCATAACTCTCGAATGACAGGCGGTTAGGGTATTTATCGTTCAGTTGTAGTCAGTTCAGATATCACGTACGGTTCAAACACCTGTTTAAAAGCGGGGTAGGAAAGAGCAAACACAACAATTCATCTTTCGACAGTCACAAAGCAGCTGTAAAGAACGCTCCAAGCAGTTATTTTACTCTTTCGTATTTGTTAGAGAAAATAACAAAGGGAGAGTCGCACCACTGCAAGATTTATTCCGGCCGTGAGAAAATGACTACTCCGCTACCGGTTTCTGGAAGACAATATTTTGCAGCGTTGTAGGATTAACACCGTCCAGTCTAACTTCAACACGAACTTAAGTAACGAAAAAAAATTAAAATAAAACAAAATTTAATTTTACAAAATTTAAAAACAAAACAATGAAAGCCGTATGATACCTCTTCCCACTGGTTTTCGACCGAGTGCTCACAAAGCATGGTTCCACTCACCGACAATAATATACAAATATAATCTTGTTAAGTCAAAAGGTTTGGTTGTGGACTCAAAAGAATGATTTTGCCTCTAAAAAACAGTGTTAAGCGAATGCGTTCTGCGTTTAGCTTCCACTATTATATTCTTCTACGAAAGGATTTCAGTCGGGTTTGACTTTTTACAATACGAGTGTTTTAACCAATTTAATACAACAACCAGCTGGCCAATATAACTATTTTTTTAACGTTTTAGGTAATGGTGTAGGGTAATGAAAGGCTTTCATTACCCTACAAGATAAGTTTCATCCATTCCATCCGGTCCCAAAACTGACAACAGTTTGACTTGTTCAGGACAGTTACTTTCGCATGCTCACTAAGAAACCAAGGTATTTTCAGCGTAAAATTTCATGGAGGAAGATATTTTTCTCGTCCTTCATGATATTACAAGAAATTGGGATAATCAAACGAATCGATAAAGTAACTTATACCACCGTAAGGTAAAAGGGAGGTGCTGAGGTTTCGAGCGTTAGCCATTCGTTAGCCTTCGTTAGCCCTTCGTTAGCCCTTCGCTGGCCCTTCGTCGGAGCGAATAATATTAGCATAGAGGGTGCTTACTGCAAATGTTGTGTGCTTTAGTTACAATGTAAACTGTCAATAGAACAGTGATGTGACTGTAGTGGAGGCTGCACAGTGCGAAACGTGTGAGCCCGCATAGCAAGGCGCTTGAATTGATGACCCGGGGCCAGGTTGCTCGAAGCAGGGTTAAGGTAACCGAGAGTTGGTGCGAAATTTAAATGCAGATATGAGAACTTAAAAAGCACATTCAGTATAATTCTTTTTGAATAGAATTTGATGATTGCATGTTCTGAATAAATTGAGAAAGGTAGCGGGAAAAGGACGATAAAATGTAGGTCCTGTCTCACCATACTTGTTCCTTATAATCTGTGGGACGTTGAAGAACCCACACACTGTTCGAAAAGAGTAGGGGACGTAGTTCCCGGTGTGGTGGTCTATCTCATTTATAGTCGAGGGCCGTATGTTAGATAACTTGTAAATGGTCAATGCGCTACCCCCGTTAAATAAAGATATTTGATTTGATTTGATTTGTGGACAACCGACCCCCGGTGTATCCTGAATTTTTGAGTCATTAACAACAGGGCAATTACTTCATAACAATGGCTACGCACTTGAACGCAGTTTGGCGATGTCGATTGGCGCTTTCTACACAACATAACATTGTGCTTAATATCGCGTGTAACCTGAATGTCCGACTGGACTTAACCGGGTTGAATGTTCCATTAAAGATTTAATGAACTCTGGAAAGCGTCGACAGGCACTGCAGTAATAAGAGTAAAGTGACATTGTTAAAATAAAGAACGATCCTGAGTCTTCCTGGTCTGATCCGACCACAGCCTGGTCAGATCCGCCCACAAGTGTTTCTAGAAAAGCTTCATAGAACATTTAACGACAACTGGTTGAAAGGGGCAAGCGCAAGCTGCTTTCTTCATCTCGTCGCCCACAGATCTACGATACCTTTTCCACCTGTATGCCTCTTCTGAAATCGTTCATTGACACGCATGATCGCTTCAGTCCCCTTTAATCGCGTCGAACTACAATTATTCTCGGGATGCCAGCCCTCCCGCGCGTGGACATGTCGAACGGGGAAACGGCCGTCCCGCCCTAAAATAACGATAGGCAGTACGATAAACAGACGACTAAACGGAGACTAAATCGACGAACTGCTTCCTCTTTCCCGCAGAATTTTGAATGTTGCTGTGGAATCACAAAGTGTGAATGTTTATACGCGCTAAGCCCGAAGATTTTGGCCAAGTGACGTAATTGTTTAGAGCGGACAGAATTCTCCCCGTGTGATGTCATGACAGCGAACTTCACAACTGCCTGTAGATGGGTTCCATTTGTTGCTAACGAATCTGTCGAAACACGTTTCAGCGAAAATAACTCAAAGCGTAACTCAAGCCAGATCTGGATGTTTGGATGTTGCGGCCAAGGACTTAAACAAAATGGAGTGACTTTTTCGAGGCAAGGGATTATTTTTATAAACCACCCAGCTCCAATACGCACAAACTGCGAGCGTATCCATGTTAAGTAGGAGAGGTTCAGCGACTCAGATCTCATATGGTTGATTTTCAATGTTCCCGAGAGAAGGGATATTTCGGAATGCTCCTGGGCAAGATTTTTTGCGTTTTCGACGCCTGTGGATTTGCGTGCTTGTCGTTGGACTGTTACAAGGTACTTGCTTTAAACGACATGCTTGTGTTTGTATTTAGCTTGTTTCTGGTGGATAGCAACAATTGAATCGGGTTTTCACCGGTGAAATCCACCGACAACAACTTGCCAAACTTTTTATTCGAGCTGGACGTCGGTTCATGGCCTTTTGATTTCACGCAACTGTGAAAATCTCGGCAGAGAATCTGGCTGATAAATTAAGATTGCAATCCCAGGGCTTCAGTTAATTAGATTACTTTGTTTGTTTGATTGTGTGGAGACCACTGTTATCAGCCACTCATCTTAATAGCTTCTCATTTAGTCAATTATGATACAGTATTTTCTCGACCTTTTTTCATTCTCGGAGAAAAACTATATGTACAGCTTAATTGCATCGCGGTCCAATAATACAATTCCTTGTCTATCGTTAACCGCACTTACGAGGGAGGAACGCGTAAGGGAAATCCCTTCGACCGCTCTTTTGCTGCGGAGACATCGATTATCGCAAAAAATAAAGATGCAGAAGGAGCGACCTCCCCAAAAAAATAGTTTCAGGGCGTCGGGAAGAATAGAGGGAAATGATTGTCAGATTATTTTTCCCCCAAATATTTATTCTGTTATTCGATTGTCTTTGCTTAAGGTCAGAGAGTGAACGGCTCAACGGATCACGCCTCGACAGCAGGTAAGACTGAATAATTTACATTCGAGATAAGAACACTGTTGAATTTGAAGTTCGAAACATAATAAAAGCTATCAGTTTCAGAGCACTTATTTGTCTGCTGGTAATTAGTTGAGCAGAGAAAAGAAAAAAAAAGAAAGTTATGTGGTAGTCCCTACATGTGTTGGCTCGATGTCTTTTATCTGCCACCTGCTAATTTCAAGTTCAGCCTTTTCCTGTTCAGTGAGTTTGTAAGACCATGTGCACCAGGGAGAAAATTAAATAAAACGGACTTTTCGCCTAAACCACATGAAGCAATGAAAGACAGAAAGTGAAACTTTCTAAAAATCACCGTGGTTTGATCCGCTGGGTTCTTAAATTAGATATGTAGCGAGGTGCAACGTTGTTTATCAACAGTTTGCGGTTATTGGAAGAAAGCAATCTAAAAATAGATTTCTTCGGATTGTTACGAGTAATTTCAAGTTTAACGGAGGAGCTCTAAGAGAAGCCTTTCTCTTTCCTTGAAATTTTGATTCAGAAAAACGGATCGCCATTTAGCTAGTTCTAATTTTAAATGGTTATATTCTGTCAAAAAAAAAAGAAGAAAACCATGCTTGAATCACGTGTAAACACCCTTTTAAATAAACAGGCTAAAAATTATTTGATGTCGCTCTCTTGGTTTGCTAATAAGATAATTTGGCTACAAAACGGGAGTTGAAGCGTTTTTGTGGAAAAAGAAAGCATAAGTGGCGAAGTAGCAATCGCGTTCTTAAATTTGATGGAGGGACATGACATATTCTACACAACATAGTGTACAATTAGTTTTCATTCTTAAGGCGATCCTCCATGGTTTGTTAGCCTGCAGTGATAACCGTTCATGAAAGGTGTAAAGATAGGGCTTAATTTCGACGAAAGGCTAACCCTCGAAACGTCATTTCCCCTTAAATCCTACGGAGGTAAAACTGGCTTGAGAAACCATTTTTCATTTTTGGTATGTTTCAATTTCCCACCGACCTAGCACCAGTTTTTTTTAGGTTTACTACAGATGACTTTGGGGAAGACGTCACAAGACTGAAATATGTTGCCAGTAAATTTATCAAAAAAAAAAAATCCTCAGAATTTTGACTTATTTTGAGGTAAAGGATTGTGAATCTGGGTCTTTGAGACGCGACTACAAGACCGCGCTTTCAAGTCCTCGAGTTACAAGAATGAGCATTCAAAATCTACTTAGAGGAAATTCAAAATTCTGTGACTCTTCTACAACAACATCAAGACAATGACATTCGCTTGAATTGAACCCCCAATTTAAAGTTCTTCATTCTTAACCTCAATATTCAATCTGCGGGCAAAATTATTACAATGGATGTTAAAAGAAACTTGCACAATTTAAAGTCAGCTATTTTTCTTCTGGGCGAGTTTACCACAGGATTGTCTTAACCAAGGTCGGCGTTCTCTCTTTCGTTGGTTCAAGGAATCGAGTTATTGAGTCGTCATAGAATATTTTTGGGAGTTAACAAAGGCAGTTTGTATGAGGTAATGAGTAGCTAAGCCGTGCTACACTTGATGTCAAAGGAGCGGGTAGTCTGTGAGACTTGTGTCCGTCTGATGTAGGATTCTTGCGCGAGCCGATCGCCTTAACGCCCCACATGAATTCGAATCGTGCGAGCGTTTGCTCCTTAATCTGAACTCTTAAAAACCTGCCTACTAAACAGAGAAAATTCTACATAAACCTTTCACAAAGTTTTCAGCAAGAAAGTAAGCATAAGTAGGCGGGCAAGTTCAACTGCCGGAAAGTGTACTTGGTTTTGTCAGTTCAACATGGACTTCGTACATCGTTCAAAGTAGCACAAACAAATATAACACATTGTACTGTTTAAGCAACTTTCCAGCTTGCTCTTGGTCAGTTTCCAGTAATCTTTTTAGCATATTCCTGTTCTGTTTTTGAATCTACGGGCTTCCTGTGGAACCGCTTAGATGTTATGTTGTCATGTGTGTACGTCCGGTAGGTAACAACGTTTTTGAATACATGTAGAACGTTTGGGCAAACAATCGTTATATCTCGGATTCTCTTCGTTTTCTCCGATTCTTTTCGCCGGGTTCCGGTACCTTCCACCTGCCGGTTGGTTCTGCTTTGCTTATCTATAGTCTTTGACGCTTGATCCCTACAAAATAGACGATTATATGGAAAGCAGGCTGAGTGGAAGTTTGCAGACGTTGTTTTTATATATATTATTCTTCTTGCGCTCATAAACAGACAAAGTTTTCAAAAATGCGAGAGATGATTCTTCTTCCGTTTGAAACGGCTACTTTGCCAGCTGCACCAATTATTAGCCCTTTCACTCCCAAGGGGTCTCCATTTGACGACTAAAATCGTCTGGCGTTAGACAGAGTAAAATCTGTAAAGTCACCCTGAGGAGTGAAAGGGTTAATGTCTGCGACAAGTATCCTTGACAAAATGCGTGTAGAAATAAGATTATTCAAATACCATCATTTTTGAAACGACCCAGTTTATGCGAGACTAAAGGTGTATTTGGTCGGAGGGCGGTTTTGCTCTCTATTTCATGGTTCCAATTATGGATTTTGCCCCGAAATCAATAAATACAAACTGAAAAAGATTCATAAAAAATGAAATTTTAGAGAAAGGCAAAATTGGTGAAACTAAAGCAAAATAATTGCATAGCAAGTCAAGGTTCCCATAAATCTGTGCAAAGGTTGACGCCTTTCTAAGGAGTTTGTACAATCCATGTTTTTAACCGTATAATGTGTAGAAGCACATTATAGAAGATTCAGCCAGAGACATATCAAAAAAGCAGTAAGATAACAAACTATGAAGTTTTGAACACTGATCCAAAATCACACTTGAATCACATAATCAATGTACTTTATTGCATAGTCCACGGAAGGAGAACTTTTTTTATCATAACTACTCAAAGTATTTGGATACATTAGTAGTAGAAGGTCATTCAGGCTTAAACCAGAAAGAGGCTCTCTTAAAACACACTATATTAAGGATGTCTTTTCACATCTAATACCACTTTTCTGCACTGAAGTACCGAAACTCCACTCTCTATCCCTTGCCTACAACAATATAACTCGAGCTGAAGTCTATATAAAATTTGGAATATGAATACCAAGTTTACATCCTGAAGCACATTCAGAGTAATCAGGAAATGAAGAGGAATAATGAAATAATGTGTTTGTGTGGGACAGAAAAATGGAATGACAACTTCCTTGGAATAATCGAGTTTTTGACAGTCTGCAACAGGTAGGTAATAAGCCATTACCATAACTTCACCCCTGAGTCAGCTAATAATATTGACATTTTGCAAAGAAGAAAACCCTTACAAAAACAATCCTATTTTATCCATATTTTATAACTATTTTAATGCTATCACAGCTATTTTTTCCCTATTTTTTTCCCACTGATCTATATTTTATTCCTATTTTACCAGAAAGAGAAAATAGAGCATCTATTTTATTTGTGTTTTAGTTTTATTTTAAACCTATTTTTAACAAGATGGTATATTTTATCTCTATTTTCTCATACCAAACTGAAAAAATAGTCTGTAAAACAGACTATTTTAATCCAATTTTACATTCTGATATCAGTATTGCTGTATAAAACAGTGATAAAATAGGCTATTTTATTTATATTTCTCTGCAGCAAGGAAAGGTTATTGGCAGTTCCTTTGGAAAATATACATAAAATAGGCTATTACAATCCTATTTTATTGATGAAAACCTTGAATGATGTAAAATAGACTTAAAATAGACTGATTTATTCCTGTTTTTTTAGGGAGATTCTACTCCAAATTGCAAAATATGTATAAAATAGTCTATTTTAATCCTGTTTTATCACAAACACCCCACAATGTTATACGTAACATGCATGCCAAGTGAAACTACATTTTATTCCTATTTTATTTAATGAGAATCAAAATTCATTTGCAACATATCATTGTTCAGTTAGAAAATAGCACCCCCCAAAAATATGCTGATTGGTTTAAAACTGTTTTTGCTCAAGCTTTAGACATGATGATGGTGCAATCAAAGAGAATTTCCATTTTTATGATCAATGAAACAAGTTGTTTTCCTTTTTCTTCACAGCATTTTTCTAAAATAAATAGAAAATACATTTTTTCATAGGATGCTTAAAACATTGGAAGTATTCTTTGAATTGGTTCAATCCTTTTGCTGCATTATTTTCCTTGGGATAAGAGCTAAACTTTCTCCAACAGTAATTCTGCTACTGTATATTCATACAACAATTCAAGTTCTGTGCCTTCATCTTTTGTTTCTTCAACACCCAATGCCACTTTTTCCACTTCTATTTCCTCAATTGGTCTGGCTAGTTCTTCTGCATACGTGTAGGTATCCGTGATTTCTTTATGCACAGTGTTACTCTCTTCAGGAAATTCTTCATTAGCTGGTATCTCTTGCATCAAGCTGACAAATTCATCGAACTTGTTATCCGCAAAATTTTCAGAAATTAAGGAAACACTGTCATCTGGTATCAAAAGAAAATTATATAAATAAAATTACTGATATACAGTAGTCAATAAGGATGTGGGAGTATGATAATGATTGCTCTTCGGCATTGATTTCAAGCACAATGAAAACCCATAGAATTTTCAGTTGAGATCATTGAGAGTTGTTTCTGAAGCCTTGATTTTTGACGTAGGAAAGTAGATTTTAAACGTTCAAAAATGGCCAGGGTATAATTTTGAAGTTGCTCCGATGCAAAAAAAAAACTCTCGTTTTGGGGGCTGTAATAAAGATTGTTTGTACGTTGTAATGGAGGATGCAGCAAATTTGAAATAGAAAAATAACTCATGCGGTCTGAGCACTACATTCATGTATTAAGATCATGCACTTAACTCATAGCACGAAGTTTTAACACAAATTGTATTGCCACAATTCTAAATTCTAATTTCTAACTCAGGAATACACTCAAGGCCCTTTGTGACTCAAAAAAAAAACTCCACGCGGGAATATTTACTCTAGATCTCTCTAAAGGTTCGATAAACAGGCTGGCATATGCATTACGTGAAAATTGTGCAAAAATATTTATGCTCAACTCGTGACTGAAAAGAATGAAAATGATGCTTACCAAAACAAAAGTGGTCCGAAAAGCTAGAAAAACTACTGTCACTTTGAATCGTCTGCATCATATCGTCAACTTATGTGTCACTTTGTAACTCTAAAGTGGAGCCGTGTCCATGTTTACATGCATCTTGATCTTGGGAATCCGGTTGATGTTGTGATATTTCGTTGTTACACAACCCGTCTTCTTGGTTGCTTTGAAGTTGAACACGAAGGCTCACCTTCAGCTTAAAATCACCACTTTTTGGAGCCAGAATCGTCCCCTGTGTCCATAAAAGTTAGGAAAAGCGAACGCCCACAAACGGCACAGCAACCAAGCCCAAAATGTGACTGACAAAAACTGGATACGAGTCTTTGAACCAATAAGCAGCTTGAAATTTGTGGCGGGAAGAGAAGAATGCTAATGCTCAGAGCGAGGCCACAATGCGCTCAGTTGAACCAGGCTGCAGTTGAACGATCAATTCAACCACCGTTCTTTCCAAATTTTCTTAGTCTTCTGTCTTCATTTTCATCAACGTCAACCTTTCAAGTCTACTACATATCAGGTAAGATCGTACCTTAATCCTAAAAAGTATTGGTATGATTCGATGATTGTAAAAGCTATATATCGATGATCCCTAGAGATTTGGACCTTCGCGAAATAATGTTTGTGGTGGCTTGTAGCGCGCACGAAGTTTCGTCTCCAAGGAGGAATTGATCTCAAACTGAACACATATTCTGTAACAAATCTTAAGCTGATATTAAGAATGTGATCACGGAATCCATGCTATAAACGTTGGTAACAACTGTTGAAAACGATGGTTGATTAGTAGCCGACAAACTGCGCGCTAGTCAATGCAAGCTTTGAATGTCGTATTTTGTTTTGAAACGTAAAATGTTTCACTCGATATTGATTTCTCCAGTCCGTCGTTTGTTGTCCCTTGACATGCATGATCTGGTGTGATTTGACCTCGGTCTTTCGTCTTTCGGCGGAAAAATCAGAGTGAAGGGCAATTCATTGAGACTGGAATCTGTTTGATCGAAAAGCTGCAAGCCGTTCGAATGAGAGAATTGTTTGAAGCTGCTGCAGTTTCAAGCTGTTGCTCAAAGATAGGTTTAGCTTTAGAGCATAAACAGCGATCAATATCTAGCTTATGACCAAAGTTTTTTCAGAGATCTTGATACCATGTGTGAAAAGGCGTCACTAAAGAGCGAAAGACCGAAACAATCAAACACAGATTTGCTTTGTTCGTTTGTTACACAGCTCAACACCGAAACAAGTTTGAGATTGCTTGCGATTATAGAACCTATAAGTTGTTAAAATTTAAGTTTGACAGAAAATGGTCCAAAATACAATATAGCATTCTTTTAATGATACGGTGTTGCATAATTTAATCAATCTTAATTTTAAAAAATCAAGTAGCAAAATCATATAGTTCACAAAGGTAATTAAAATATAAATTTATGGGTGTGTAAAATATTGCCTGTTAATTTTTGCTCTATTTTTATTTCAGAGTACAGGAAAACGTACAACAGCCCCAAAAAGGCAAAGGATGGGGAACTAGAGAAAGCCACTGCAGCTAGCTAACTGCCAAATCATGAGTTTTTTTTCTATGTTACTTTGTATTATACTTCCTTTTATCACTTTGGCCTTACATAAGTGAAAAAAAGAAAACAGTGCAATTAATTGAAACAGTCTCCGAAAAATTTATATGATCCATAATATGTCTCAAACCATCCTGACATGTATGCAGGTGATATTGTAAAGAACTACAGTTTGAGCAAACTTCAGTCTGTAAGGAAGGTTTTTCAAATAATTTAACTATAATGTTACCTGTTTTCAAGCTATTTTGTACCCAATTGATTTGTGGATCTATGAACTAGCGGTACTATTTACCTTGCATGGCATATATTAAACAGTTTTAAAATGGGGCAACTATTTTGAAACTATTTTATCCCTGTTTTATGTCTATTTTAAGGCTATTTTCAGCTTATGGCCCAAGGGTTTTCCCTACTTATCCCAATTTTATCCATATTTTATGTATATTTTAAACCTGTTTTTTTCTGTGGATAAACTACTTTTAAAATAGGGCACCTATTTTGAAACTATTTTATTCATATTTTATGTCTATTTTAAGACTATTTTCAGTGTATTGTCCGAGGTTTTTTCTTATTATATCCCAATTTTATCCCTGTTTTATTTCAATTTTAAGGCTATTTTCAACCTATTTTATTTTCAGCTTGTCGTATTCATACTATTTTAACACTATTTTCTCATCAGATTTCATACCCATTTAAGACTATTTTAAGGCTATTTTAAAGCTATTTTAAAGCTAATTTAGAGAATTTTTGAGTACACAGATCTGGACTATTTTTCACTATTCTTTGTTTCAAAATAATAGGTTTAAAATAGATAAAAAATTGCTTTAAAATAGTCCCTGAAAATAGGGAAAAAATACAAAAACGATAGTAATAAAACAGCGTATAAAATAGGAATAAAATAGATTTAAAATAGACCATATTTTCATAAGGGAAGGAGAAATAATATCACATATTGAGCAAATCTGTCTTGATGAGTTAATTATAGCCATTCATGTCACCTCAGTGTCTAACAGACGTTCTTTTTTTTTCCATAACATACTTCCTTTCAAGAATGACAGTGACAAAAGTTCTGTCCCAGCCACTGTTGCTCTATCAGCCCAAAGTAGTTGCTAATCCAACTCACTTGAGCTTATGAATTATCTTCAATTACCAACAGAATACATTTTTTTGATTCAATTTTGGAACAAAAAATGGCAGTTACACTGTCTTTGATCTTAACATTTTGGAATAACTAAAATTCCCGAGGAAGTACAATGGGGAATCAATGCTTGAGCATTTCTCTCTAATTACACACAAATGTCTCAGTAAGATCAGGCAAAACATCCCACATATGCCTACAAAAACCAACTGGTTTTGCAGCTTTGTAACAGTTAAATATTAACTGTTTTGATAGCCATTTAGCCAATGTTCGATAGTCAATCTGCCAATAACTTAATGTTCCAGTGATATGCTTCTGTAATGATATTGATATATCCATATTTTTTTTATCTATAACCCTTGGATATGATTAGCAAATGTGAGCTCTGATTGGTTCCCTACTCACAGCCTATCAACTCATATCCCATTAGTATGGAAAACAGCCATCATGGAGGAAAAATTTCTTGAATTAGACAGGGAGAAATTCAAGTCTTGCTTGAAAAGAATTTACCAAAAAATACTACTGGAGTAAATAAATATGAGATGATATTATTCGGTGGTAAGTGAGCAAATTATATAGCAAAAATTTACACGATTTTATTTGTTTATTACAAACTAAAGAGAAACTCTCACAAACAGCTGCCATTTTGAAACATCCGTGGAACCCAAAAACTGAGGTTTTTCTTTAATTCTGCTTACTTTTCCCACTTTTAATTCTCAGAATTGTTTGCCAACTTGAAAAACATTGCTATGTCCATTGAAGAGATGTTTAAGAATGAGAAGGACTCGTCAACATCAGCTCGACATTGTTTTGTTTACAAACAACAACAAAGTCAATTCTTATTGTGCAAACTAGCTCCGATTTCTCACAATTGAGGGCTTAGAGATATAATAAAACAATTATTCCACTCAATCTTGTCGTACCTGAACTATAGCCAACTTGGTACTATGCGCCTCTTTGGCTATTACCTCATGTACGGCTCAATTTTGTGGAATTAAATTGTTAAACAAAAATCTATATATATATATATATATATATATATATATATATATATATATATATATATATATATTTGTAATGATATTTGTATCCGCATATATATATATTTATTGTAATTAACCTTCAATTCAGTCCTTGACAGTCTGCAATAGGTACAGATAATAAACAATTACCATTAAATTTCACCCCTGAGTATAAATTAAGAATCTTCAGCTAATAACACTGACATTTTGCAAACAAGAAAATGAGAAATATATCCCATATTGAGCAAATCTGTATTGATAATTTAATTATAGCCATTTGTCTCACCTCAGTGTCTAACAGATGTTCTGTTTTCTTGCCATAACATACTTCCCTTCAAGAATGATGGTGACAAAAGGTCTGCACTAGCCATTGTTGCTCTTAATCAGCCCAAAGTAGTTCGTTCGAGCTTATTAATTATCTGCAATTACCAACAGCATACATTTCTTTGAGTGACGTCACTTTGAAAAGCAATATCGAACCCAAAACGCTATTAAACAACTGCACTATCATATGTCTACACTCAATTCGAGAAAACAGTACTGAAACTTTGTAAGCCTGTTTTCGTATCAATTTTACATAGCAACAGGACTAAGTGGAGTCTATTTGTCATTGCTGCATAATTCCTAATCATAGCTTTTATTAGTGGACATAGTTGAAAGCAGTTTACATCTGTTCATCTGTTCGAATGCACATTTTAAATCGGTGGGAGGGGGGGGGGGTGGGTTGGGTTGGGGTTGAAGAGGAATGATGGAGTGTTCATTATTTGATAATATTCCTGCTCGGAAATTTCCCTTCATTCCATTATTCCAGACAATGTAATCAGTTATTCCAAAAGTAATTGTTACTCCGTTATTCCGCTCAACAAAATGACATTATGCCATTATTCCAACAAAAAATTTCCAATGATAATCTTTTTCCATTATTTTTCAGCTCATCTGTCAGGTGTAATGTAATTTATTCACACAACTAACGTAAAACAAAGGACACAAAGCATTCAATAAGCGGGCGATCATTCTTCCCGTGGTTATAAAAGTATAAATTTTCGATAGATGACGTACGGACAAAACATTTCAACACAGAAGATAAAATCGAATTCAAACCAGAATATGAATACGTATACATCAAGGAAAATACACGTCCGTTAATCTAAGGTCCGTCACAGAGGGCTCTTACATCTATCAATATTACCATAAATGAACACAATACTTACTTAATGAACCGATGCATAAATATAATTCGTCAGTGGCCATTTTGAACTTTACTGCACCATACAATCCCTGAGAGTCTGAAAAGTCATTGCCGAATCTAAGTTCGGATGCAGTTCGGGTCTCTATCGGATTCTCCGGAAATAGTTTCAACTTTCAAAATGGCCGCCAAACATCAGCACTCGGAACCCTCCACACCATTTTGCAATGTGTGAGGTAAGAAAGGCTTTCAAAACAAATCTTTATTTATTTATAGTTACCTCCCTTTTTTACTCCCTTTGTTGGAGTGTTTCCCAGCAGGGTTGTGTATGTAAAAGTTTGGAAATTAGTTTCTGGGAGGGCGCAATCGGGAAGTGCATGAATTAATATTTTGTTCGACTTCCGACTGCATTTAACTCGTGTTTTTCGAAAGTTGTACATAAAGTCATCTTTTTACTTATGCACTGTGAAACAGTATGAATTCTGCATTATGAAGTGTTGTCTCACCCACTTTCGGGTAGTAAGAGTATCAGAGAAGAATTAAGACAGTCAAGTGCTAGTTGTCATTCAGTTACCCAAGTTTACCAAAGAAACGATAATTTGTTCGAGTTTGTTGAATATTACCATCTACAACATCAGCTAAGGGTGCGTTCCTTTGGTATGATCCGGATTTGGATTTGTGCTTCGAGATCACACGGATCATAGCGCATCAAAGAGACCGATAAAATTCCTTCTCGTGAGTGGATTCATCGGTTCCTTTGATGTGTCGATCCCAAATCCGAGGCCGGATCATACCAAGGGAACGCACCCTAAATTAGCATGAAAATCGATTAGGAATGATTTCCGCACAGGTCCCTACTTTTTGCATGCTGTAGCCGTAGGTTTAGTTCTCAGAAATGTTTGCACGCGCAGTTCAACTGCAGCATGCATAATGAAGTAGGGACCTGTGAGGAAATCTTACCATCGATTATCGTGGAGATAATTATAAATTTTGAAGGCAGCAAGTTTGCGTGTCCAATTCTAAATTGACTTGTTTATGCCTTCAATTGGTGATATACTAAGGTCTCCATTTATCAAAATTTTTGTAATTTTATGCAAGTTTGTCTTGGCTTCACGTTTTAAATTTATGACAGTGCTACAGACAAATAAATTCGTAATTACTCTCAGTCTGCCAGAAAAGAGAATCATACTTTCGCTACAAACTCAACTATTTATTTGTAATTAACACTTGAAATGTGATAACTCAGGTAGTCTACAAAGGGATCAATATAAGCAATAAATATATGCTGATAGGCAATCTCTCAACTTTACAAAGAAGTGAACTTCAGTCACCACTGTACAATTCACAAGCTTATTGGAAATATCCACATAAGGGCAACAACAATCAACTACTGTATATTCCTTTGGATAGCTTATCCACACAACTTCATGGTAAATGCAATCTCCAAACCTCAACTCTAGACTTCTTTAGACTAATTACAGTTACAGAGAATTCTAGAACACTCCGAAAGATTACAGTAATAACTATTTTTAGTATAAATCTACTAGCGTTCTATCACAAATGCTACGCTCTGATTGGCTACGCTACCCACTATCTATTCTGTGATAGATAGTGAGTAGTGTAATGGCGGCCACTTCTTCACGTTTTCGAAGTGTCCCTGAAGAAGATTTAGACAATTTACTTGTCGAGGCTGTTCCAGAAAAGACAAAGTTTTGAATGACTAGTAGATTTATACTAAAACAATTAGATTATTTGCTCTCGATTTCTATGCGTGATAGTTGACGAGGGCGCAGCCCTCGTCAACTATCACGCGATAGAAATCTCGAGCTCATAATCTAATTGTTTAATAGTGCTAGAACTCTCCAGAAAGAATATCGCATGACCAAGCAAATATTTGTATATTAATAGGTTCAGAAAGTTTCCTTGTAGCAACAGACCTTTGTACCATGGATGTTTTGATGCCATAGCAGCCTTTCTCTTTCCTATTAAAGTAGAACTTTGTATTGTTCGTAAGTTTGTTTGTGTGTCTTAGATATAATGTGCTATAAATAAGATGTGTTGCTCTTCTTGATAGCATCATCAATATGTCTTTAACAATCCATTTTTCTTGAAACCATATTTAAAAGGTAGAGTGACCGATTCAAACACCCCCAAATGCTACACTTTTAACCAGGCTTCTTCACAAAACCTTTTTTAAAGCTCAATTTACTAGTAGTTACAATGGCCACCAAGTGTGTTCAGAAGGGGTACCAATATCCTGCAATTCAATTGATTTTGCAAGATGCACTTCTTCCTAGAAGGCTTCTAGTCCATGACACATGACAAATAAAAAGTATGCCTTCACATTTTGCCTGGTATTAGAAGAATGCAAAATTGTCAAATTAGAAGAAAATGTTAAGACATCATGCATAACTTGTTGATTTACGTGTTATTGAATGACCATAAGTCTTATATGCTAAAATCTTACCCTTAAAATGTGACTATAGTGTGTAAAGGATGCTCAATGCATAATTTATTTTTCCTGGCAATTTCTTTATTATTTAAGTTCTGTTCTCTTAAATACAATTGAATGTTTAATGTTTACAGTACCTGTCATGGGATGAGGATCGTAAGTCATTTTAGGTCACAATGAAGAGTGTACAAATAGCTGGCATATATAGAAGGCTGAAATATGTAACAAACTTGCAGTTTAATATTTGGTGCATGTAGTTCAACGTATGAATTGTAAACACTATGTAACAAGCAAAAACCTAACTTTCTATTGTTGAAGTAGATCTTTAATGGTTAAAAGTCAAGTATTCACATTTTGAACTCATGAGGAAATCTTGTTCAATCTTTCTTATTTAATAAATCTTCATTGAAGCCTTGAATCTAATATTTCTTGTTGCAGGTCCTGAAAATTACCAGAGAGTCAGCCCTGATGAAGGGCTAACTCTCGAATCGTCAGTCCCCCTTAACACTCTAAGTCCCAGTAGTAATCAGCATCTAATTTCTCATCACAGTATTTACTGTTCATCAACCATTCATGTCATGAGAATAAGAAAAATGATCACCAAAAAAGTTGTATTGATCTGTTTAAACATATTCTCCTCACTACTTCCATAACAGTTATATGAGAACAGTTTGGAGAAAATGAATATTGACATTGGGGCTTAAAGGGTTTAATTCTACAGTGGTAAAACTTTCTTTATCAACTTCTATGATCAACCATTTTTGTGTGTTTTAATTTCCCACTGAAACAGGAGCAATTTCTTCAGAAGCTAACTTCTTTGTACGCATCACAGATTTGTTACTGCCATTTACTGAAAACTAGCAATAGCCAACTTATGATTAATAACTAATACTGGATTAATGACTTTCTTTCAGTTACGTCACAAGAACCCAACTACCAGTCACAGCACACTTCTAGTACTCATTCCTCTCTGCGCAGCTCTGTCATACAGAGTGGTCACCATTCCTCTTGGACACAGGCCCCGAACAAAAAAACGCAAAACAGTCATGCGCGACATGAACATGTTTTATTGTCGAAAGAACATCTACCTCGGTCAACTTTAAACACGAGCCAAGAAAGAAACCCACTGATGCAAAATGTAGCCCAACAGAACATATCCTCGTCTACTTCATATTCATCTCCCAAGTCGACTGCGTTGAATGCCGTAAAAGGGAACAAGACTACCCAGCCGTCTTTAGATAGCTCTAATGTCACGCTGTCCTTGGGTGTGCTGTCGTTACATTTATCCAACGTCACGAATTCCTCACTCAATATTACGAACGAGAGTAATGTCACTCATTTTTTAAATAATTCAAACAGTGATCGAAGAACTTCTTTTCTTGAACTTTCAAAGCATTCGAACCATAGAGCTGCGTTAAATACGAACGCTACCGTGTACAAGACAGAGCATTCTAGCCATTTATCTGAGAGAGTAATTTTGCCATCTGCTTTCAAACGTGCAAGAAATTACTCGAAGATAAAAGGAGGCCGTAATTTAACTGCCAGAAAAAGGAGAAGAAAATCTTTGGTTAGCGATAAAAACCATCATCATCGTCATTATCACCGACGTCATCAACACTTGCGCAGTCTTGAAGGTCGTAAATTCGCACTTCCTGCTCCCAAAAGGAAAACCAAACGGAAAAACTTGAACAAGGGAAAGCGATCTTTGGAGGTCAGCTCGCGGATTTTACCCAATGGCGGACAGGCGCTGTTTCGTGATTCAAAGGAACAAATTTTGCTCAGGTTCAAACGCAAATCACTTTTTAACGACGAAGAAGAGAAAGAAAAGCCACACAAGGGTAAGCAAAGCAAGAAAAGAAAACGCCAGCAAACGCCATTTGAATTTGGGAGTCCCCACGACGTTGTGGCGTACCGTTCTCAAACGCCCTTTTTGAACGGTGATTATACAACAAACCTTAAAAGCCGGTTTAAATTCTCAAATGCCCCTTATACTAGGGAAGTTCCAGCCCAGAACACAGGCTTTGGTCAGCAACAGTATGGACAACTAGTGAATCCTGCGAAAGGCTCAAGGCTTTCTATACATCCGTATGGCCTTACACCTAATAGTAATGAATATGAAAGGCGAGACAGACGGAGAGAAAACGTGTTGTTTCCCTTGAAACCACCTGTTGCAGTCAATTTGAAGAATTTTCGACAATTTGTTCCGCGTTTACCAATCCTGACTTTCAACGCCGCGTCGAACGGAAACCAGTTTATAAGAGATGGTGTGCGTCAGGAGATTCCATCTCCTGTGCTCCCAAATGCAAGGACACAACAACAGAGGCAGACCATTTACGAGACGATGCCGCAAAACATCGCGTTTAACTCGGCTGAAAGACCTTATATGAAATTTAAACAGCCAAATAACTTACAGTATCCTAACAAACAAGCGCAGATTGTGGACAGGACTAGATACGAAGTGCTTAGCAGAAAGCAATTGATTCCTTCTGAGTATGGGACATCAGCAGCAAGCCCAGGACATCCATACTCTTTCGCGCGACAATCCATCGCTACCAAACAAGTTTTCAACCCACAAATCTCTGTTACCAAGGGTAATGGACCTTATATGACAGTTCCACCGACGGGACGGGAGTACTCGCCGTTCGTATCTCCACAGAGAACAGGTTTAAACTCGTTGTCCCCGGTTTTATCGCCTCCCGCCCCTCACTTGCTTGCTGAAGGTGAATTATCGCGCCGACCTCGCATTTCTCCGGGTCTTTTGGTGTACTTGGATTTTGAAGGCCGGGAGAGCGGTGAAGCGACGACTCTTACTCCATACGGAATTGTGGCAGAGTTGGGTAAAAGGACAGAAATAACCAAGTCTTTTGGTTCATGTGGGAAGGTGGCCAGGCTCAGGAATGGTAGCGAAATACTTTTGAATGGGAAACAAATGAAGGTACTGTTTGCAGTTCCAAAGCTTAACATTTTCCAAAGGAAAATATGTTGAACTTTGTGAAAGACTCATTCCGCGATGCCCTTTCTAGTCTTCGATTATTTACGATATATATTTACGATAAAAAAAAAATAGGAATCTAACTTGCGCGTTAAGATTTACGAAAACTAATTACAAATGCAAAACGCGTCTTCTAAAACAGATTTTGATAGAGGAGGATGTAAGCGGTAACGCTGTTTTATTTTGGTGCGGGATTTTGGTTATAGTTTTGGAAAGTACGGTATTGCGGTATTGCAAGACCAAGCGATTTCGGTGTTTTTTGGTAAATCTTGATACTGGTTTGCGGTATTTTGGCCCCTCTATCGTCCCCCTCTTAATGCGATGTACACGAAATTCGACCCAGTTTTTCATCAGTCGTTACTATAAGCAAAGGCGCACACGAGCCTGTAAGGCCCACACGGCCGGAGCTTATCCCGGTTTCAATAGCATGAAGCACCTGGGAGTATTATTACTCCCCCCTGGATGGGATGCTAGTCCATCGCAGGGTCACCCCCAGCATTGTATCGCCGGTACCCATTTATACACCTGGGTGGAGAGAGACAGTGTGGAGTTAAGTTTCTTCTCTAAGGAAACAACACAGTGCAAGCACCAGGGCTCGAACTCCAAACCTCCTGCTCGGAAGTCCGACACTACTGTGCCTCCACATTCGTTACTATATTCAGTGAATATTTGTGCGATCAAAACCAGGTCTTGTCCGAGAAAGAATATAGTATTGATCAGACAACTTGACCAGTGCCTCGTGAGACATTATTTCAAACCCTGCTAATAGCTGTGTACTTGTTCACAGGTGAAACCACAACAGGCTGTGAGCATAGCGGCATGGATCAGACTGGACACAAACAAAGGCTTTCACTCGATATTTGACACAGTGGGTGGCCATTCGCTTCATCGAGATGGACAGTACCACTTTGAAGTGCAAGATGGACGGGCCAGATGGTTCCACCGAAATGAGACAGCGAATCAAATCTTTAGCGTTGAAACAGGTGATTTGTCTGCTCAAACTGAATAATGGTTGGAGATAGTAATAATAATAATAATAATAATAATAGTTTATTGATAGTTCATTAAATTAGAAACGCGAAAATCCTATAAATATTTAACAGTTTTTCTCAGAAATCGAGGTGAATAGTGGCAGAATATTTACCGAGCTCAAAGCAACGAGGTAAATATTCCTAAAGGCACTATTCATCGAGATTGATAATTGTTGAAGCAACCTCAACGGAGAGCTTAAGCAAACACGGCGACGACGCCGCCGAGTATAACACAACCAGTGAAAAAAATTCAATAGTTGAAGCGTAATTCGTACAACAGAGAGACTTACCGGACTTTATTTTGCACATGCAGTTTCATTGTGTCGTCCTTTTGCGCTATTGTTTGGTCCTGCCCTGGTCAACGTTTCATCGTTGTAGTGTTTTGCTTAATTTCCTTTGTAAAACCTCTTCGAAAAAGCTGAAAAGCTTGAATCGACAGCACCCATATTTCGGTAGCTTGGACGCCATTTTGTTTTTTCTCCAAACAAAAACTAACTGGCATAAGGATTACCCAGAAACCCCTACATTATTCACCTCCTAGGAGGTGGATAGTGTTGAATATCCCGAGGCACCGAGCCAATCAGATTGCTCAAAATGCCAAGGCTGCTGAGTTGATATATACGAAGTACATATATTCAAATGCGCCATAACAGTTTAACAGAGACAGTTCGATGTTACGCGGGTTGTGTAAATGAGTGTAAGAAGTTTTTCATTTGTTTTGTGCTTTTCATCATGTTTTTAATACCAGTGCTAACGCAGTGTGGGAATTTCAAAGATAATGCAGAGGAAAAAAATTGAGGAAAGCAATCTGCATGACTTGTTTGGTTATCTTTTTAAAAAGTAGCCCGTTTTGCATCTCTGCATTCTCGTTCAAAATAAGGTCGTTGGTGAAGCTCTATAAAGCGCGTAATACAATATGCCTTATTCCAAAATGGCCGCCTTTTATATATTCTTTTGTTTTTATTTAAATTAGACCTTGATGCCTCGTTCAAAGTAAAATATCCTTTTGAATTTTAGCTTAAGAACGAGGCATCAAGGGATAATTTGAATAAAAACAAGAGAATATTTAAATGGCGGCCATTTTGGAATAAGGTGTATGTTTATCAGTTTATCAGAGCATTTTTCGACGGAATTAGATCAGGTTTATATGTGATGGAGCACCGTTCCTCTCTTCGATTACCTTAGCTAGCTACGTGTCAGTCTATATTGTGCTATATCACACTGCTTGATCTTCAATAAGCCTCTGATTGATATCAGAATCCCATAAGAGGTGAAAAGTGTAACCTGCGTTTGCAGCGTGTTGAGATTCAGTAGTCCCCCAGTACCATATTTGGAAACTGCTTGCCCTAGTCTTTGAGCTTGTTGTTCAGTCCTGCTCCGGGATATAATTCATGGTACGCCACAATATAGTCTCCAAATATAGTGTTTACAGGGGTATACAAGGGTTTACAAAGGTATATCCTTGCAAACCCTTGTATACCCCTGTAAACTGACCATATGGTGGCCTACCATTAATTATATGCCCCCTGCTTCCGTGGCGCGTCGTAAACAACATGCATTTGTGACAATGACGTGTTCGCCATGTTCTGAGCAGAGGTGGGTATTTCGCGGTAAGTACGTCACACTACGGAAGCCAATTTGATTGGTTCATTGATTTCTCTTGATTTTCCAAATATGGTACTTGGTAGATTGAATGTGGAAAAGCTGCAGTGAAAGACATTCAGAGGCACTTACGCGTTTCAAGTCTTGTGGTTTTCTGTTGATATAATACACTTCTTCTTCTTCTTCAATTCGTCTCCTACAGATCCAATCATTCCCGCCAATGTTTGGACCCACATGGTTGGGACTTACGACTCACGCACAGGTGAAGCTAAAGTCTTTGTGAACGGAAGACGGAGAGCAGAGGCGCATGGGAAAGGTCTGCTCTCTCAGGACTGGGACGCACATGCTGGAATTGGTAAACACAAGGATCAGCGATTTCTCCAGGGGGAGGTAGACGAGTTTAGAATTTACAACAAGGCTTTGACGGAAGACGAGATTCAACGGTTGTCGAAACTTTGCAGTTTTATAAGAGGTAGATCAAGTTAGGGTTATTTCATTCGAAAGCATGCTTGCACGTTTTTCGCGCGGTGAGTAATTTCAAACGATGAATGATAAGGCGCAGCTAGCGATTGAATTTCTTACGTCATACCGGGGCATTTTCAGTGCTTGAATTAGTTTATTTTATTGATGCTGTGTATTCTTGAGGCGAGAATGTGCAAATTTGCTATTTCATTGGTGTGAAATGAGTTTTTTTTGTGTTGTTGTTGTTTTTTTTTTTTGCGACAGGCATAATTAACAATTTTGAGTATATATAAATTAGATCATATTTATGCACGGTTGTTAGAAGCGTGATTGAAGATTCAACCTCAATGATATTTCGCTAACTTTTTACAACTTCGAAATAGCGTAATAAAAGAACAGGATAGAGCGGGATACGAACCCGTGACTTTGTGAACACAGTACCTTTTGCGATGCTTCGGTGCCTTTATATGATTTGACCGCTGACCGGTTAGCTCAGTTGGTAGAGCACGGAGCTATCGTGCTGGAGGTCGTGGGAACCTTGGGCGGACCATCATTCAAGGTCTTTAAATTACTGAGGAGAAAGTGCTGCCTTAGACTTTCTTGTCTTCTGGGATAAGGACGATAAACCGTAGGTCCCGTCTCACAACCCTTCTGCATAATAACTTTGTGGGACGTTAAAGAACCCACACACTGTTCGCGAAGAGTAGAAAACAAAAATCCCGGTGTTGGGGTCTAGCCCTTGTGAATGTAATGTTATGGCGCATTAAAACACATATATAGAATAAGCGCTTTATAAATTGATAAATTGTTGTTATTCTTTCTGTCGCGTATTCGCGAGGTCGCAGGTTCGAATACCTAATAACTACACGGTTGTCTACTTTGCTCTACTTCCATGTATTGAGCACTGTTTTACGTTTATCAACTTTTACAGTTAGAGAGAGAGAGAAATAGAGAGAGACAGAGAAAGAGAGTTAAAAAATTGCGAGGACGGACAACTTCTAGTGATTACGACGTAATTACATGTGACAATGTAAGGAATAATGTACAAAGTCACGTGAAAGCGCAGAAAATGGTGCTAATTAACAAAGGAAAAAGTCAACAAAGCTACTCTGAAAATAATCGGCATAATATGAGAGATAAAAACCAAAAACTAAAACATTAAACTGGTAAAACGAATAGAATAACCGAAGAGGCGACGTGACCAGCATTAGAAAAAACTTTACCCTCCCTTACATGCAACTGTAAACTTCACCCGTACCAAAATCCCAAAACGAGGCTTTTGGCGCCCGAAAGGGCAAATTAACAACAAAACCCTGTTTATTTATTTTGAGGAATAAATAAGGAATTTTGGAATACTTATCTGTGGGTGAATTGAAGTTTGCTATCTATTGAGACGTTGTTCAGTTATCACATTGTTTTACCTAATTTTAGAATGCGGCGGAAAGTTCAGCAGTCCATCAGGAGTGATTGAATCTCCCGACTGGCCGAACGGCTACAGAGGAAAATCGCTCTGCAAATGGACCATCAACGCCCAACCAGGCGAGATAATTATACTACGATTTAGGAATTTTAGCCTAGAACAAGATGGAAGCTGTGACAGGGCGCGTCTAGTTGTGAAAGACGGACAAACTGAGAGGAGCGATGAGCTTGGTTTCTACTGTGGACAAAAGAGTCCCGCGGTACTAGCGTCCAGCGGAAATTATATGTGGTTACAGTTTGCTAGCAACGAGTGGGCTGAAGGCAAAGGCTTCAGTTTAGGGTACCATACAGGTAAAAGAAAATATTAACAAATGACAACCTGATACGTATCATGCTACTGATAGAGATTCAAGTGACACGTATTTTAAAAATGAAAACAAATACTTATTTATATTATTTATTTGTTGGAATTTTGCCAAAATTAGAAAGTATTACATGATTGCAGATCAATGGTAATAAGAGAAAGCTAAGGGTAAGTATACAGATTTAAAAGGAATAGCGAGGAGGCCTCCTGAAACCACCAGGCTTATACAAGAGAGGTCTCCACACGCTGTTTAATAAAGTAAATTAGAAAACATTCCTAAGAAAGTACGCGCGCTGACTGGTTAGAATTCATGTTTCCATAACTCGATAGAGAAACACTGAAGCTGTTGACGTAATGATGACGCGACCAAAGAGAATTTACATTTTGGTCATCGAAGTTAACAAGTTGTTTTCCTTTTTTTCGTCGCGGTGTTTTCTAAAAGGAATAGAAAACATGTTCTACGTGATTCTATCTCATGAAAGTTTGGGAGAACTCGAAAAAAGCTGTGGAAACACTCGTCTTCAGCTCGTGTTCCCACAGCATTTCTCGTTCTCCCAAACTTCCATTCGTGTTTCTATAACTCGATAGAAACACGGTGCATGTTTTCTATTTCTTAATTGATAAATACGCGTATCAGTAAAGAAAAGACGAATAAGTCACAACGTTTATGAATCAAGAAGAAATTTAAACAATTTTCTTTTGAAGCAAGGTATAGTCTCTGAACCAGAGATGTCTTTAGGTGCGGAATTCCAAGTTTTTGGCCCTTGAAAAAGAATAGTAAATAATTTCGAGTTAGTTCTGCAAGCATGAGGGCGGTAATTATCAGCCGTTCCTGTTAAATGCGAGTGGATTGGTCTGTTTGCAGTGTTTACTAAAATGATACAATGGTTAATAACGTCTAAGTTTTGCTCCAGTGTTAAAGCTATTCGTCATGCTCATAGCTGGGTACGCATAAGGATACAATAAGTCGGTACAATATCCACATTTTCATACAAGCATGTAAAGCCACTTTACATATATTTTGGTACAAAAATTCAGGTATAAGCAATATAACTAGATAGACAAAATATGAGTTGCTAGTATGGAAATCAGTACTCAGCGCCTAAATTAACCCAAACCGAGTTAGACACTTGACAGAAGGACAGAGGTTTGTACATGACTATCTTATTTTGTTGCAATGTTGCCTTTTTCCACACTTACTACAGTAGCTAACTAAATGCTCAGAATTTCCTTAGACCATTGCTAATAACGGTATGAGGACAGGTGGATACAATCGTGACGCACTTCTCTCGAATTTGGCTGCTTTCATTTTTTTAGTTTTAAAATTTGTCAGGACAAAGAGTCACTGTTCAGGGAGGGGAAAGAAAAGTTAAAAAAAAAATGAAATTTCTTGGGGAGGGGGGTGGGCTGGGTGGGTGTGGTTTCCTTCTTGAAACCCTTAGCTGTGCGATTTTCGTTAACCTACCTAACTGAAAACAAACGAAAGGAAGTGTTTTTAAGAAGAAAAGTTGCACCCGCTTGTCTTAAGATCATCTAAATTTTATAGCGTAACTGCCAAGATTGAAACAAATTTATAGACCAAAATAAAACTACAACTGTACCCGTTTGAGTCTCGCACACTCGATTAAGAGCCACAAAAAGATCTGGTAGACTTTGACCTGAAAATGGAGCTCTTAGCCCGTAAGGTTATCGGGATATTCGAGAAACAAGTCTTGAACTGAGTTGTGTGTTACTCATTCCGAAGGCCAATAAACTTCTTCGAAACACCCTACGAGGTGTGAACGAGCTGACATTTTTGGCTGTTGCTTTCCAAAAGGGTCTTAGAGCCCTACTGTTGAATACATCGACGTTCATTGTCAATCTGTTTCAGGAGCTGCGCACCAAACCAAAAAGCAGGAAACGCCGGCCAACCCGAATGATGACTCGCAGCGATGCGCAGTGACCAGACCGGAGTACAATGTCACACTGATCGGTGGAATTAAATCCGGGACATTTTCCCAGGCGAGGCACGTACACGACATGGACCTGTGCACGAGACACTGCTGTCTGAGAAAACCGTGCGACCTGGCCTTCATGATACGGGAAACTTGTTATTTGGTTGATTGTACCAATGAAGAGCTTTGTAAGACAAAGAAGGCGCGGCCTTCAGCAATGAACCCAAGAATAAGTTACGTGTCGCACTTACAAGCCGCGTCACTTGAACCAGGTAAAATAATAGAGGCAAATTGGTTTTAGTTGTTCAACAATCTGTTTCTTCTTTTCCTACATGTAATTGTATTTCCTCTCCGCCGAACAGGAGATTTTGAAATTCTCTGACAACTATTTATACCAGTTAGATAAATTTATGTATCTATTTAAAAGAGGTTTACTTCCTAATTATTTTCGTGATATTTTTACTCTTGCAAGCCGGTTACATTTGCATTATACTTGAAATTGCAGCCTTTTTTACATACCTCCCTGTCGACCTAATATCCGAAACTTCTCAATTCGGTTTCAAGGACCTAAGTTTTTCAATTCGTGAAG
>OX453274.1:6415173-6442673 GCA_949710005.1 Ricordea florida | reverse complement strand
TTCGCCGGGACTTTCAGAGCCCTGAGATGGTTTTTCACTCTAGTCCCATGGTTAGTTGGAAATCATCGGTACCTATGTTCAAGAGGTCGTGGACTCGATTCTTTCAGAGTTCAAATAAAATTTTCTTTGCAACTAATTATTACTTAAACAAGAGCTAACTCCCAGTTAAAATTTCAGGAGAAATGTGTAGGACTAAATTTTATACAGTTAATTCTCTGTTGCACCATTCACGTCACAGATTCTAACAAATCATAATCGTCGCATACAGGAATATGGACCAATCGGAACTCTCCTTGCTTTTATCCTAGGGTCTTACATTTCCCTCGGATGTTGGAACGATTCCCACGGCCACGCGTTGCCATTCATGCAACACGCGGAGTACCAGCTAAGCAGGTCTCCAGCGGCCCGAAGTAATCCGCTTCGGAAGTGCGGTGACTTGGCTCGGAGCCGAAGCTACGCGGTCTTTGCTATCGGAGATGGTGGAATGTGCCTCGGAGGTCCCCGAGCAGAGATCGATTACAAAAAGTATGGAATATCAAGAAGATGTAAAAATGGATTTGGTGGACCTTACTCGAACAGTGTTTACAGACTGATAGGTTAGTGACAAAAACGGGTATTTTTATCGCTGGTTGGCTTGTTTACTGGTCGTGATATACAGCATAGGTGATGCTCACTAAATGAACTGAAATACCTATGGACGGTGTGGGAGGGCGGGACGGGGAAATGTTTACCTTGAGGTCCGTGCGTATTGACCATGAAACAAATAATTATATTCCCGTCCGTCCAGACCTCACTCAGTCAATAACTACACATTATCACCTACCTTAATAAGCAGAGTCTTCGTAACGTTTTCTAGCGAGGATGAAGCCATGCAGTTTGCCCGTGTTGGTACTGTTTGTTTTACTACTCAGTGTGGTTCTAACGTTTTAATCTGTTGATCAGGCCATGCAGTGTGACTGTTCTATGGAAAGCTACTGAACAGTACTGTACTGTGGTGCTGTTTATTTTACTGTACAGTGTGAATCTAACTTTTTCATCTGTCAAGCCATGCAGTGTAACCATACAGTGACTTTGGAAAGGTACTGAACAGTACTGTACTGTGGTAGATACTGTTTTGTTTTGCTTTATATTGTGGTTCTAACTTTTTCGGTTGTGAATCAAACCACTTTCTGGAAAACGTACGAACCCTACTTTACTGCGGTACTGTTTGTTTTACTATACATTGTTTCTGTTTTTTTCTTATGGGTCAAACCATGATGTGTTACCATTCTTTGGAAATGACTTATAATATATACCAAAACAAGGTACATGCTCTTCCTCTTTGTAGACAACTTAGACCTGGAGATTGGAACAACAGAGACCACACAAAATGCCACTAGCCCACCCCTACTGAGCAGCTCAACAGGCAGTACAACCAGTGGTTTGTCCAGTGATTTCACACCAACATCAGTGACTAGCACTATTGGAACCTTAGCCACCTCCCCGTCACCAACTCCACAGCTCCAAGAAAACTATATCACTTTACAAGACGGCTTACCTCGCAAGAACTCTTACACTGCGAGCGACGTGAAGTACAACGTGACTCTGAAGTACGGGATCAAAGCTGGAAAATTTAACGACAAAGGCAAGGTTGGAAATATGTCGGAGTGTGTACGGGCATGTGGTAGAATGCCGACTTGCAGCTTGGCATTTATGCTTGGGAAGCAGTGCTTCGCTGTTTCGTGCTACAACAGCGCGCTTTGTCAGACCAAGCCAGCGTTTTCGCAGTTCTACAGACCGAAGCTAGCGTTCATTAATCATGAAGCTCCGGTGTCTGGTGAGTGAGACTTGGTTAATTTAAGGCTGTTTATCAACTGTGGGGTCTGTGGCTTTAGGCAAAACGAAGTAGTCAGGAAGACAATCAGCGAGCGGACTAACACTATTACCATTATCAGCATTATTACAGTTGCTAAGCAACCTTTGACCAGATCCAACGTCCCTTTCCACCAATCAAACACAGGCTGTTTCGAATCATTTGAATAATTTGACAGATCTAAGAAATAACTCTATTGTTAGTATATGTTATAAGAACATACAGCCATTCTCTGCTATATACGTTTTTAACAAACCATCCAGCTAACAACAACAACAACAACAACTTTATTTGCCTTTAAATACAAAAGTTAGAGTAGTTTGCTAACACAAGAAACTGAGATAATCAAACGAATTCTCCCATTTACCTTACGGTGGTATAACTTACTCTATAAATTCGTTTGATTGTCCCAATTTCTTGTGTTTCAATTCCCTACCGACGCAGCACCAGGTTCTTTAGAAACTATCCCCACATCCAGCTAACAACTTACTAACAATCTTGCCAACTGACCAACTAGGGCCCGGTTCAAACGTCGAACTATACATGTGCCGAATCTAATGTAAATGAGGGAAAACAATAGATTTTTCTCATTTGCATTAGATTCGGTACATGTCAAATTCGACGTTTAAACCGGGCCTGACAAACCAACCAATTTTGTAAGAAAAAAGAAATCAGCTAACCCTAGTTACAAAAAAATAGGTCAAGTCTAGCCTTTCTCAAACAACGAGTCCTATTTTTCCAACTACCCTCTTCACCTCTTAGCCCGTTTCTCTTACCAATGTTGTTTGTTTTTATTTATATACTTTTTGGCACCGTTTTTCACTTTCTCAAACTTCTTACTATGTGGGACTTTTTGTCGCTCTAAAAGTCTTTGCTGAAGTACTTTGCACCGATTAAAACATTTGAATGTTGCAGTCGCTTGATTTGTGAAACCCGAAACCTTTCTCCCCTCAATCAATTTTTTTTTTACTATTTACAGTAAACAAAACAGCTCTCATGCTTGGTCAATGTCGCACCAGCGACGTCCACAATGACGTCACTCTCGTTGGCGGGATAAGCGCGGGAACATTTAGTGACCTCGGAGATGTTGACAACATGGCCACGTGCACAAAACGATGCTGTATGAAGAACTCGTGCGATGTTGCTTTTATGCTGGAGAACGAGTGTTATGGTGTTAGTTGCATCAATGACTCGGTATGTGAGACGCGTCCCGCGAGGAATCCCGAAAGATACCACCCGAAGATTGCTTATGTGTATCACAATAAACGGAAGGATAAAGGTAAGATGTCCCTAGCCCTCTCCCCTAAGTGTCACTCCCCGTTTTCGCCCCTCTTTCCAAAAACGCGTTTATTTTGTACGTTAGAACGCGATGAGAGAAAAGCGACTGTGTCGTCGATTGCTGCAACCAACGAAGAAGGTTTATTAACAATAGTTTCTTATTACGAAAAGAGAAATGAGATAAGAGAAAAGAAAAGAACAAGAAAAGACTGGACCACGCCAGCTTATCCTCAGATTTCCCCTACCGTTCAATGTCCGTTGCCATAACATACTGTAATCACAACAACATACCGTAATCGTAACAACATACCGTAATCATAACAACATACTGAAATTACAACAACATACTGCAATCACAACATACTATAATCACAACATACTGCAATCACAACATACTGCAATCACAACATACTGCAATCACAACAACATGCTGCAATCACAACATGCTGCAATCACAACAACATACTGTAATCACGACAACATACTGTAATTGCAACAACATACTGCAATCACAACAACATACTGCATTCTCAACAACATACTGCAATCATAACAACATACTGTAATTACAACAACATACTGCAATCACAACAACATACTGCATTCTCAACAACATACTGCAATCATAACAACGTACTGTAATCACAGCAATATACCTAACGCAACAAATGACCATTACTTCAACAGCTACTCAACGCCCAACACTCACAGCAGTAGTAAAGCTTATAGAACGCTTACTGTCCGGCACGAAACATCGACAGCACTCTGGAACGATCTTTAGACCCATAAAAGGAAACAACGTTGACGCTGTAGACTTTTCAGTGGACACTAATAGTCAGTCGAACAGGAAAAACATTGATGCCGACTTTTCAACGGACATTTTCACGCCGACAACACCACAGTTACACTACGAAAGGTTGGTGGGAGACCTGAGTGATGGGCAAATGAATGTTTATGCTTTACCAGAGTTTTCCGGTGGTGCATATTCGCGTAAGGTGGCGTCGAAGCAATTTTCTAAGGTCGGTACGATACTGTCTACTGCTAAATCGTCCACTGAAGAGAACCGAGGTTTCACTGGGGTAGGAACACTTAACCTACGACCATCGCAAAATCCTGAGACTAAACTTATGAAACCTACTGAAACAGGCTACCATAAACCCAATCAAATGCTTGCAACTCAGGCGTCTGTGATTTGGTCTTCAGTAAACCAGCCCACCAATCAAAAATCGCATTCCTCGACAGGTGACGTGACCTTTGACCAGGTACTAAAATTTCTTATTCACGCATGGATTAAGAAACATTTTTCAATACGCAAGTCTCATAAGAATGAACCCAAGTCGAACTTCATCGGTGATGCATCTACTCCCAGCCATGACAACGCGAACGACGAAGTTGGTCTAGTGACAGACTTAGGTAGTCTCAAAGAGGCCTTTTCAAAGTTGCCTGCTCGATACAAACAGAGCCTTATTGCCTCGCGAGACAACCTCCCAAACCGTTCTCAACTGCGTGATAAAATCATGCAGGCAATAAGCGCCATGTTTAAATTTTCTCCCGTAGCCGCAACTCCACCCACCAGCGTCTGTTGGGATGGAGAAATTCTTTACAATCACACTTTGGTCGGAGGAATAAACGCGGGTACTTTTACGGATAATGGTAAAACGGGCAATATGGACCTCTGTATGCAGTTCTGCTGTAAGCGGCCATCCTGCGACCTGGCGTTTATGATAGAGGACGATTGTTACTCTGTGGCTTGTCTCGAGAAGGATGGATGTGAACCCAGAAAAGCAAGACCCACGCATTATTTCCCTCGTATTGCATTAAGAAAGAAAACTCAAGGTAAATGGATTCTGTTGCTGTAAAATGCGAGGTTTTAGAAATGAAAGGGTTATCATTGTTAATTCGATGGCCTGTCGTAGCATCGAAGGTCACGAACCCCAAAATGCAAAATCTACTCGCTGTTTCCCTCGTGTTGCATTAACATAGGTAATAGGGACCTTTAGCAAGGACGACGTCGACGAGAACGAGAACGCCAAAAAAACAATAGGCATAATTAGCAAAGACAATGGCTCTGCACGCCCCACACGTGCGTTTTGCATTTTGGAACATTTCGTTGCCGTTCTCTCCAAAACAACGACGTGAAATGACCAAATTTAAAGTTCTGTGGAGGACGTGAGCACAAGTAGAGAAATGTTCAATTTACTCGGATAACATTAACACCGTTCATGCAAGTTAAATTCCGGGACAGTTGGCATGAGTTTCACAAGGAGAATGTATTGGAATAATTGCAACTTCATTGTAGTCATGCGAATTTATGTTTTTCGTAGTCGTTCCCGTTGACGTCGGCGTCGTCCTTGCTAAAGGTCCCTAATCAAGTTGTTTTGAGTGCAATTTGAAATATACGAGCACAGGTAAATTTTTCAAAGACAGAGAAAATTGCATGAGCCTCTTTGGCGAGAGCGGTTTATTGTCTTTAGAGAAAGCCTCTGGAAAATCGCATTCTTCATTTTTCTTTGACGTTTCATAACGTCCCGAGATGTCGCCTTTCTCGGTGAGGTTTTGAAGGGAATTTTAGCCGCGGAGATTTCCACATCTTTCTGAGACTTCATTCCAGTAGGTATCTTAATCTAGGTATCTATTTAACTTTCAACATCCCGCTTTGCAGGACTGATAGGTTTAAGAACTCTTTCATCATCAGCATTCTATCATAGCTTTATACCATAGTTTATCAATCATTGTTTCTTATAATTGTAAAGTCCTTCTAGTTTTATTTATTGTATATAATACACGTAATTCAGTCATATGACTGCAAGGTGTAGATTTTTTTTTTAAATAAACGATACGATTGGCAGTCATCCATCTGAGATCCCACCAAAGTGGTTGAAAGTTTTTGAACATCAGTTGGGAGCTAAGCATTGTTCTATTTCTTTTTAGGGGTTAGTTCGTTGCAGAGCACTCCCGATACCTTCTCATCGACACCGATTACGTCGTCAACGCCGTCCACTCCATCCACCCCCGAAACGTTCTCCACTTCTCAACCAACCACAGCAAGCCCAACAACAGGGATTTCTGCGGAGACTGCGGCAGGTACGTCTCTTTACAGTTCATCTACAAACACAATCAAAAGCTTCTTACTTAGTGATTGCATTAGATCCGCGAAGCTAATGCGAGCATTAAATTGATAGTGTAATAAAACTATTGAATCCTTTTTCTTAGCATTCAAAAGTAAGAACTGGTATGAAATAAAACGTTCACTCTCGGAAGAGGGTGATACACATACATTGTTCGGTGTTTCTCCGTCCGTCGACTTAGGTGGTGTAAAACGCAAGGTATTGCAAAGACACCCTGTGTGACCTTATGCAGGTTTTACTTATGCTGGAGAGCTCAGTCAATTTTTTGTTGAGCCAAGTCAAGAATTGCTCTGTATAACATAAGGTGGAGATGCACTCAGGGCATAAGACCCACACGGCCGGAGCTTATTAGCTGGGTGCTCAGGGGCCGGTTGTTTGAAGGCCGATTAGCGATAACCCAGGGTTGAATCTTAACATGGGTTTCTTTTCCTCTTTTTAAAAAGCGTTTATACCGATAACTTTCTTATTTTATTCAGAGCATACAATCGTCAAATTTTATTCAAAAGGAATTATACTGAGTGTGCTTTTTAAGCTCTCATATTTGAATTTAAATTTCACACTAACCCTGGGTTACCTTAACCCTTTCGCTGTCAGACGTACGAATTCGTACGATCTGACCCTCTCCATACTAGAATTCTCAGGGGACCCCTAGAAAGTACTTTTTTGACTCGGAAAAGATTATTATGGGTTGTCAAGTCACGTTTCTTCATTCGAAGTTATTTTACTCGCCTTTTTCATCGAAGCTCGATCCGTTTTTCGTCCAAAAAGTTTAGTGTTGACATTGCTGTCCTTTTAAAAATGGCTTCGCGGTGGATTCCAGTTGATGAAGTAGCGCGACAAGTTTTAGAAAGCGATCCAGACGAGGTTTATTCAAGTTTTTCCGACGAAAGTGAATGTGAGATATCAGACCAACACGTGAGCGATTCCAGCGATGAAGAAATTGCCGTGGAAGATGAATTTTTTTCGAACAACCCGGCCCAGATCGGTTGAATTTTGCCGTTGTTCGTCCCCGTCCCCTAGCGTATTGTGACCGTCTTTCACTGATGAAACATTCCACTTCTTAACTTCAGCCAACGCAGTTGTCAGTTCGCCCGTCCACGTGGCCCATTCATGTGACGCGACGCCGATCGAGCACAATGTGACTCTGAAAATGGGTCTTCATTCCGGCGTGTTCCAAAAGATCGGGAAAGTGGACTCGATGGACGACTGCATTGAGATGTGCTGCAAACAACGCAACAGTGATGTGGCCTTCATGTTAGGCAGCATGTGTTATACCGTGCATTGTTACAGCGCTGACCTGTGCAAGACGGTCCCTATTTTCGCTTCTAGTATCTCGCGCTTAAACTTAAACCCTGCAATTTCGTTCCTGAGGAAGAAGAATCGTTTCAGGGTTAATTCTCTTGGTAAGTGCGCTTATGCAGTTCATTTTTACCTCAGTTTATCATGAAAGAGGTTGAAGTCATATTAATAGATTATTTACGTATTCACGCATACGTATTAGTAACAGTAGTTTAGACAGGCGACAGGCAAAATCAGGGTTAAAAATTGGCGGTCGCACGGTCGCCAGTGGCGAGTTAAAACTGACCAGGGCTACCAAAAGTTTAAGGTTTCAACGCCCGATGTGCAACTATGCTACAGAATTTCGAAAAGTTCAAATGTAAATATATGCCAAGTACAAAGTTAAAAATAAAACTTAACATGTAATTTACTACTGAATTTTTAGTTCTTAAGTGGAAATTCCGAGCCGTTTTAACAGCGATTTCACGAGCGATCCACATTCACAACATATGGACGCCATTTTGATTTTGTGATTGCCACGTGACTCTGAAAAAAAAAATTCAGGGCTCCTTCATTTTGGGATAGGGCGCTAAGAATTCAAGGAAACTGGCCCGACTGGCCACCAAGCACTGGAGTTAATTTTTAGCCCTGCAAAATGCAACGTGACTTGAATCTACCCGGGCTCCTCACGGCCCAGCCTTAAGTACACGTTGAGACAATAAGGCGCCATACTGAAAAGGCAGAGAGGATCTTGGGAACGAGGTTACACAAGCAGTGGGGTTTGAATTGATTATATAATAATACCTGGAAATCAAGATGGTAGTAGTGATAATAATGATAATGATGATGATGATGATAATGATGATGATGATAATGATGACGATGATGATGATGATAATGATGACAATGGTGATGATGATGATGATAATGATGATGATGTTGATAATTATAATGACGGTGTTAATGCTCATGATGATTCTGTGCAATTCCGCTGACAAGTTGTTATGACATTCCTCTTTCCTTGTATTTTTAACGATTCTTTCCATTCGATAATCGATCTACTAAATACATAGTATCGCTCTCGCATCTTCCAGCTACACAGAATGATGGGATCCCCCAGGATACCTGTCGGGAGAGCACAATAACGTATAATGTGACGTTGCGTGGCGGGATTGACGCAGGTACAATAAGCAAAGAAGTAAAAGTTGTGTTGAGTACAGCAAGGCAGCAAAAAAGGTCATGTAACTTCCCAAAGAATGGTCACATTACATGGTCACACTACACGGAACCACACTGTACAGCAAAACAAACAGTACCACAGTACAGTACTGTTCAGTAGCTTTACAAAGAATGGCCGCACTGCATGGTTTGATCCAAAGATGAAAAAGTTAAAACCACACTGTATAGTAAAACAAACAGCCCCACAGTACAGTACTGGTCAGTAGCTTTCCAAAGAATAATCACACTGCATGGTTTGATCCACAGATGAAAAAGTTAGAACCGCACTGTATAGTAAAACAAACAGTACCACAGTACAGTACTGTTCAGTAGCTTTACAAAGAATGGCCACACTGCATGGTTTGATCCAAAGATGAAAAAGTTAAAACCACACTGTATAGTAAAACAAACAGCCCCACAGTACAGTACTGGTCAGTAGCTTTCCAAAGAATAATCACACTGCATGGTTTGATCCACAGATGAAAAAGTTAGAACCACACTGTATAGTAAAACATCTAGTACAGCGGTGCGTTAATGTTAGGTATCGTTGGCTACGCGCGTAGTTTTGTCCACATATTCACTGAAGTCATTACCTTTTTTAATCACGCATCATCTTTATGACACAAGCTTTCTTTTAGGACCCGATCTAATTTTCTTTTATCCGCGTCTTAGGAAATTTCACCGAGAGGCCTGGGACTCAGACAATGCGTGAATGTATCGGCAAGTGTTGCGATGACGCCATGTGCGACCTGGCTTTCATGTTTGGTGAACACTGTTACTCAGTGGAGTGCAAAGGTGAAAAACTGTGTCAAGCAGTGCTAGCCAAGCCGTCTCGGCTGGAACCAAAGATTTCGTATGTAGCAAGAACCTACCTGGATGAAAAGGACAAAGGTACTGTATGCACCTTATTCCAAAATGCAAGAAATTGGATAAATCAAACGAGTTGATTAAGTAAGTTATACCACCGTAAGGTGAATGGGAGGTGCTGACGTTTCGAGCGTTAGCCCTTCGTCGGAGCGAAACGTCAGCACCACCCATTCACCTTACGGTGGTATAACTTACTTAATCAACTCGTTTGATTTATCCAATTTCTTGTGTTTCAATTTCCCACCGACGCAGCACCAGTTTCTTTAGAAACTATCCCCACAATACTTATTCCAAAATGGCCGCCTAAGAAGTTTTTTTATTTATTTTGTGTTTTTCATCATATTCTTAATACCAGTGCTAACGCAATGTCAGAATTTCAAAGATAATGCAGAGGAAAGAAATTGAGGAAAGCAATCTGCATGACTTGTTTGGTTATCTTTTTAAAAAGTAGCCCGTTTTGCGTCTCTGCATTTTCCTTCAAAATAAGGTCGTTGGTGAAGCTCGATAAAACACGCAATACAATATGCCTTATTTCAAAATGGCCGCCTTTTATATATTCTTTATTTTTTATTTAAATTAGACCTTGATGCCTCGTTCAAGGTAAAATATTCTTTTGAATTTTAGCTTAAGAACGAGGCATCAAGGGATAATTTGAATAAAAACAAAAGAATATTTAAATGGAGGCCATTTTGGAATAAGATGTATAGGACATTTTTTCATATTGACGTTGGGTTTTTTTTTTTCAGTAGTACTTTTTTATGCCGAACCAAGAAAATATTAGGGACAGAGAGGGACACTTGGGGCCTTGGCTGGGATATGAACACTTCAGTAATATTATTTATAGAAACGGGAGTGCGTTTTCCGAGAGGTCCGCATGACTCCACTGTAACTCGATCTTTCGGCAGATCATTCATGGTAGGCCACCATATAGTCAGTTTACAGGGGTATACAAGGGTTTACAAGGACATACCTTTGTAAACCCTTGTATACCCCTGTAAAGACTATAATTGGTGACTATATGGTGGCCTACCATGAATTATATGCCGATCTTTCTAGCCATCTGTATTTAATGGCCGCTCGCGGCTTTTGAATATGTACGAGTTTATCTAATCATGGATTCTTAAGGCGGAATTCATAAACAAAAGACCTAATTGGTACGCCATGAGCATCACAGTGAGGCATGCGAACCTCTCGAAAAACAGTCTTCCTTGTCCAACAATAACTTTTCTGATGTTTTCATATCCCAAGGGCTCAGGACGGGGATTGTCCCTCTCTGTCCCTTATGCTCTCTTGGGCAAAACGAACTGATGAATTAAGTACGGCAAATGTCCGACGTCTGAATCAAGGCGGTGCGGCAGCTTTAATTTGGGGTGGCAAAAACTTTCCGTTCGACAGAGTCTGTCGCGTTATTCAACACTGGAGCAGCAGGTGTTTCGTACGGCACTCTTCTCATATGCAGAACCCAATGCATGCATTATGTATTGGAGTCGGGCTTTTCTCTTTCTGCTTACATGGAAGAAGATTAGGTTTGGCACACCTTGCGCCTTTTGAATCAAATGTCGCGCCAATTTCGCTCCAAAATTGGGCCTAACTGTATTAAGTTCGGCGTCTGAACTGTGACTTGTAGAAGTTAATGCTCTCGTATCTTTTCATGATACAATAATTAGCTTCTGAGAATAACAAGGTTTACTTGTACATCTTAGGAACGATCTTCTCTGCAAGCGACGAGACTCCAACATGTCGCGCGGATCAGAAGTCCCGCTCTAAAGTAGTGAGGAACAAGACACTGGCGGGAGGCCTGGAAGCTGGAAAATTCAACTTCCTTGGCGTTGTTAGGTTAGTACAGTAGATTAGAATCGAAAATCACGACGATCACGCTCAACACCATCTTGCACTACACTGAGGATATTACGCAAGTTCAAGCAGGCTCAGTTATTCTTAAACTCATTTACGATACCTGATTGAAAGGCACAATTTATCAAACAAAAGGTGCAATGTTTCATCTCGTCATAAACACCGAAAAGAGTGTTACAAATTCTTTAACTCATCAATAATGCATCAGATAGACAAAGGAAATCAAGCACCGTGACGTGTTTGGATATCTGATGAAACACGGCTCGTTTTTGCATCGTTAATTTCCCCTCACCTTTTTCGAACACTTGATACATGTGTTTCATCACATATCAAACACCTCTAATTTCACCGCAAATACTCTACTGCGCGTCCTATTCTCGACATTCTGCTCGGCTAAAATAGCAGTACAAATGGCATTCAGGGACAATCCGACAGTTCGAGGCTACCGTGGTTTAAAATAATGAATGTAACTGAAAAAGTTACAATTCACCGACCTGATGTTTCGACACTCCTAAAGAAGACTCTGAAGAAAACATTGGACAGGAGTGTCGAGACGTTACATTCTTTATTTTAGACCAGCGTGTCATGCATACAAAAATAGATACATACATAGATACATACGTACGTACGTACATACATACAAACAAACAAACAAACAAACTTACTTACAAATAAAACTGCTGGAGCGATCTGTGGTCATAGCTTAAAACATATAAATGGTTTAAACAGATCTAAAAATATAATCAAAGTAGGACTATGGTGAACTCGTGGATATGTTTACAAAACAGAGAAAAAAGAAATAATTTAAAAATTACAGAGGTGTTTTTTCAGAGTTGTGATTGAATGAACTTGAAGATAATTTTAATAATCTATAATCACAACATAAAAGTGACCAGGGAGCTGAGTAGCTTTTTGAAATAAACATACAGTGAGTACATGACGCCAATCATTTGACTACACTAGGCATCAGTTATAAGGCAGGTGGCAAGCATACAGTTGTTAAAAAATTTGATAACTTAACATAAGGGTACAGGATTAAATGGCACCGAAACCAAATGTAGTTCTCGTATCCTGCTGCTCACTGTCTGTGAGTTCAAAGTTTCTAACACATGTAACAGGGTCCTTCTGAATAAGGTCTGAATTTTGTTGCCATGACATTGTCAATTTTATCATCATTATAGTTTTTGTTGTCTACAAGTCTATTCAATGTATTCAACAGAAATATCCACCTTGATTCTGCAGCTGATAATGAACAAAACCATGTAGGATAGCCCAGCTGACGAATCATACCAAACAAGTCTTTCTTGCATTTTTGCAAAGTATGTTAGTGATGATCTTAAAATCCTTAAGACTCTCAATCCTTTATCAAGTTGAATTAGTTTATTTACATTACCATCTCATTTTAGGTTATCAGTGGTATATATATTCAGCGTCTCACTTAAAAAAAATCACACTTGCCATCATTAATACAGCAATACATATTTGTTTTTATCCTTATAACTTCTTGTTTTTACAATGTAAATGTGAGTCACACAACAGTAAGCAAAACAGGTTAGCCTATTTTTCCAACATGTCTACTTCAACACAATCTAGTTCACTTCAAGGTAAATTCGGAAATCAATACACAGAAAACTTTTCATTGTAACGGCTTGTGGTGTATTGTATATAATATAACACTTAATGCATTTTCTACATGACTTACTGTTTTCGAACCCTTCAATGACTTTCTTACATTGTAACCTTCGTGGTTCTCCGTCACGGCAGCCGCCTCCATATTTACAAGTAAATGTTGACATACTTCTTGGCCGTCCCAATACTTCTACAACTCCATTCCTGTTAGTACTAACACTTAAATCAGTAGAAAAGTCCTACATGCGATGTTTCTTATCCAGGTTGGCCACAGAAGTTCTTCGGTTTCACATCATGGATTCGTCAATTTATAGTAGTTTCGTTCAATAACGAGTACTCATTTCGCTCATATAAGTTCTCATTCAAGTGCTCATTTCGCTCTATGAGTTCTCACCAAAGCTTACTACATTAGCAAGAGATTTTCTCATCTTCAGATCACTTTCGAGCCAACTGAAATTCATATACTGCTTGTAATCTTGGGGGCGGTCGATGGCGGTCGATGTCGGAAAAGCGAATAGTTATCATCTGTTCACGTTTAGCGCCTGGCCGAGTAAAAGGCTCATGAAATTCAGTCTCCAATTTGGTCATTGTCGTAACTGGAAACATTTAAACTCCTTTTGATTTTAGTAAGACCGCTAATGAGGCCCTGTTAGTGAGGTTCTTTATGTCGCGCGTCTGAGTTTCAAACCTTTTCACGTCGCAATTTCCGAAGGTCGAAGGTCGCTGTCGTAATTTCCCGTGAGCGGCTCGTCGTTCGTCGTCATTTCAGGTCCTTCATGTCGCCGTTTCAAGGCCATGTTGCTTGTCGAAATTTACCCCTAACAGGGCCTTGCTAATCGTCCTCTTAAGCTACAAAATCATTACAAACTCTGGCAACGGTACGATACACTTTCAGCGTGAACTTTCATCAACAGACTTCCGTGACTTCGGTGAATTGTCGTCTTCATATCGGTGCCCCCGAGTTCTATCCGACTAATTACGAAGAGTGTCTACACTGGAGTGAGTGAGTGAGTGAGTGAGTGAGTGAGTGAGTGAGTGACAATTTGCATATCGAAGTCCCCACAAAAACTCGCAAATACGCTTCGCGTATCCACGAGTTAAAAAGGGATACTCTAAATTTTCGATCATTCTCTGAAGAAGACCGCAGAAGGCGATCGAAAATTTAGAGTATCCCTTTTTATATTTTTAGATCTGTTTAAACCATTTATATATTTTAAACTTACTTACTTTATTGGCTTTTCCCCACGGGACTTTTCAGAGTCAATTTTACATTAAACACAACATAAACTTTTTTCTAAGAATCCCAACTGGCAAAAGGCAGATCAGTTGGCTATTTACAAGCGTGGCCGATGATATGAACGATATGAAACTCGGGATTACCGTATTACGTATCCATGTAGTGGTTAGGACGGGAATCGAACCCGGGACCGTGACCAGATTTCAAGTCTGGCGCCCTAACCACTCGGCCATGATGCCTCCCTACTGTCTCTGCTCGTAGTTTGACATGTGATGAAACACCCTACCTCGTGCTTATTTTTCTTGTGTGGTGAGTCGTTTTGGTTGTTCTAAAACCAACAGTTTTTCATACGGCTCTTTTTTGTCTTTTTTACTTCAGAAACATGGACATGTGTATGGACCGATGTTGTGCTAGACGAGGCTGCAATGTCGCTTACATGGTCGACAGAAACTGTTTCTCTGTCTCTTGCTACTCGCCTTCTTTGTGTAAGATAAGTGATGTTGCTTCCACCAATGGCAACGTTGAGATTTCTACAATCATGGAAAGTACGGCGAAAACAACACCAGAAGAAAGCCGTGAGTAAACATGGCGTTTGACCTATAGATTTACTGCCTCGTTAATGACTCTCTTCACTTTTTCCTTCCGAGTTCTAAGGAGAAATTTGGGATCAATGTAAGTATCTGGGCTACTGTGCACCTACCCCTCCCCTAACCCAACAAGTTATAATCAGTTAAAAAGTTAGCGTTAATGTGGGGTTAGGGGAGGGGTAGGTGCACAGTCCCAGATATTTGCATTGATCCTGCCTTCTACACATCGCTTCTATAGCACTGTTTAATACATTTTTCTCAACAAGAGATCAATATATCACAAATTGCTTTGTTCTTATGTTGTAGATTCTATGTTGATTTATGTCATAATTGGCGTTGTGGGATTCGCGGCTGGTGCTGGTGGAATTGTATGGGCTGTGTGCATGTTCCTTCGGAGGTGAGTAGAGATATGTCAATATGTTGTACTTTTTGTGGTACTCTATTTCTTTCGATCAAAGACTGACATGTAATTTGGTTTCCTCTGCTGCACGTTTCTATCGGTAGGAGTCAACCATGCAAAAAGGGGCTTCTTCTTGCACAGAAAGATTCTACTAATTACGCGGGATGACGTAGTCAGCCAGCGTATAAAATTCGGTAGCGCATTCCTTTCGTCGTCTTGGGAGTCAAAAATTGCCTTGTTTTTTTTTTACTTTCCCGTATCCCGAGCCCGTCCCGAAAAAATTGTGTGATTTTTATTGGCTGTAACTCCGAATCAAGTGCAAGTCAGGTTGGATTGCACCATGGATATCCATGATCGCACAATCAGCAAAAAAAACATACTGCGTCAGCAATTTTAAACCAACACATCCCGCGTAAACGCCTTCAGGCGTTGGATTAAAAAAAAAGTAGGGCAGACCAAATACGAACAGCTCAACTGAAGTATTGCATATTATTTTTTGTCTTCTTTTTAGGCATCGCTTACGATCGAGACACAGACAAGACACACAGTAACTACTGGGTGGATAGATCTGTAGAGAATGTTGAAAGGTTGTAACATAAGAGTTATGTTTTATTTATTTTATTTATTTATTTGCCATTTACATAATAGTTGCTATAAATACACCTAAGTTAATCAGGAAACCACAAAGCTTATAGGAGAGGCCACCTCGAAGGATAGAATAAAAGTATATAATTTGTTGCTGTATGTGTGTGGCATAACAGATTCAAGCTTGTTTAAATAAAAATTTTAACATTTCTTTCTTGAAGATAAGAAAACTTGCTGAACAGGCAATTGAAGTAGGGAGAGAATTCCAAATCATAGGACCTTGAAAGAGAATTGTAAATTGTTTAATGTTTGTACGACAGAAATGAGGGCGGTAACATCCAGCCGTTCTGGTGCCATAATTATGAATTTCACTATTTGTTTCAAACAAGTTGAGGAACATTGAAGGCAGCAATTTATTGTGATGATAACACATAAACTTGGCTATTTGATATGAGTTCACTTGAAAAATATCAAGGATACCCAATTTAGCAAACAGTGGAGCAGAATATGCCCGATAATGGGAATTGGTGATGGCTTGCACAGCACGCTTTTGCAGAAAGAAAATCCTATTTAAGTTGGACACATACGTGGACGACCAAGGGGAGTTACAATGGGTGATATAGGGATAAATTAACGCGTAGTATAGAGATAATTTGGTTTTTTCAGATAGGTAGAATCGGACCCTGAATATTATACCAACTGACCTAGAGATCTTAATAACTCCACAATGTTTCTTTTGGGTACTGACACCAGAAGCTTATAAATGGTCTGCGCGATATATTGATTTGAAGACGAATGAATAGGTTGAGAAACGTGCCGTGTTCTCGTCATGAATTTTTTTCAAACAAGATATAGAGTGTTCAAACATGTATCCAGCTTTGAGAAGAGAGTTGAAAATTAAACGCGTCGAGAAGTTATCTTTACAAAATTCAAAGTATTTGAGATATTATGTAACAAAGAATCGAGTGTTTCATGAGCTTCTCAAACGAACTGATTTAATGGGAAGAAATTACGAGGGAAGAACAAGCCGGATTTCATCAGATATCCTAATACATAACCGTGATAGAATTATTTTATCTACCCTAATTCATTATTAGTTAGTTAGGAAAGGCTTCTTAAAGATCGTTCAAACCTATCACGAAATAGGTAAAAAAGAACTCGCTGATTCCCATCTTAATTTAAACTTCGGACTAACTTGTCGGACAGAAAATGATAAAGTAAAGCAAATGCCAGTTGAAGAAATATTCATTTGGAAATAGAACGAAAAAAACTTCACGAATTTCGCTTCTCGAGAACCTCTAATAGCGTAGCCAATCAGATTGCGACAATTGCATTAGCCATTTGTTGAGTGATGCTTACATTATTTATTCTCGGATATTTTATGGGGTGATGTGTTTAAGAAACTTAATACACACGCGACGAACAATTTGTACCTATTTACAATTGACAGTTCCTAACCACGTGTGCAGCTGTTACTTTCTTGCCTTCATTGCGTATAGTGTTTGCGTCATTCTTGAAATGATGCTAGAGCTAAACAACGAGGGAACGTTTTAGGGTGCTCATACTTTTACGGGGGAGGGGAGGGTAGTGCCAGACTGGTTAGTAAATGTTTTTGTTAGATCACGACAATTAAAGTTTAGTCAGCACGGTTTACGTATCTGCCAAGCCTTTCTTTTTATATATCATTGCTAATATTATTGTTGTTGTTATTATTATTATTATTATTATTATTATTATTATTATTATTATTATTATTATTATTATTATTATTATTATTATTATTATTATTGCCTTCGTTACAAGTAGAATTGATTATTGTAATGGACTTTCTCTATGGACTACCGGACTGTGAAACAGCTAAATTGCAAAGAGTACAAAACGCTGCAACTAGGCTACTTATGTCATGTAAAAAGTATGACCATATTACGCCAGGAGCCCATTACCAGGAGCGTGATTGTACGGTACATCCTGCCATCAGCGCAGTCGCAAAAGTGTCTATTTTTGGATCCCGATTACCCGCGAAAAGCAATTACCATGATGACTGCCACAGAAGCGAAAAATATGGCGGAAAAACTATTGGCACAGTCCGTTTTCCGTACTTACGTGGTCCAAGACAGCTTAAACCATTCCTGTCTTTACGATAAAGAAGCCGATCGCGCAATAAAAGCAAATTTAATAAAAGTAATTACTAAGCCACAAACCGTGTTTGAATTTCTGGCATCGTATTGAATCGAGTTTAGCTCCTTCAGTCTTATGAGTATTCAGTGTGAGCGTTTTCTTGCACGTTACTTTGCCCAGTGACGTAATAAAATCTCACATTGTGATTGGTCAGAAAAGACACCCTTTGTTTGTTTCGCGGAAAAAGGAAATCTAAAAATAGACACTTTTGCGACTGTGCTGATGGCCAGACCCAGTATGGGAGAATCACGCTCCTGGTAATGGGCTCCTGATTACGCCCATTTTGATAAATTTACACTGGTTACCAGTAAGATATAGAATTAATTTTAAAATTTTATTACTTACTTCCAAAGCCCTCTATGGCATGGCACCTAGTTACATCATTGATTTAATTCATATTAAGAATATTACACGCTATTCGCGGCGCTCTACTGAAGATGTTTTACTTAAGCATCCTTCGGGGAGAATGAAAAAGTCATTTGGTGTCAGATCCTTCAGTGTGGCTGCGCCTACTCTGTGGAACGCTCTTCCTGTTAGCCTCCGCATGATCAAATGTATTTCCACTTTTAAGTCAAATCTTAAAACTTATCTTTTTAAATTAGCTTTTAATATTTCTTAAATTTTATTGTAGATTTTTAATGCTTGTATAGTTTTAGGTTATTATTGTTGTAATGTGCTTTTGATCACCTGGTATGTTAAAAAGCACACTATAAATCAATAATCATTTTATTATTATTATTAATTTTCAGTTTCAGTGACGGAAAAGGAGCCAGCGTCACCTTTGACGAAGCCTTGTAAAATGTGGGCTGAATATTTCGAACCTCTGCTACAACTTTCAAGATTCCACTACTACCGTTTGCTACTTTAAGCAAGCAACATGGGCCGCCATTGGAAACAAGCCTTGATGCATAGAGTGAAGAACTCTTTGGCAACGAAAACATCTTGCAAAGAACAGCGCGTCAATATGTAGTTTTTGTTAGGCCTTTAGTATTATGGTAATATTGTTCTAGGGTTTAGGGAGGCTATTCGGATACACGGTGAATGCTATGAAAAAATTAGGGACTATATAGAACGTTTAAAATTTGTTACCTCTTTTAATTGAGATTTTCTCACGTTTTCCTGGGTTCACGTCTAATTTTTCCTTCGCCAAATCGAATTATAACGATTGAGGCCAGATTCAATACTAAGACGTTTTTATGCAAAAAGATTTACATAAAGGGGAAAGCCATTTGGGCGAATTTTGACACGTTTCTGTCCGTCCACAGAAATTTCACTTTCCGGAAACAAACGACCAGTATGAGACGTGACTTTCGATTAATTAACCAAGAATTTGCCGAATACATACTAGCAAATTTGTTTAAACTCCTTCCGCTCTTCAAGTGCAACCTAACTTCGTGTTTCATAGATGTTTGAGAGACAGATGGAACTGCCAGAGCGAGCGGACTACAGAAAAACTACAGGTTGTATTTTGTTAAGACAGCTTGCGCAACTACAAACACGGCTTGCTTTAACGGCTGTGCGATGCCTCAGGTATGTTTTGAAACGAAAACCGCTAAAATCTTATGACCGCACTTATTTGGGTCTTGATATTCAAGATCAATTTACTGTTGTGTTCTTCTCGTTGGAGTGGTTACTAAGTGTTGCTATGCAACGTTCAAAAAGGCTGACGGGATGTAGAATCTCACAAAATTCCCCCATGGATGGCTTAACCCTTTCATTCCCTAGGTCTGTGTAGTAATTCTGCTTAGTCAGTGTAACACAGTCCCTTGCATTTAAGTTTGGAGAAATAAGTTGTAGATTTATTTGATATCCTTCAATTTATGATTTTCGTAATTCTCATCCTTTGATTGCTTGGCAGACACCAAAAAGTTGCGTTTTGATCAATTCTGGCAGTGAACGGGTTAAGACTTGCTTTTTCGCCAGCTCTTGCTCATATAATTTTAACCCTTTAAGCCCCAGTATCAATATTCATTTTCTCCTAACTGTTCTCATATATTTATGGTACTAGCAAGGAGAATTTGTTTAAATATCAGTACAACTTTTTTGGTGATCATTTTGTTATTCTCATAACCTGAATGGTTGATGAACAGTGAATATTGTTATGAGAAATTGGATGCTGGTCACTACTGGGACTTACAGGGTTAAGCAGAAAAACGAAACTTGCTCACCGTTGGTTTTGCAACGCAGCTGTATTGTGAAATCAACGTTGCCATTCTTAGCAAGAGTATGCAGTCAAATTATCTTAAGTTTGTTATCATACTTTGGCAAGTGTTAGAAATAGCTCGCTTGCGTATTATAGGGTGTAAAGTCAGGTAGACATTAAGATGGTACATTAATTTAGATGCTGATAGATTTATTATGATGTGTAGGTTTAGTTTGACGAAGAGGTTTCTTGGATCAATACAAGTGTCTTGGCAACTGTGCACCTACCCCTCCGCTAACCCAACGAGTTATAATAAGTTACAAATTTGGTGTTAATGTTGGGTTAGGGGAGGGGTAGGTGCACAGTTGCCCAGATATTTACATTGCCTCGGTTCCTTTTTCTCATATAGAGGGGAAAAAATCTGTCTCCTCTTTGTAATATTGGCTTCTCTGATAATACGGCTTAACAATTAGTATTCCTTTAGGACACCTAACGAGGAAAAGCAAACCGTTTGCACAACCATTCGTAATATAGAATTTATTGGTTTGTGTTCTTGAGTGCCATGTGAATGTAACGTGATAGCGTAGTTAAACCATGCGTTAGGGACGGACCATTAGAAAAGTGATGGGGGTGGGGGTGGGGAAAAAAAAAACAAAAAAATTAATGCAAGGGAAAATGCTAAGAAAAAAAATTCATGCAAGGAAGAAGGTAAAAAAAAAGTTCATGCAGAAGGAAGGTCCAATTGTGACTTTTTCACACGTAGTAAAAAAAATTCGTGCAGAGGGGTTCACTTGAAAAAAAATTCCTGCACAAGCAGTGAGCGAAAAAAAAAAATTCGTGCAAGCTGAAAATTCCCCACCCCCACCCCCCCCCCCCCCCATCACTTTTCTAATGGTCCGTCCCGTAGTGAAAGGACACGATGCCAGGGATAGACGATATTTGCGTTTAGGCGAAATCTTCTGTTAGGAGTTAGAAACGCGATTCTTATGTAACGACTGTGGTAAAATCATTTGCCAAGTTTATCTTAACATCGGCCCTTGTTAGCTAGATGGTAGTAACCGAGTATTCCCATTCCAGAAAATACCCCAGAAGGACACCCTTAACGACCCTTATGTTATATATAGCCACGCATGCATGCAAAGGAAAATGAGTATTACCTATCACGTGACAAGGTTTCCATGGGGATGCTCATTGGTTCACAGTAGTCTGTCATACTAACTATTCAGTTGTTAGCGTCATGCGAAGTTCAAGGTACGAAGTAATTGTTTTAGTTTCTATGATTCCGCAGAGGGGTGAATTTAATTTATGATCTCATGTATAGTTCCTGATTCTATTAGGTTGTTGCCTTAAACGAATGAATCTATTTTTCAGGTTCCTAATAAAATTTTGTAAATAAATATTAGACAGTTACTGTAAATGAGTTGCTTCACCCCTAACTACCCAATAGACCCTTATTCAGTTCTGTGCTTAGTACCCTTGCCTTTGAATAGAATTGAGGCTGGGGATGACCTTCATGTACAAACCTTTCTGTTCTTCATATTTAAATAATATGATTTGCACATGAAAGGCGAGAGGCTTGTAACCAAGCAAGGTCACCTGCAGCCTCGCTTCTATTCAAAGGCTAGGTTCCTTTGAGCACAACTGTGAAATGGCCAATTCCACTTTTGACTAACCTCAAACCAAGATTCTAAGCTGTGTCATTTGTTTTTATGTTTGAACATGAGGCCGCGTTTCGAAGGGTGAGTCGCAACGCGAAAGAACGCGGGCGCAGAGAAGGAAGTAAAAATGTTCTTATAGACCCTTTCAGCGATATGGCGGCCATGTTGAGTTTTGTGATGCAGATATGGAAACCTTAAGAAGCAATAAGTAGCGGGATTATTTTGACTAATAATATCAAAATTTTCGGTTTTACACGTGACCCCAACTATCAGTAGATTAAATTCGCTTCTTAAGAGTGCTCGGGGATCGGACAACGAAAACTTATCGAAAAAGTTGTATATACTATAAAGTTCCCGGTAATTGTTTCTCTCATGCCCATTCGCCATTTAAATTCTTTAAATTTCAAATGTTCTCACACGTTAATTGGCTATCGGCAATCAAGTTCTCGCGTTGAAAACCCATTTAACGATAATTCTGATTTACAATTTCGTTAATTCTGTTTGCCAAATGAAACGGTACTTTTTTGCCCAGGCATTCTGACAATGCCTCATCTGTCAAACAAAAACAAAACAGAAATGTCCAAATGGATACGCCATATCGGTCAGATCATACCGACCGGTCATTCGGGATTATGTTGAAAGGTAGTCCCAAGCAATGCGTTCGCGTAATGGGCTAATTCAGTATGCTTGCCAAGAAAACTTGCGAAAATTGAAGAAACGAGCATGTTACACCAATGGCGCGACGTCCTGCTTTTTTGTTTGGTTAGTTTTGTTTGCTTTTCGTTTTGCTTTGATTTGTGTCCTACTCGCCCGGGCACACTTGAGGAAGAGACTGTGAGCGAGGCAATGTAGAATTGCAGCAACAAATACACAATAATGACATTTGTTTGTTTAGGAACTTTATTGAGAAAATAACTAGCTGCGGGTTTATTCACTTTTTGTTGTCGGCTTATTAATCCTTTGTATTCTAGGTTTTAATATAAGCTACTCCAGAAGTTAGACCACTTCTCATGTAAATAATTTTGCGCGCAGTCATGCGCATATTATAATTTTGCGCGTGTCCAGTGTGTTGGATCTCAATTCTCTTTTAATGATTTTAATACGATATTCACAGATGGCCCAAGCGACCCAATTGTAGGGGTTTGAATAGGAATGCAATGGTTTTAATTTAAGAAGAAGAAATTGAATGTTATTTTAATACGATAAAGTTGCCTTGTTTCTACCTTGTATTCTATGTTATCTGTCCATTTTTCAGGAGGTTTTCAGGAAGTTTCAGTCAGTCAAGCTACCGAAGACGCTTCTATATATATTCCGAAAACCTGACAGACAGCGTAGAATTTGGGACAGAATTAAAGTACCTAGCCCTTGTCTCGCAGTCGCCGCTCAATAGCAAGCAAGCCTAGCCTGTTATTCTTGTTCGACACCACAAATCGAGAGTCTTGAATAGGGAAATCCTTAACATTTTATGGTTCTTAAAAAAACCATTGCATGCTAATACAAACCTTAGCAAAACAGGAGTCTGCGCTTCCTGTGGCAATAAGTTCTGGCGCGAATTTCGTGAGCAGACTTGAAAATTCATTGGGCTCATAGCTTCACACTGAACGTTTTTAACAAAGAACCGTGTTCAGTTCAGCCCTACTAAATCCGCCAAATTTGACTCTCCTCTCTCGTCATGATGTGATAAAGTAACCGTATTATAATAATAATAATAATAATAATAATAATAATAATAATAATGAACTTTATTTGAGTGTCAAGTGTATTTAGCACTGCTGTACTAATTGGGGACACTGTAAAGCACAAATGAAATAAATTAAATCAAATCAAATGTTGGTTTTTGTAAAAAAAAAAAACAAAAAAAAAAGAAAAAGCGAGTCATGTAATTACGATTGGCTTAACCCTTTCCTTCCCAAATAGCCCTACAGGGCTACCTACGTCACGCGATCAAATCAAGCAGGCCTCCCTCCCTGAAATAGCAGCCCATTGGAGTCTGAGCACTAGTTTAGCGAAGGAAAGCATTTTGTTTTGCTTTCCTTCGTACACGTGTTTAATTTTCGAGTTTGGAAGAGATATTTAGTACTTTTTTTAATTCTCTTGTTTACCTTCGGGGTATTTAAATATGGCGGTTGCTAAGGAAAGGAGAACGTACACTTTAGACGAGGTTTTGGAGCTTGTAGGCAATGAAAGTGACCAAAATTCTGTCGATGTTGTATCGTCCGAGTCTGAAATGGAAGATGATGGCTTGTCAGCAACGTTTCCAGCGCTTTCAGAAGGCAGAGAAAGCGATGTTGGCGAAACTCTGACCTCTCAGGGAAAGAAAATGACTCGTCTACGGAAATTGAGTTTGATCGCCGCGAAAACATAAGAAATCAGCGCCACGAGCGAGCAAGACAAGCTCGGCAGCATACTGTTAACAATCGTGGAGCAAACAGAGGAGGTAGAAGAGGTAGAAGAGCGAGGAGAGTTCGAGGCACACATGCTGCTCGACAACCTGCTGAAATCCAAGATGGCGGACAGCAGTATGTTTGGTCTGAACAAGCAAGCAGAAGAACGCTAAAGCTGTTCAACAACTGTGGTGGACCGACAGCCAGAGGTGAAAGAAGGGATAAGACTGCTCTGGAGTACTTTGAACTCTTCTTTGACCAAAATGTTTGGAATTTGCTTGTGACAATGACAAACTTGAATGCTCAGAGAAGGAGAGCTGGTGGAGCTGATGGTGGCACCTGGAAAGATGTAACAATTCAAGAAATGAAATCTTGTTTTGGACTGAATATTGCTATGGGTATAGTTAAAATGCCTGAAACTACAATGTACTGGCAAAAGAAGTGGTTGATAAACGTGCCATCCTTTGCTCAGGTGATGTCTCGAAATCGGTTTTTCCAGATATTGAGGTATTTACATGTATCGGATGATGCTGTTATTATTCCTGCTGGACAGCCAGGGTATGATAAATTGCATAAAATTAAGCCTTTCTTAGGGTTGCTGTTCCCTAATTTTGAAAAGGCATATAATCTGCATCAAAATATTGCCATAGATGAGTGCATGATTCCATGGAGGGGGCAGTTGTCTTTCAGACAATTTATTGCTAACACTGAACCCATCCGGTTTGGCAGCAAAGTATGGGTGCTGGCTGATTCAGAAACTAAGTACATTTATAGGCAGCAGCTTTACATAGGGCGAAATCCAGGGGAAAGGGCAGAAGTTGGATTGGCAACTAGAGTAGTGAAAGAGCTGTGCTCTGGTTTGGAGGAATTTGGCCATCACTTGTATACTGATAATTTTTATACAAGTGTAGATTTGTATCAGTATCTTTTCGAGCACAAAATTTATGCCTGTGGTACAATCAAGGCCTCTAGAAAATTTTTTTCCAAAGGAAATCGTATTTGAAAGTACAAGAGGGGTATCAAGAGGCACTTACAGGTGGTGAATGTGCGGTCCTCTTCTTGCTGTGGCTTGGGTTGACAACAGGGCTGTGTATTTTTTGTCAACTATTCACCCGCCTGAATTTCCAATTCGTGCAAGTAATGAAGCTAGGGTTGTGAGGCGTAGGGGAGTGGGAGAGGGAGGAAGAAGTGGTGAGGTGTCTTGCCCACCACTCCTCAAAGATTACAATAGTTATATGGGTGGGGTAGATCAAGCTGACCAAATGCTACGATACTATACATGTATTAGGAAGACCATAAAGTGGTATCGCCGCATCCTATTTCATGAGATAGAAGTAGCAATTCACAATTCTTTTGTGATTGAATGTGATGATAGAGGGGGTACTAACAGGGCTATTAGGAATGCTCTGGAGTTTAGAGAGGAGCTGGCAGAATATTTAATTGGGGACACACACCAGAGTATGAAAGCCATAAGCCTCCACAGAATGAAGAGCTGAGACTCACAAATGTGGGAGTGCACATGCCAGAAATGCTTACTGATCGAGGCAATTGTGCAGTCTGCAGCAAAAAGATCAGAAAATCCTTCAATGATCAGTACAAGGATGTCCCTAAGGCTAGAAGACCTGCATTGCCATGTGCCACGCCCGAGTGTATTTTGCAGTGTCTGCAATGTTTATCTATGTTTGCAGAAAGAACAGAATTGTTGGAGAGATTACCACAGCAAATTAGAGTATTGGAGATAGGCTTAGTGTATAATTGCTTTTTGTCCAAAGTTTTCAGGTTTTGGTTTGTTATCCATGCATTGAAAAATCAAAATTATACTTTTTGCTAATTAAATTTTAATTAATTTTATTCAAATTTGATAAAAATTAATAATAGCTTTGACTCCATATCATGTATTAAGGTTACCATCAGTTAGAGAAACATTAAAGCTTCAATTTGAAGTGTAATGTGTTAGCTTTTTTTCTTATTGAGAAACTTGTGAATGTATTTTGTGGAGGGAGTTTTCACCCTCTAGTTTTCACCTCAGGAGCCTGGGAATGAAAGAGTTAATGGGCTCAAGTTCTCAAGACTTCCGATAAACTCAAGCTAAAGATTTCCAATTCATATTTTATAAATTACGAATTTCTTAGTAGTTGTAATAATTTTCTTGGTAGTGATCGCATACCGCGTAAATTTTAAAACATGTTGAACCAAGAGAAAATGAGGAAAGAGAACATAACCCCGTCTGATATGATAAGGGGACAGAATCTATTTTTAGCGCGGAATCTATTTATATCTCGTTCCATGGCTGCGTGGTTTCCAAATGACGCATTGAAATTACAACCACGTGATGAGAAGGACATCAGCCATTGGTCAGTTAAAATAGTTTCCGGATCTAAAAATAGATTCTGTCCATTATCATAGTAAGAGAACCCAGTATGGAAGGTACGTTATCTTACTTCATTTTCTCTTGATTGAACTTAGTAGGATTGGAGTGAGCTACATTGTAACTTGTATACTGTGAACACAAAACAAAAGTCCATGCACAGCCTCTCCGTCAATACGAGACATGAACAAAGTCTTGCCTCAAAAATAAACTTTGATATACTATTATGAATCCCTATCTTTGCTTTAATTAACTGCAAATATCAAATGATTTGTCAATATCGTCTATAGCTATTTCACTCCTTAAAGTGATCCATTTTTTACCTTCTCCGTGCAATATCAGTGCATTGTCAAGTAAGCAGGTCAAGCAGCAAAATGATCAACTAAAGGATATTGAATCGATCTGTCACCACTTTCTCCTAAGGCGGCTACCAAACAAAGAAGTCTCAAAAGTGTAAGTGGCATCCGGAGCCCATGACCAGGAGCGTTCCTCTCCCATATTAGTCGACCTTTGCCCCAGCACAGTAGTAGATCGTGCCATTATTACCTCCGCCAAGGAGGTTATGTTTTCACGCCTGTCTGTTTGTTTGTTTGTCTGTCTGTTAATCGTTTTACGCAAAAAATAATCAACGGATTTGCACCAAATTTGGTGGAAAGGTCGCAAATATACCCAGGATCAATCGATTAAAATTTGGGATTTATCCGGATTAAACTCCGGATCTCAGATCCAGATGAGTGTAATATCAGGTGTACATATGTGGCGAGGCGGAGATATGCGCTCTACCGAGTGCCCTTCAAGTTAACTTCTATTTCGCGGCAAAGAAAACAAATATGTTATTACAACGACCAATCAAATT
>OX453274.1:6260173-6410173 GCA_949710005.1 Ricordea florida | reverse complement strand
GGAAAATTGTTATTTGGAAAGTTCACACACAAACGGAGTCGGAACAAAAAAATGTTTTGCAGCTCGAGCCAAGGCCTTCTAAATGCGCGAGATCAGCCGCCATATTGGTTACCTAAACCTTGGTAGGTAGTTTAACTTAGATGCTTCAGAGATTATAACATTCATATAACCGTTTAACACCATTTATTGTATAGACGTGAATGTTTTGCTGGGAATTACACCACTGGTAAAATTCTTACGAAAGTACATCCGGGACCGTAGTGGCGTATTTTCCAGATCCTCACTAGTAAGGATACCAATGACGTCATTTCCGCTTTGCACGATTCAGTTTGTGTACAAAGCTGCCAAACGAACGTCTTAATGTGTTTTTGTCGATACATTAAAAAAAAACTATAATTATAATTTATAATTTATTACACGTTAGTTCGAAGATATTTAAAGATTCTTAAAGACCATTTAACACATAGTACTTACCGTCTAACAAAAATAAATACTGCCCACACTGTTCCTGATATAGCCGCTCCAAATGCAACCAGAACCACCACAATATATGCTGTGACGTAAGCTGTAGAAAAAGAATCAATCATGTGCAAGAAATAAGCCTGATGATTTGATTTATTACTTCACCCTTTTCAAACTGTCAACGATCTTAATTTAATTCCTGGAGGATTAGTTTGGGGCACCAGCATGGCCGCTTGTTCTTTGTTTGGGGACACCAACATGGCTGCCGTGACGTCATGTGCATATGTTCTATACCACCGTAATATTTAAGAGTGGCTGACGTTGCGAACAAGCACTCTGTTTTGTGTGTGTTTTGATTTCCCACCAATGCAACACTACTGAGTTTCTTTACAAACTGACCACTGTATATGTAACGTGAAAGTTTAAACACGTTTTTACAAAGAACTTAACGCATCTCATTTGTCCCACCAGGAAATTTAATTGATAATAACAAAATTAAAACTACCACATTCTTCGCACAAGTGATGCCAAATATCCGTCCTATCATGAATTACTGTAGAAAAAAACTGATTTCTCTTCTAGATTTCAGTTCTTAGTCAATCTCCACGGTGAAGAAAACACCTTGGAATTCCCAACTAAGAACCATATGAAAACAGGCTGTACGCTCTGGAATGCTCTCATTCAGTATCAAAATAATTCTTCACTGACAGGCCCCAGAAAGAGAACGATTAAGGGACGGACTATTAGAAAAGTGATGGGGGGGGGGGGGGGGGATGGGGAATTTTCAGCTTGCACGAATGTTTTTTTTCGCATACTGCTTGTGCAGGAATTTTTTTTTACTACGTGTGAAAAAGTCATAATTGGACCTTCCTTCTGCATGAATATTTTATTTACCTTCTTTGCATGAATTTTTTTTTGGATTTTCCCTTGCATGAATTTTTTTTTCTGTTAATTACCATCACAGCTTATACGCTGAAATAGAACCTCTCTTGCTATAGACTATATCGCTCTATGACGTGTCAGGTTTACAGATACCGCAAAGGTCTCACCCATCTTGCTGCATACGTACCTTTTCTGTTGATATCATTCCTGACCATCAACGATATCTTGACGTCATTCGTTGCAATACCAGTAGTTATTTTGCACAGCTCCTCACTATAGCACTTGACTCCGTAACATTTACTCTTATCCATGTAAGCTAATTGGCATCGTTTGCTGGCACAGCACAAAGACATACATTCCTCCATGTCTTTGACGTCTCCCAGGAAGGTAAAATTCCCAGCATGCAGTTGGCCCTCCAAGGCAGCATTGTGTACTATGTCGCTGTGGAGAAGCTGAGCTTTTTTACATGTGGGGTTTTGGTTTCTCGCAAGAGGGGGACCGGAACGAGTTGCTTGAAGAAAGAAAGAAAACTAGTTTTTAAGTCAAACTCAGAATTCCAGATTAATTAAATTAAAGACACGTTAACTGTATCATTTTCTTACCTCTATAAAGGCCAAAGAACGTATCGTTCCCTAAAAATCAACAGAAAGCGAAAATTTACGTCATTAAAATTGCACAGAATCATAAAAAGGCGAAGATATAAACGGGAAAATTCCCATGTCATTGTAGGTTTAATGCTAAATCGTTTCTCTGTCAGTAAACTTCAAAATGAACCTTGTCAAATCCGGCCAAATCGGCTGACTGCGGTCTCCGTGTACCGCGGATGAAGGCGATTTTCACATACCTGTTTTAACCAGTCATTTGGAATATAGCAGGTTAATTAACACTTGGTCGAAAAACCAAGAAAACACGGGATTTGTCGCACGGGAATTTCATGATAACGCGTTTTGGTGTCCAGGAGTTTTAAATCTTTAGGAAGTACACATTTTCGTAAAGAACAGAAGAACACAAGACACGACCATCTTCCAGAAAATGCATACAGAGTAATTAACTCACCTGTAATTGGCGCTATAACGCACAAAGTAAGGAGCGAAATGACTGCTGTGTGGTAAAAAGAAAAATTGTCCATTTTTGTTGGGTTTTTTTTTTCCCGCGAAGGTTATTTACAAAGAAAAGTAACAACGTTCGAAGTAAAATCGTAGTACGCCGATTATCGTGTATCGCTATTTAGCCATTGATGTCTTGTAAATTCCTAACGTCCAAGTGTGACGGCACTCGATGAAATCAGGGACTTCAACGTCGTATTTTGCTATAAGAATCCAGTTCCCGATGTTGGGAAGTAAAACGGGTAAATCTTTCGCGTTATTTTCGTCCAAGTTTTTTCATCCGTTTCCCCAGTAAACAAGCATTAATATTGTAGGGCTGCAAAAGACTGAAAATGACGTAGAATCAATGAATGGACCACCAAATTCCATTTTGATCAAACAATCAGTTTGCCACCCGAAAAAAGTGAAGTTCATCAAAGAATCTTCATTTATTTTCTTTTGCCCTCGTCTCTTGTGGCAAGTCTCACGAATCTACAGTCATTTTATTCTATTTTTGTGAAGGTTTAAAAGCCGCAAATTTCATCCCCTAGAAATGAAAGGCAAAGCCTACAATTGGAGTAATTCTACCGTGAGGTTCTACCAGTATTTCCTGAACGGGTGACCACATTAAGTAAGCGCTTGTTCAGTCTTCGGTTCATCTTCGGTTATGTCTTCGTGGAATCTCGGGTTGCCTCGTCACACCGATGTCGAAGGTCGCTTCCTTTCATTGTTACTCAGGGCTGTCATTAGTTTTTCAAGTAGGTGGGAAAATGAAAATAGTAACCGGGGGACAAACACTTACTGGTGTGACTAATGTCGTGGTTTTGTATCAAAGTAGCTAGGTTACAAACATTTACTGGTGTGACTAATGTCTTGGTTTTATATCAAAGTAGCCGGGGATCAGACTTGCAGTAGCCGGGGGAAATCCCCGGTCCCCGGCCCTTAGTGACAGTCCTGAAGTTACTGAAGGCTTCAGCTAGTCTTGGAGAGCAACTTATTATGAATGACTGAATAGAGTGAAAAAAAGGCTGACAAATGAAACATTTTTCAGTTCACTGAAGACAGTATTTCTTTTGCCACAGGTGATTGGCTTAAGAGTCTCGTGCCACTTTTTCAACCAATCAAAAGTAAAAAAAAATCGGAGCTTGCATGCACGGGTTTTCTTGCGCTTTTTCAAGTTAACCGCATGTATGTATATGCTTCCAGTATTCAACTGTCTGTTGTTTTTGGCCAGTGTAAGTTAAGTACGTCTGTCGGTTTCAGTTTTCCGAAGAAAATATCATATATCGGCAATTAAAATCATCACCAGAAAGGAACGTACAGAAATATTCCCTTTTTCAGAACTGTTGAGACCCGGCGTTTGTTCGACTCAAATAACCGAATCTATCTGTGGATCAAACCATGCAGTGTGGCCATTCTTTGGAAAGTTACTGAATAGTACTGTACGCTTGTACTGTTTGTTTTACTATAAAGCGCGGTTCTAACTTTTTATTCTGTTGATCAGACCATGTAGTCAGACAAGTCTTTGGAAAGCTACTGAACAGTGCTGTACTGTTGTACTGTTTATTTTACTATACAGTGTGGTTCTAACTTTCTCCTCTGTGGATCAAGCCATGCAGTGTGACCATTCTTTGGTAAGCTACTCGGAACAGTACTGTACTGTGGTACTGTTTGTTTTACTCCCACAGTGTGCTTCTATCTATTTCATTTGTTGATCAGCGTGAATATTCATTGGGTAGCTTATTTGAATGATCATAAATAAATTCATACGTTTAGTATTACAATAGTTTGTGTTCGGAGATCTTCATACAATTGACCAGTGACAAATTTCCTTTTAAGAGTGTTTTGTAATTGAGTGCTTTTCTTCTTCCTTGCAATAAGCACATTGGAATTATAAAAAAAAAACGTTAAGTGCCCTGTGTAATAGAAGAGTTGCTTTTGATTTAACGTGACCTAAAAACCTAAAATACAACATCAAAGATAATGTTATAATTACAGAGTTGAGTGTGATAAATATCATGGTTTTAAAGTGATAACAAATATGGAAGTTAGAATTTTTTTTTTGATTCCAGGCGGTCAAGGAGATCAATTCGGTAGCGGATAACGTTCTAAAAAGCTCAATTACCGGTTGATGCAATTTAATAAGTGTCCCTGCCAGAGGCCACAAAACGCCTCTTCCATCATTTTTCCGGGTGAAAATGGATATTTTCCTTCCCTTTGGTACTGCGATAAATTTACATTTCCATTGCCGCGTTTAAATCTTGTAATTATTGCGAACAAATTGTTGGCGCCACCAAATAGATAAAACGTTCTGAGTTTATTGCGTTATATGATTAATGCATATGATCCTTCGGTGCAATGGCCTCGTCGATTTTCTTCCTTGTAAAGTTGTGCAGTGTAATTGCTTTGATCATTGCGGATGATGCGAAATCAGGAAGAGATGAAGCAGACGGGAAGATGTTTTCCGACGCAGGTGGCAAAGTGAATGAACAAGTGGTTAGGAACAGCTCAAGAAAACCAGCAGACTCAATAGGTTCGCTTCCAAAAGAGAGCGGCCGAGGAAGGATATCAAATGCCAATATGGATGGCTTGCTTCTCCTTGCTTGTATCGTGGGATTGGTTCTCTTCATAGTATTTCTCCGTTACCTGTGTTGCACTATCGAGCAGTGTGAAGGAAATGCGAGGAAGCCTGCAAACAATGAGCAAGCGGTATTGGAAAGGACGGCAAAAGAGGTTATGATTCGGGGGACAAAGTACAAATCTTTGGTTTGACTTAAGTCATGTCCGCCGGATTGTGTCCTCTTCCAACTGAGACAAACAGTAATCGTTTTGCATCAAAAACTTGGAAGAATTGGTTAAATGCCTGATTCAAGTTTCTTTGACACAATTTAACCATTTCACTCCCAAGGGGTCTCCATTTGACGAGTAAAATCGTCTGGCGTTAGACAGAGTAAAATCTATAAAGTCACTCTTGGGAGTGAAAGGGTTAAGGGAGATAGTTTTTAACCCTTTCACTCCCAAGGGGTCTCCATTTGACGAGTAAAATCGTCTGGCGTTAGACAGAGTAAAATCTATAAAGTCACTCTTGGGAGTGAAAGGGTTAAGGGAGATAGTTTTTAACCCTTTCACTCCCAAGGGGTCTCCATTTGACGAGTAAAATCGTCTGGCGTTAGACAGAGTAAAATCTATAAAGTCACTCTTGGGAGTGAAAGGGTTAAGGGAGATAGTTTTTAACCCTTTCACTCCCAAGGGGTCTCCATTTGACGAGTAAAATCGTCTGGCGTTAGACAGAGTAAAATCTATAAAGTCACTCTTGGGAGTGAAAGGGTTAAGAGAACACGGCAAAGTATCTTAGTATGAAAGATTCCTGTATTCAGATTACATCTCGTTCGTTTTTACAACGTTGAGCAAAGTTGAAAATTTTCTTTTAGGGGAACAAACAGAATCGCATCAGTTATATAGGTTCATGTCGGAGGGTGGCAATGCATGTTTCTGTCGGTTGAAAAAGAACCGTGCTGTTTGATGATACAAACGGTAGCTTTCAAAAACATGGCTTCACTGCATGGTTTGGCCCAACAGATGGAAAAGTTAAAACCACACTCTGTGAAACAAACGGCTAGTACCACAGTACAGTGCTGTTTGTTAGCTTTGCAAATTAAGGTCCCAGTGCATGTGGTTCGATCCACGTATGAAAAAAAAAAGTTTTCTACACTGCAAAGTAATATAAATAGTACCACAGTACTATTGAGTAGGTTACCAAAGAATGGCGATACCGCATACTTTGGTCCACGGATGAAACATTCCAAACCATACTCATGGGTACAGTAGAGGAACACAAACAGTACCACAGTACAGTACTGTTCAGTAGCTTTACAAAGAATGGTCACACTGCATGATTTGATCCACAGATGAAAAAGATAGAACCACACTGTATAGTAAAACAAACAGTACCACAGTACAGTACTGTTCAGTAGCTTTCCAAAGAATGGTTACACTGCATGGTTTGATCCACAGATGAAAAAGATAGAACCACACTGTATAATAAAACAAACAGTACCACAGTACAGTACTGTTCAGTAGCTTTTCAAAGAACGGTCACATTGCATGATTTGATCCACAGATGAAAAAGATAGAACCACACTGTATAGTAAAACAAACAGTACCACAGTACAGTACTGTTCAGTAGCTTTACAAAGAATGGTCACACTGCATGATTTGATCCACAGATGAAAAAGATAGAACCACACTGTATAGTAAAACAAACAGTACCACAGTACAGTACTGTTCAGTAGCTTTACAAAGAATGGTCACACGGCAGATGAAAAAGGTAGAACCACACTATATAGTAAAACAAACAGTACCACAGTACAGTACTGTTCAGTAGCTTTACAAAGAATGGTCACACTGCATGATTTGATCCACAGATGAAAAAGATAGAACCACACTGTATAGTAAAACAAACAGTACCACAGTACAGTACTGTTCAGTAGCTTTACAAAGAATGGTCACACGGCAGATGAAAAAGGTAGAACCACACTATATAGTAAAACAAACAGTACCACAGTACAGTACTGTTCAGTAGCTTTACAAAGAATGGTCACACGGCATGGTTTGATCCACAGATGAAAAAGTTAAAACCACACTGTATAGTAAAACAAACAGTACCACAGCACAGTACTATTGTACATTGTTTCAGTTGAAAAACTGTAACATATTACAATATTGCTCAGGCGGGCCAGCTGAGCAACGGAATTACTTTTAATAGCCTATAAAACTGTGACACTAATATGAAAGAAATTTCCTCGGTGACGTCTAGAAATTTTTTGATTGCTGTGAAATAATTTTTGTTCAAATGTAGTATCGAGTTAATTGTCGCTGCGTAATGAAGATCATATATACTCTTAAGCCGACATACAATGCCTCAGGCAGGGAAATTCGACGAAAGTAATTGCTTGTACAGTGCTTTTATCGTTTGGAATGAATTTGCGTGTAAATTTTTAAACATTTGAAACAAAACGTCATTATGTATAGAAATATGCTGTGTTGTAAAGCCCTATGATTTAGCTGTTCCCAATTTTGGTTTAGCCGTTCAGCCGTTCGACCTCAACCGTTCGGAAGTATTCCTCAGCCGTTCAGCCGTTCTAAACGGCTTGGCTGCCTGTTCGCCATCTGTTCACTAGCTGCGCGTTCATCTCATGAACGGATAGGGGTGATTAACATTTTCCCGTGAGGTCACAATAAACCGTTTGCCAGTTTACGACACTCGGAAAAATGCAGTATAGCGCATTAATGGTTACGAGGTATGGAGATTGCGTTGTGGAGAAAAAAGACACAAACGAGGTAATCCGTATTTATAAAGTATAAAGTAAACTGTATGTCCCCTTCTCCCTTTGGAAACTCTATGGCCTTGAAACTAGAATACCTAAAAATTATAAAGTGTCGGTGATTAATTATGAAAACAGTTGATTTTCATGTGGTTCGAAGGCGGACTTGTTATAATATACATTGCATATGTTAATTCTCGCTTGTATGGTATGTTGTTATATGGCTGGTTCCGCGAGAGTGCAAGATAAGGCAAATCCTGAGTTCTGATTGGTAACCCGAGCGGGCAATACGGGCTTACTTGTTTGCCCGCTCGGGATATCCCGCGTTGTCCTGCGTAACAAAAGCAAAGCAAAATGGCCATAAAGCAAATTCCTTTTTGCGTTTTTATTGACCTTGATTACGTCTGTTGACCAGGCTCACGCTTGGTCGATAACGCATATTTATTATGCCTCTCTACTCGTACTGCGCGATTTGAACGGGCAATTCAGACAGGCTACTTCATACTTGTCCAATATTGTGACAAATTTATGCACAGCATTTTATTAAAATGCATTGTGTTATATTGTGTCGTTCTAGAATGCATTGTTGAACTATTGTTATGGCCATATAATACAATACAATGCATTGCATAAATTTGTCGGAGTATTGGACAACCCTCCGGTACTTTACTGTACCACACAAAAACTGGGGTCAATTTGATAAACTTTTACAAGTGCAATTACACGTGTAGCCATTGTTTCAGAGTCTGAAAACAGTAGCTACACTTGTAAATTGCACTTGTAAAAGTTTTATAGAATTAACCACTGGATTGCCAGACGAGTTGTTAATGCAAGTTGTTCCACCGTAAGGTTAAGAGCTTAATCTATACGAACTATGTTGACAGGGTAGTCTGTTCCGGTGTCTGTCATATTGGCATCAGTGATCATAGCCTTATTTATGTTTATCGTAAACTATCTCCTGATTTCCCATCAAAGGGGCATTCTACCATACCTTACAGAAATTTTCAAAACTTTAATCGTGGAACATTTGGCAACGATATCTATCAACAAGACTGGAGCTGTAATTCTGATGATCCAAATATTTTGTGGGCTGCTGACTGAAAAGCAAAATTTCTGACCATTGTCAACATTCATGCTCCATTTAGAACTAAACGTATAAGATCACATAAGGCGCCCTGGATCAACTCAGACTTGAAGATAGGTATGCGCGATCGTGACGCTGCCAAGAGAAAAGCTGTTAAGTCAAATGATCCATGCGATTGGGCAAAGTATAAAAAGCTGCGAAACTCAATAAATAATAGGATCAAAACTGCTAAGGCATCTTATTTTTCGAAAGCTTTTATGCATTTTGAGGGCAACTCTAAGAAAACTTGGCAAACGATTAATGAACTTACATCTCGGCGTAAAAGCAATGATACTGTGAAAGAACTAAAAGTAAATGACGTTATAATCAATAATTCTAGTGAAATTTCAGATACTTTTAATGACCATTTTTCAACAATCGGGCCCAGACTTGCCAATGAAATACCTCCAATAGGTCAAAATGATGATTCGAGCTACACTAACTTTATCACTTGTAACAACAAAACATTCCATTTCTGTCCAACTAGCAGTAATATTGTTTTTTCTCATCTAAACAAATTATCTAGATCTAAAGCAACAGGTCTTGATAGCATTTCTGCTAGATTAATCCGTGAATGTGCTGATCTTATTTTGGTCTCTTTATCTGACCTCTTTAACAAGTCTTTGACTTCTGGTATATTTCCTGACGATTGGAAATGTGCTAGAGTTACTCCGCTGTTTAAGCAGGGTGAGCGATCTGATCTAAATAATTATCGACCAATTTCAGTCATTCCGGTAATTGCTAAGGTATTCGAGAGGATCGTGTATGACCAGCTATATAGCTTTCTAACTAAAGAGGACGTAATTTCTAAGCAGCAGTCGGGCTTTCGCTCTTTGCATACAACTGTTACTGCTCTATTAGAAGCTACCGATAGTTGGGCGCTTAATATTGATCGCGGAAATGTTAATGCCGTAGTTTTTCTCGATTTAAAAAAAGCGTTCGACACCGTTGATCATGAAATTCTGTTAACTAAAATGAACCTTTACGGAGTTCAAGGAATAGCTCTTGCCTGGTTCAACTCATACTTAACTAGCCGTACACAACGATGTCTTGTTAATGGTACTCTTTCTGAAACCTGTTCGCTAAAATGTGGGGTACCTCAAGGAACAATCCTAGGTCCCCTATTATTTCTTATTTACATTAACGACTTGCCCAACTGCTTATCATCATGTCAGTCTCGGATGTATGCTGATGACACCCACATCACATATGCGGGAGCGGATTTGAGCTCTATACAGTCTAATCTAAATCATGAACTAAGTAATTTAAACAAATGGCTTACTTCTAACAAACTTACTTTAAACGCGACAAAAACTGAATTTATGTTGATTGGTTCTAGACAAAGATTGTATACCCTTCCAGATACACTTGAGCTCTCAATTAATAATGTTCCAATAAACCGTGTCTCCTCGGTCAAATCGCTCGGTGTGTTGATCGACGAAAACCTAACTTGGCAAACCCATATTGATAAATTGTCTAAAAAGATTGCATCTGGGATTGGTGCCATAAAACGAGTTAGGCCTTTTGTTCCACCAGCTACACTGCTTTATATATACAGTGCTCTAATTCAACCTCATTTTGACTACTGCAATCTTGTCTGGGGTAATTGCGGTAAAACTTTGTCGGATAGGCTACAAAAGCTTCAGAACCGCGCTGCTCGCGTGTTAACTTTTTCTAGTTATGATACTGATGCCAAAGGTCTAATACGACAACTGGGTTGGAAAGATTTGTGTACCCAGCGTCAAATTCAGAAAGCCTTAATGGTATATAAATCTTTAAATGGCTTGGTTCCTGAATACCTATCGTCCAAATTTCTAAAACGTAGTGGAATGCGCTATTCTTTAAGGGATTCCGAAAACAAACTGGTTGTACCTCATCCACGAACTAACTATATGAAAAACAGCTTTAGTTACAGTGGTGCAATTCTCTGGAACAGCCTACCCTGCAATCTCAGGATGATAAAATCATTTAATCAATTTAAAAGTAAAGTTAGACACGGCATTCATGGAAAACAGGATTAGCTAAATATTTAATTAGGAATTTTTACTTCAAATTTTTATTAATTAGTATTTACAATGGACTGTTTATTAATAGTTTATTAGTATTAATTTTTAAATATTAAATACTAGTATTACCTGATGATTTTTAACCGTGTATAAAGAAATGTTGAATAAAGAAGAGCGGGCCTGACGTTTCAAGCGTTAGCCATTCGTCAGAACAATTAGTAGGATTTCATTCATAATATGCATTCATAATGTGGGAACCCAGAGCTCATCTGCTAGCTGTGCCATGCTGATGAGGCCGAAACAGCTGCCCATGGCTGCTGGCTTTTGAGCTCAATTTTTGACTTTTTTTTTTTTGGTAGCAATAGGGCTTTGTCCCTTCTACTACTGTCGCCTCAGTGCGCATGTGTGGCTTTAACATACCCTTGTGTGGCTTTAACATACCCTTGCTACATATTGACGTTGTCATTTCAAGCCACATCCCACAACCCTATCATATTTCATCAAATAGTAGGATTGTAGCGTGTGCCAAGAAAACATAAATGACAGAGGGACACTCGTGGTGTCACCTGGGATATGAAAAACTCAGTAAAGTTTTTTTTTATATAGAAACAAAGTACGTTTTCAGAGAGGTCCGCATGACTCCACCTGTGATCCAATCCTTCTATCATCTGTATTTAATGGCCGCTCTCGACTCTTGAATATGTATGAGTTTCTCCAATTATGGATTATTCCACGTCACGTGCACCACAGTGAGGTATGCGGACCTCTTGGAAAACAGACGTCGGTGTCCAAAAATAACTTTTCCGAAGTTTTTATATGGAAAAGTGTAGGACTGGGAGGGTCCCTGTCAGGCGCTTATGCTCTCTTATGTTTGTATAATTCTTGGAGAAAAACGAGTCATATATCACATTTTTGACATTCGCTCTTAACGCCATCTCCTTTTTGTCTTACGGTGTCACAGCTTAGATTATCAAGTTGTTCGATTAACATTTCTTGTGTTTCAATTCCCCACCGATGCAAAACCGGTTTCTTTGGAACCTAACCGACTTGATCATTATTCTCCCAGCACAGAGCTCACGCTATTTCAATAACATCTGTTTATTGAAGCATCTATACAATTTTCTAACTGAAACAAAAATTTTATAAACAAAGTCAACAAAAGCCTTGGGCTCTCATTTTCATTTCCATTCTTCACATTGTATTTTTTGTATTTAAAGTTTGAAATGAAGAAGAGGAAGAAACAGAAACGTTTTAACAAGTCGAAATTGTAATAACCAATGTTGATCCTTTTGTTTCGTTAAAATCGCGTTAGACCGCATTTTTTTAACGCGTCCCAGATATTTCGCTCGCAGTTCACGGTTCTCACTTCAGCCTTAGGAGATTTTTTCTTTTCGCGTGGTAATTGGGGTCTTGCAGGTTCGTCACATCTGTTATCGCCGCTCGTTGGAACTGTACCGTTCAAAGGCAACGGCGTGGTACATTTGTTCACTAGTAAGTCATTTTCTTGGTCTAAACTTGCTGACTTTGTTTCGCAATCTTGCTTCGTTTCCTTTGACTCCATGAACAGTTGCTGATGGTCGTTTTCAGACCCAATTTTAGTCTGTGATGGAGGACAATTAACAGTTTCATCATGTCTTACTAAATCAGGTTTCTCATTTCTTTCCTCTTTGACAGCCTTTTCGTTCCCATCCACAGATGTCTCTCTCGTTATTTTCGGCTCGTCCTGTTTTGAAGATGACTTGTCTGCACCAAGACACGTGTTAATGTGTACTGCACTTTCCACCTCAGCCAGGCAGTTTGCTTGCTTCCTTTCCTTGCATGTTTCCTCTTCACCCTCATCGAAAGCCTTGCTTTCGGATGGCGCTACTGGTAGAAGTTCACTAACTTTTGACGTTTCTTCGCCATAAGTTTCTTTACCCACCGTTTTGCTTTGGACAGATGCATCAGTCGTAGCCCTTTCTTCATTCTCTTTAAATTTTTCCAGCTCCAGTTTTGATCTTTCAGCTTCTTGAAGTGGGTCGCAACTCACTTCGTCTTCATCTCTACTACCAGCATCTTCGCTCGAGATTCCATTGTCCTTTCGCTTTCCTGGAATAACTTCTTCCGCACGTTTCCTGCCGTCTTCATCGCCTCCGTTAAGTTCGTCTTGGTTTCCCTGTGGCTCATCTCTTTGTCTGACGCTTTGCTGTCGGCTTCGCCTTCTGGCATGACTCTGTCCTTTGTTCTTCTTAACACCACCCACATCTTCTTCGCCTTCTTCACGCACTTCCTCTATCTGGGATTTTTCTCCAGTTTTGTTCTCCACTCGCCTCAACTTCTTCATCAAAACTTTTTCTAAACGGTAGAGGATCTTTTTCTTCCAATCGATGGTCTCGTTCCTGATTCGTTCCCTCGTCTCGATGAGTTTATCGTTTATTTCTGGTATCGTTTTAGTGAGCTGAGGCGGAGTTGGACTCGTGCTTTTCGAGCTGTTTCGCCGCCGTGAAGCCGGGTTCTCGTCTTGCTTTCCTAAATTTTCTGACTTTTCCGACTTTTCAATTAGTGGAAGATATAGAGGCGGACCACCGAAATCTAACTCAAGGTCAACAGTTCCGGGACTATCCTGTTTCTGACGCACGTTTTCAATGTGACCCGTTTCCTGGGATTCGTTTGCACGTTTCAACAGATTATTGTCACTTTCAGTTTCATCCCCTTGTTCACTCTGAGGTACATTGCGTTTACAGGACGTAGTTTCCGCGAGACGCGTTTCCTGAGATTCGTTTACGCGTTTCAACAGATTTTTACCATCACTTCCAGTTTCCTCCTCACGTGCACACTGAAGCAGTCTAACGTGGCTTCCGGTACTACCGCGTTTCTGAGACACTTTTCCAGCGAGACGCATTTTCTGAGATTCATTTGCTCGTTTCGCCAGATTGACATCGCCTCCACTTCCATCTTTACGCTCCCACTGATGCATTCTAACGTTCTTTTTTCCAACTTCGTCGTTTTTCGTCAAGTCTATTACATCATATGTCCGTTTCCTGTTTGCGATCGTACGCACGTCTGTTTCGGCATTGTTGCGATCCTCGGTGATTGGTCTTGGGCCAACTTCTTGTCGGAGTCGAGGAATTCTTCGCTCAACTGTCACTCGGGGAATTTCGTTTTCTTCGTGCGCCTCGTCAAAGCGAGATGTTGCAGTGGGAGTTTCCATGTTCATTTCCTTACCAGATCCCACGCAATGGTTTGGTTTCAGAGCGGTTTTATTTGATGTTGAATGTACTGCGACGATTTTGGGAAAAAACAGATGGTCTAGCGCGTAGCCGCCCTGGGAATTCGGCTCAAACGAGTGGCTTTCTCCTTCGCTTAAGCAGGAGGTATTCATGATAACACGAGCGCCATACGGGCCTGGAACACCACATGGATGATTAACGGCTTGCGCAGAGTCACGATTAAATCCCGACTGAGTCTCGTTTACTATGGTGTGAGAATGGCGACGTTGAAGAATCCTTTTAGGTAGCCTATGTGATAGTGGTAAATAGGAATTCCTTTGCATATTTCGATCCATGGTTGGGTAATGTAGAGGAATACTGGTTTGATGAAAAGCGTTATTACATTGCAGCATGTCATGAATTTTTTGCGCTCTGTGCAATCTCAGCTGATTCAAAAGATCTCTTTTCAAATTACTTTGCTTTTCCCTCAATTTCTGTTCTATAATTCTTAAATTGTTCTGGCTCTGATGAGCGAACAGTCGTTGATGGTCGTTGCGTGACAAGCGTACTCTTTTCGGTTCGTTTCCAGTCACGCAATCATGCTCATCCTCAGAAGTGCGACGGATTTCATATGCAGAAACTTCGGGGATGCTTTCTCTTTCACCTTGGACTGACTGATACGGAACTGACCTCCTCATGTTGGCCTCCATAAACCTCTTGAAAAACGGTCTAGGCATTGTAAACACACTGCTCACAGAAGGCACTCGTGGGACATCCAGTGATGATAACGAATGATTCACTAAAAACAAAGCAACCGGATAAATTAGTACGAATATCGAATGCTCGTATTTCTATGGAATTATAGGCTTCCTTTCAAAACTTCATTTACATAGCGCTTTTAAAATTTGTTGAAAGGTGCATAAAAGGCTATCAAAATTGTATATCAGGAACTCGTGATCTAGAAGGGCAAACACCCCATAATAGCTCTACGCTAATCGATTTTCATAGGGTAGGTTATCTTTAGAATCCCTAGGAACAAAGAACAGCAAACAAATGAAATGTCCGTATTACGATTGGTAAGACCGAGCAACTAACAACCAATCGACGAACGACCGATGTATCACACGAAACCATTTTCCAGGAAAACCTTTGCCCTAGAAGTTACCTCAGTTGACAAACTGGTGTACCATGAATACACTTTCTCTTAGATGATGGCCCCCAATGGCAAATTCATGTTATTCTAGGTATTCTAGCGGCGATCTTTGGGGATTACATTGCTCTTCAACGACGTTAGTTTCGACTTGCGAGTGTTCAGGTTTTTCAATACTACACGGCTTGAATAAATTACCGCAGTAGAAAGTGAAACATGCCTTTATCTTTCAGAGTCTACTTTTGTTAGTTTATGCCAGTTTGAAGCAAACCCCATGAAAATACAAGGCGTTGCCGCCCGCCTTCACCAAAGCCGCTAAAAACTCGAGAATTTTGAGCTGCAACATGCGGCGATAATTCCTAGGGAGCAATTACACAAAGCAAGTAGGGGTTTTGTCCACGCTGTTATGCAGAAGTTGAAACGAGTTGCTTGCAGATAATGAAGGTTGAAAGTTAAAAACAACTCAACTGACTCTTTACAACGCCTTTCTGTAAATTTTAAAACAGGAACCCACCTTAACAACACTGGTGCTGTCGAACTCGGCACATTGACATAAAGTACGGATATTCAATTCAGTCTTATGTGAAAAATGGAAAGGGATCTTATAGCAGGAAACGTTTGCCAATGTTCCTGCCGCATTGAAATCAAGGCAATTCGGAATTTGTCCACATGAACTTGGGTTATTCCATCAGGGCAGAACGAGTCACGTTATAAAACATTAATCGCTCGCACAGGTAGTATGGCTTTAACGTGTCTGACTAACAATGCATATCTGCAGGTTTAAATCTACAGTCATGGACATCTGCCTCCCTAGCCAGTATTATCAGGACATTCGAACAAATATTGACTGAGTGAAAATGGAAAATGAGCGATATGGTAATGCGGAGAGAATGCATAAAAACACGCGCGAGCGAGCGAAGAAAAATCACAAGAAGCAGGCGATTGGTTTTACAGTTGATAAGTGTTCTGAAGTTTCTACCTGCGTGCAGTATAACATACTGCTATATTGTCACAAAAAGCGTTTTACATAATTTGTATCTCCGTTTTTCAATAATCCTTGTCTCATGATAAAAAGAGCATCTGTCCGCACATGTCAAGCGGTCAAATAGTCCAACCACAGAGGCCCTTCCAAATCTCTCCTCTGACTTCCTACCCTGGCGCCAGAGGCCCGTTTAGAAAACAACTATAATATCCCTGAAAAACCAAAACAGGGGCCGCGTAATTTCCCTCCTCCAGACGAAAAAAAGTATCCTCTGGCACCCAGGGTACTGACTTCCCGGCTGCCCTGGGTTCCTCCTCCCACCTTGTCCACTGCGGCGAGGCACAATGAGTACCACCCCTCCTTTTTTGATCGTTCCGCCGACAAAAGATTCCGGATTGTCGGTTCAAATACAACATTTTAAAAAAAATAAACCCGACAAGGAGCGCAGTTCATAGCAGATCGCGTCGGCAAGAAAGGAAAAACTATCGAATTTTTGGCGAGTAATTCGCGAAGCGCGACAATGCGGTGACGTTTTTGGTTTCCCATCTTCGGTGGGAGTCAAAGAAGGAGAAATTCAAGAAAGGAAAAGATTGTGCTCGTCAGTAGATGTAATACGCCGATCCTAGGACAAAACATTTTATCGATCCTGGGACAAAAAATTTATCAAGGATTTTATCAAGGATTTTATCAAGGATTTTATAAAAAAATTTTATCGATCCTAGGACAAAAAATTTATCAAGGATTTTATCAAGGATTTTATCAAGGATTTTAAAAATTAATTTGAAAAAAAACAAATTTAAAGATATAACTTATAATATCAAAATGGACAAGAAGACAGTGAAACAACTGAAAGTCCTCGCCAAAGAGCAGGGTATTAAAGGATATTATCGATTGCGTAAAGCAGAACTCATCGAAGCGTTGGGTAATATAGACACCACCGCACCCATTCCAGCCCCTAGAACTAATATTCCCAACCAACCGCAAAGACCTATCCCAGCCCCTAGAACTAATATTCCCAACCAACCGCAAAGACCTATCCCAGCCCCTAGAAATAATATTCCCAACCAACCGAAAAGACCTATCCCAGCCCCTAGAACTAATATTCCCAACCAGCAGCAAAGACCTATCCCAGCCCCTAGAACTAATATTCCCAACCAGCAGCAAAGACCTATCCCAGCCCCTAGAACTAATATTCCCAACCAGCAGCAAAGACCTATCCCAGCCCCTAGAACTAATATTCCCAACCAACCGCAAAGACCTATCCCAGCCCCTAGAACTAATATTCCCAACCAACCGCAAAGACCTATCCCAGCCTCTAGAACTAATATTCCCAACCAGAAGCAAAGACCTATCCCAGCCTCTAGAACTAATATTCCCAACCAGAAGCAAAGACCTATCCCAGCCTCTAGAACTAATATTCCCAACCAGAAGCAAAGACCTATCCCAGCCCCTAGAAAAAATATTGTATCTAGTTTCATAGATATTGGCAAGCGGTTAGTGAAATCCATACCCCAAACAAAGAACAAAACATTTAATTGGATAAAGAATAAGACATTGAAAGTGGTGGGTAGAGTTAAGTCTGTTGGTGAAACGCTTACGGATCTCATCAATAAAAATATCTCCGAACTTAATAATAACAGGCCACCCCAACCTAGAAGACAGGTAAGTATATCTGAGAGTGTGAGAGCTGAATTGGATGAAGAAGAAGAAGAAGATTTCACTCCAAAAGAACAACAAACAGCGTTGAATGGGTATTTGAAAACTTATAGGATAGATGGAAAGAAAGGGTATGACCCCAAGACATTTAATAAGCAAAAGAAACCGATCAAGGTGAAATTTATCTTTACCTGTAAATTCATAAAAAAGAATCCTGCTACTGGACAGATTGATGAAAACTCAGGATACTTTCATTCAACCGTAGAAACGATTACTAAGTCAACCGATTTCTCTGACTCGTTCAAAAATGCTACTACGTGCCACATCTGTGAGGGTGAATTAGGAGTAGATAAGGTATTAGACCACTGTCACCTTACAGGAAAGTATAGAGGAGCAGCTCATAACGAATGCAACTTAAACTATAAAATTCCAAAGTTCTTCCCAGTCTTCTTTCACAATCTATCTGGATATGATTCACATCTATTTATCAAAAACCTTGGTACATCAAAAGGTAAAATAAACTGTATACCTAATAATGAGGAAAAGTATATTTCTTTCACAAAACAGATTGTAGTTGACACCTTTACAAACAAAGAAGGTAAGCAGGTTGATGTGAAGCGAGACATCAGATTCATCGATTCATTTAAATTTATGGCAACTAGCCTTGACAGTTTAGTTAATAATCTTACTAAATGTGAAAAGTGTAAGAATTGTCTGTTAGCTGTAAGTAAGTGTCTTTCTCCAACAGATAAGAACCTAGCTGAAACGAAAAAGTATTTTGGAGATAGGATGGATATGATGTTGAGAAAAGGTGTATTTCCATACGATTGGTTCGATAGCTTCGATAAACTCAACGCAACCCAACTTCCACCTAAAGAAGCGTTCTACTCAAAGCTTAACGATACAGACATAACAGAAGACAACTACCAACATGCTCAAAAGGTGTGGGAAACCTTCAATATGAAAACAATGAGGGAATATCACGACCTATATCTTGAGTCAGATGTACTCCTGTTATCAGATGTCTTTGAGAACTTTAGAGATATTTGCAGTGAAAACTATGGATTAGACCCTGCCTGGTATTACACAGCTCCTGGACTGGCTTGGGATGTAGCGTTAAAGTTAACTAAAGTGGAGTTGGAGCTTCTAACTGATCCTGACATGCTACTTATGGTTGATAAAGGCATTCGAGGAGGCGTATCTATGATCTCTACTAGATATGGTAAAGCCAACAATCCGTACAAGAACAACTTTGATTCTAACTTACCCACAAAGTATATTACATATCTCGATGCAAACAACTTATACGGTGGGGGAATGAGTAAACCACCACCTACTCACGGTTTTAGATGGATGAATAACCAAGAGCTTACAGACTGGAAAAATCTCCCATGCATACTCGAGGTTGATTTGATGTATCCTCAACGACTTCATGATTTACACAACGACTATCCACTAGTTCCAGAGAGACTTATCGTTAACAAGGTTGAGAAATTGATGCCGAACCTCAACAACAAAATAAAGTACGTAGTTCACCACGAGACGTTGAAAGTTTACGAAAGTCTAGGACTAAAAGTCACCAAGATTCATAGGGGTATTACATTCGAAGAGTCTGCATGGTTAAAGCCTTACATAGACTTGAATACCAACCTCAGGGCGAAAGCAGCCAACGATTTTGAAAAAGATTTCTTCAAGCTGATGAATAACTCCGTCTTTGGGAAAACCATGGAAAACATTAGAAACAGGGTGGACGTACGATTGGTTACTAATGAAAAAGATGCGAAAAAATTAATATCAGAGCCAAACTATCAGCACCGCACCATCTTTTGTGATAATCTAGTAGCCATCCACATGAAGAAAACAAAGTTAGTCTTCGATAAGCCCGTTTACTTAGGCATGTGCATTCTAGACCTAAGTAAAACATTAATGTATGATTTTCACTACAATTACATCAAACCTAAATATGGTGTAAAAGCTAAATTGTTGTTCACAGATACAGACAGTCTTGCCTATGAGATAGAAACAGATGATTTCTACAAGGATATTAGCAAAGATGTAAAATCCATGTTTGATACTAGTAATTATCCCAAAGACCATCCATCAGGTATCGAGACAGGTGTGAACAAGAAAATCATCGGTATGTTTAAAGATGAGGCTGGTGGAAAGATAATTGAAGAGTTTGTTGGTCTACGTGCTAAACTTTACAGCTACAAGATGCATAATGGAGAAGAGATAAAAAAGGACAAAGGGGTAAAGACATCAGTCGTAAAAAAGACCATAAACTTTGATGATTATAAGAGATGTCTATTCAATAAAGAACCACAGATGAGACAGATGAATGTAATCAGAAGTTATAAGCATGATGTTTACACTGAAACGGTTAATAAGATAGCCTTATCACCATTTGATGACAAGAGAAAAATTTGTGAAGATGGTATAAATACTTACGCCTACGGACATTATCGTTTCAACACAAAATTAGGTGGTAGTTCAGTATCTTCTGGTACAATCTGAAGCTCTTCCCTAACAAAACTACGCCTCGGTCCATCTAGTAAATAATACAACACTGGCTGATTAGGTGACACCACACTCCTAGAAAGATTGTAAACCTGAATACTCCAGATAGGATCCGTAGCTCGTCTGCGCTCACCTCCTTCATCTTCTCCAGGAGCAAGTAAGTATCTAACTTTAACAAAAGGTGGTAGTCTCACCTCATCATGTCCAACAACTCGTTTATATTTTGGAGGATCAATATCAACCTCTTTCAGTCTTATAGCTTTCTCAGGTTCTTTATCAGTTATTCTCGTTGGTACACTATTCAGAGTTTTCAAAATAGCCGGTAATCGTTTCACCCATACTCTAGACCTATCATCACTAATCATTTCTTGTGCGTATTGATGACTAAATAGTTTTTCTGATAATGTTCTATTTGCTCTTTCAACAAATGCTTGAGCTCTATGGTTTCCAGCTTCAGACCGTTGTATGGTTACATTATGTTTTTCCATAAGTTTAGTAACTTCCCCCATGAATTCTCTTCCTGGATCAACAATTAATGTTTTAGGATATTTTAACTTTCTGGAGTATATTTTTGTTAAAGCTTTTGAAATCTCATTTGATTCTTTTGAGGTTAGTGGTTCTGCATCTTTGTATCTCGAGGCAATATCAATCACAACCAGAGCATATCGATATGTCTTTCTTCCCACTTTATCATGTGGTAAAAATAATAAATCCGCTTGATGAATCTGATTAGGCTTTTCCACATTCCAGTGAGGTCTAGGGATATACTTTGGAGCTGGTAGATAGATTTGCCACAGCGCCTGTTTCTCAAGCCATCTTTTAGCCTCATCTTCACTAACTTTTGCTTTTTCAGCTAATTTTGAAATGGCAGAATACCCTTTCCAATATCCATAAGTTGAATAGTATATTTTTGATAGCATGTTTTCGTTACTCATTTAAAGAATAATCCGACTATCTTTAAAATAAAATATGTCACAAGCTATATCTGAAGAAATTAACCCAAACAGGATTCCACTAGAGCCCCTCGGTTTGAAAGCGGAATCGTCACTGAATCGAATTACACTCAATCCCTCATCCGCTAATCCTGAAGAAACACTATATATAAATATTCCAAAACTTTCTGAGAATGTAGTGATTGTCCCAGGAAGTGTATCTCTACTATTTGACTTGACTGTTGATGGTCATGCTAACAACACCCTTGTGAATAACGTAGGCAGTAACCTTGTATCCAGACTCAGGGTTCTTTTTGGTGGAGAAACACTACAGGATACTCAAAGATACGATCTCTTTCAAACATATCATGACTTATACTTAACAGCTGAAGATCGTGAGGATGGAATAAAACAAGGTATTTCTTCTGAAAACATGAGGAAGCTTAGGACAAATGCGGGTGATAAGGTAACCTCAGGAAATGATAAGGAAGTAGCTCTTGCAGCAGTATACAACACCAAGTACCGAATCCCACTCAACCATCCTATTCTCAGCAAGCATGGGGCTTTCTATCCAAAGGCGTTACCTCATCCACTAATCTTTGAGATTACACTGGCCCCAGTTTCAGATATTGTTGTTTATTCTGACAAGACCAAGACTCCAACTTACAAAATCGCAAACCTTGAGTTGGAATATGCTTGTATCTCAAGTGAATACTTAGCTAGTGAGGCGCAGTCAGCTTATCAGGTTGGTAAAGGATTCTTTTACGAGAATGTCCTTCTACACAAAACTTTTGCCATCTCCAAACCTAATGACAGTTACATAAACGAGAACATTAATATACCTAGGAGATCAATGACAGGGATATTGTGCTTGTTCACAGAGAGATACGTAGGAGGAGCACGAGATTCTGAAAAGTTTGTAAATCCGAATATTACATCAATCAAGATTAACGTTGACGGCATACCAAACCGTCTTTACTCCAAGGGAATGGAACCGTCTGACTTCTGGGATTCGGTAAAGAAGCGTTTCGGTAGAGAGGGTGTTAAGATAAATGATTTTTATGCCGACAAGTTTGCTCTATGGATTGACTTGAGAACTCACCCTGACAATAGTATTCATGGAGGAGGACTGGTATTGAACAACACACGAGATGGAGTAAAACTAGAAATGAACCGAAAAGTTGGAGGAACAGGTAATATCACCTGCTACATGTTCGTGGTAGCTGACGCGTTGATGGAGATCATGAATTCAAACTTAAGATCAATTATGTATTAGTTAAAAGTATGGAAGAATTACGAGATAAAGTTCCTTTTCATTGCATTATAACAGGTCCAACAAATTGTGGAAAGACAAAGTATCTCACGGATCAGCTAAGAGGACCATTTCACAAAGTTTTTGAATACATTGTTTTCATATGTCCGACTTATGCTAAAAATAAACTCAAACTTTGCTCAAGGAGATAAACGTTTCTTGGTATTATCACCAGATGCTAGTAACAGTGATGAGATCAATGAGTTATTAACTGATTGTCAAACTTTGTTCTCTGGTACAAATACTGTACTTATTTTAGACGACTGTGCTGTATCGAAAGATCTAAAGAAACGCTCGAACAAGTTTATAGATCTAGCATTCTCTGGAAGGCATCATGGATTATCAGTGTGGGTATTGACACAACAATTAACATCCATAGCAAAACCATTCCGTGAAAATGTAGCTTGTGTGGTTACATTCCATAATCCATCACAAAAAGGTATGAAGATGCTTTTCGAAGATTATGGAGGGGATTTAGAAGCGGAAACTCGTAAAAAGTTTGTAGAAATGCTGAAAACCGAAAAATATTCGAGACTCTGTTTGTGTTTACGTTATCCATTCCAATGTTATTTAGAGATTCCCGCGGTGATTTAAAATAATCTATGTATTATTTAAAAAAAAATTAAAAGATGACAAGCGTTGAAGATTTTATTGAAGAACAGACAGAGGTCAAAGATGAGACCAAAGATAATGATGTTGAAATCAAACAAGAATCACTAGCTATTCTCGCATCTCTTGGGACCACAAAGGAATATCTAGGTGATGAGATGAGTCTAGGTGATATCAAGAAACTCACAGAAAAAGATGTTGAAAAATATTATAATCGCTATCAAGCAGTATTAGGCAAGCAAGTTAGTAGTGGATTAGTAGAGTCAGCTCTTGAAGCAGCGTCTAATGTCATTTCTTACGTGGTTCCTGTAGATGACACTGAAGCTCTTAGCAAAGACTTACAGAATGATGAGTTGGTTAAGCGTGAACTGACAAACTTTATAGGTCTTTTGGTATTAAAAGGTGGAAGATTGGTAGCACTTGCTAGTGGGCTATTCCAGGTTGCTAAGCATATTAAAATAAACAAAACTGAGCAGACTAATGAGCAGACTAATGATAACAACTGATGATATGATTTAAAGATTATTTACTATGGAGAATAAATAATCATGTCTGATGAAGTTGTTGAACAAATTACAATGGATCCTATACCTGAAAAGAAAGATCCTAAAAAGAAAGAGAAAGATCCTAAAAAGGTTGCTGCCGGTAAGAAACTAGCAGAATATAACAAAAGAGCCAAAGAAGCGTTAGCAAGGGAAATGAAACGTGAAGAGGCACAAGCGGTGGAGACTAGATCAGAAGAAACTATAAATGAAGAGAGCGAATCTAAAGCATGGATTCCAGAGCTATCTTTTACTACTGTGTTATCTATTGTTGGAATAGGGTTTACCGCAGTTGACATGTTTATGAGGTACTACAAAAACAGAAAACCACCAACCCAACCACCACCCTCAAATATTCCTACCCAACCACCACCCCAACCAACTCCGAAAATAGTAATGCTCTGAGGAAAGTAGTTTAAAGATTTTCTCTAACCACAATAAAAATCATGTCAACTGAAAACAAACTTGTGAAAACTGTTACCGATTCAGCCGTCATTATAGGATTGGCTGCCGGTGTTGGATACGTCGCTAAAAAGGCTATGAAAGAATCATTCATCAACGATCCCTCCTCAAGTATTACAAACTATGCTAAATGGGTTGCTGTCCTATCCGGTAGTATGTACCTAAAAACTTATTTAGAAGATCAAAAGATTTTGCCGACTTAAAGATTTTACATATTGATCAATAAATGGCGACAATAGCAATGATGATTGGCGGAGCTATTTTGAATGCGACTACGTTCGTTGGTGGCTCGTATCTTGCAAAATATCTCTCAGGTGATAAAACAGATGCAGAGCGAATACGACACGATAAGGCAATAGAAAAATATCAAAAAGATTATGCTTCATACCAGGAAAAGAGACAGAATCTCATTGATTGGTACTCTCAACAGCGGGATGCTAAACACCAAGCTTCACAAAATATGTCAAATACTGATGAAGCTTTGAAATTGTATAGTAATTACCAACTAGATGAACCAAAATTCTCTGATTATTATAGACCTAGCAGCAATCAAAAGATGGGTGAGATGGCATATGTAGGTGGTGGTATGCTGGCGTTGGGTTATATAGCTAGTAAATTCTTTTAGGTAAGTGTGTGACCAGTTTAAAGATTTCTTACTGATAAGTAAAAAATTATGGCTGAATACCAAAAAATACCAGACTTTGAACCACCTGATCTAGGTGATGATGGTGATACCACAAATTATGACACCCAATTAAACACATTTTCATCCACCACCACTAATCTAATTGACCTTGATGAGGAGGAGGAGGAGGAAACCTCGTTCAGTGAGAATGTAAAAGAACAAGATGAACAATATGATAAAAGGAGAGAAGCGCTACAATATATCAAACGTATATTTCCTAATTTCAACCCTTTGGATTCTCCATTTACAGCAATAGTGGATAATGATGGGAGTGTAAAGATTCAATTGACTGACAGCCTGAGAAACAAAGAACATACCTTGATTGATAAAGATGGGGTAATAAAAGTTGATGGGTTGCCAAAAACCATCTTAAAAGCTCTAGGTGCTGATTATGAAACCATGCTTGGAAGAAATGATAAGCTTAAGTCACAGTTGGAGGAAGCAAATGAAAAGAATAAAGAATTGTATAATACCTCGGTGGGATTGAAAGCAGTCACAGAAACATATCCTAAGGAGATAGATCGCTATGTTGCTAAAGAAAAAGATCTGCGTGAATTCATTGAGAAACAACAATTAACAATCGCGGAAAATAAAAGCTATTTGGATACAGCTGTTAAACAGAATATAGAATCTAAAATAAAGGCTGAGAAACTTCTAGGTGAATTAAATCGATACAAAGATGAACTCGACAAAAATAAGAAGGGACTTTCCAATTTAAGAAAGGTAGAAAAAAGTAGAGATCTTTTACTCTCCAGGGTTAATGAATTGGAAGAGATGTTGAGAAAGCAGATAATCTCAAACGAAGATAAAATAGCCGATCTCGAGAGACGAAACGAGTCCATAAGAGAAAGACTGCCATTACGAGAAAGGGTAAAGGCCATCTTCAAAAAGTACGGTTTTACAGTCTTTGCCGTTGTGAGTGCTGTAGGTGTGGTCATTGGTGTTATCGTTTCTAATATTTCTAAAGGTCTAACCAAATTGGGTAAAGGTGTTGGTAACGGTTTGAAAACGATTGGTAAAAAGATTGGTGAGATATTACCTGGAATAGAGAGATGTATTTTGACGATCATAGGACAAAAATTTTATTAGAGATTTATCAGAAATTTTATCAGAGATTTTTTAATTTATACTAGATTTTTAATTTGTATCAGAGATTTTAACAGAGATTTTATCAGAGATTTTAACAGAGATTTTAACAGATTTTAACAGAGATTTTTTAAATTTTTATTGAAGTTTTATCAGAGATTTTATCAAGAATTTTCATAAAGTTTCTAACATAAATTTAAATTTGAATAATGATTTAAAAGAATGAATATTAGTAAGAAAGATGGAAAACTTAAAAGTGGTACAACTTAAACAACTTGCTAAAGAGCGTGGTATTCCAAGATATTATTGGTTGTGTAAACCAGATCTTATCGAAGCTCTAACACAACCACATCTCCCTAAAGGTAAACTAATTGAAACACCAAAAGTAACTAACATGAATATTATTGATGAACTGATAATGAAAGAGATTAACAAGTTCGCTGATTGTAGAATTACCTCCAAACATGAAGAGATACCTAAGTATAAAACAAAAACTAATAAGTATAATTGTATTCATGGAAAGGTAAAATATTACTGTAAGGATTGTGTAGGGTCTCAAATATGTGAACACAACAGACAGAAGACGCGATGTATAGAATGTAATGGTGGTAGTATTTGTGAGCATAAACGGAGGAGGTATCAGTGTAAAGAATGCAACGGGAAAGGAATATGTATTCATGGAAAACAAAGATGGCATTGTGGGTTATGCATATGTGAACATAATAGAATAAAGTCGAAATGTAAAGAGTGTCACACAACACAAGATAAACAACAAAAACAATAGGTTATATAACGCAAGTCAGTGTTACATAACAAAATTTATCGAAATAGATACCAAGCTAATCCACCAGCTACAACTATAAATGTTAATATATTCTTTTCATGTTGCGTTGAGTCTATATTATTTTCATGTTTCGTTGAGTATGTTTGAGTTGAGTCTGTTTTCATTGGTGGTTTTGGTTTCGTTTCAGTTCTATGTGGTAACTTTATCTTTGAAGATCCCATGTTATGATTTATTCCAACCTGTTTTGCTTCAGTGTTTATGGAATTATTCACTCCAAAACTCATATCACTACTAGCTTTCATAAGTTTATTATTAAAACCAGTCACGCTCTCAGTGTTGATTATCATATTACTAGGCATTAACCATACACCAGGAGCAATAGCTAAATCAAGCCGTAATTTCGCTTCCTGTACTGCTAATTGATATCTTTGGATAGAACTAGAAATGTCATTCTCGATCACACTACTCTCAAATAAAGATAAGAATTCTTGTTGAGTCTCAATCGCTCCACCACCATTACCGTAAATCGAATTTCTAGTATTGACTTGTGCCCCCAATATGCAGTAAACAAAGGCTTCAGCAGATCGATTCAATCTACCAAGTCCAGCTTTAGTGAGTCCATGACCACTTATTGGGATAAACCAAGCATATTTGTAATCAGAAAAATCATCATTACGGATAAATGAGATGAGATTACCTTTTTCTTTCTTACCTCCTTCATCAACAAATTTACCACCTTCACCAGGCCACTGATCAGCTTCATCATCGTAATTTCTTACAATATGAACATTTTGATATCCACCACCAGATCCATGATATCCAGAACCATAATCAATAAATATATCACCCAATCCTCCGTTTCTACCACCTTTCCATCTAAAGTCAGAGTTTTTTGAGATTCCAAATTCAGCGCACAATCGTTGATATGCGACTTTGTTGTAAGGGTTGTTGTTTATTACAAAAGGTTGCTCATCAGGTAAGGGAAGACTTAATTCATATAATATCCTCCTTATTGTGAAATATATATGAAACTTTATAAAGCTACTCACTACTTTAGGATAGTTTAGACTCTCAAAAGGACTTATACCACAACCTGAGGTCGCACACCACACTGCAAAATTCAGTTGTTGAGGCCAATAATTCATATCGGGTGCGTTCAACCATTTTCTACTCTGCTTACCAAATTTGAAAGTCACAACTTGAGAGGTAAATATGTTTCTCATCTTTGCTGTGAATTTCTTCTTATTGGACACGTATATATCTAATGAGGTAAGCATGTTTGTGATATTACTTGTAAAGTCATCAAAATCAATAGCAGGTATTGGATAAGATTGATTGGTTATAGTTAAACTCTTTGGGAATGAACTCAATGCATTATCATCCAATCCTAAATCTTTCCATAGCAGTCTTTTCAAACGGGGTGATAGGTCTTCAGTCCATGTTTTTCCAGTAAGATCATCATAAGACATGATTGTTGTCCCATCAACTTTCCACCTAATGTAACCACCATATTGATCAGCCACAAATACGAAATGACTTAGATCAGCCTTTGGATATCTATTTCTGAAATCATTAAGTAAGCCCATTTTATTATTTATGTTGATAATAAGATTTTTTTAAATCAACACCGTTCTTTTCTAATACCAACCTCATAATTCCATCCTACAGGAGTTCTCTCAAATGAAAATTTCAACGTACGGGACTGGTTAGATCCTTTAATATTTCTGCACGAACCTCTGTTCTTATCTGATTCATATTTAAGTTTTTTTCTGTATCTTTCCGGTTTTTTTGACGGATTTCAAGTTTTAGTTTTTCAAACTTATCCACCTCTGCTAAAATTAGAGAAAATTCTTGGTCAGAGATAGCGTTATCTTTCAGTGCTTTTGAAACCAAGTCGTGAATGGTGTTTACTTTTGCTTTTGCTAGAGAAACTGTCTGTTCGTGTTTACTAACTTTATATGAAAGTCGTTTAGAAGCCGCACCGAATCCAACTGATATTCCTCCACAAAGACCACCAACAGCTCCTAATGGAATACCAAAAACAGCACCAAAACCAGTAAGAGAGGTTCCCACCCCACTTGCAGATAGGATAACTGAAACCACACCGCTACCAACACTGATTTTTGTAAATACCCCCCTCACTCTATTGTATTTTTTCCTAACATCCTCATAATGTCTAATTTCCTTTTGAAGATTATGTAATACTTCACATGATTTTTGAAGTCTGAAATTATTTGGATCTCCATTCATTGGAACTTGTGGATAAATTCTATTGTAGTCTTCCATATTATATTTTACTGATTAACATAAAAGCTTTAAATTAATTCGGGTAGGTTCGTTATTTAAGTCAGGCTTTCTTCCATTTTCATCTAAAAGCCATAAAGTAAAGTGGTTGACTGGATTTTTAGTTTGTGGAATTATTAAACAAGGATGCTCTTGATATGGTGGAATAACAGCTAGTACTTGAGAGGGTTTAAGTTCTAAATTTTCACCTACGGTTTTACAACAATTTGAATATGAAGACTTTGGCTCTATAAGATTACACATTAAGTATAAAGGATTTGTATAGGTTGCTTTACGAAGGAAGCAATATTGTAATTGTATCTCTTTTACATTGGTTAATGGTGGATCTAGGTAAATTCTTGTTTCAGTAGTTAGCATAGTGATAGATAAAAAAATTGTATCATTCATGTTTTTTTACTTAACGTCTCTTCTTTTTAAATTGTTCCACAAAATATAGAACCACAGCCACTATCAACAACCAAGCGTTCTTACCTAAAAATCCAATAACCTCACCCGCTGTTTTGAATAGAAAGCTAACGATAGCTCCAACCATTTCAGGTAATATTTCACCGAGTTTCTTACCAATCGTTTTCAAACCGTTACCAACACCTTTACCCAATTTGGTTAGACCTTTAGAAAGATTAGAAACAATAACACCAATAACCACACCTACAGCACTCACAACAGCAAAGACTGTAAAACCATACTTTTTAAAGATAGCCTTCACACGATCTCTCAATGACATTCGTTCCTGTATCCCTTCTTTCTCACGCTCTAGGTTAGCTATCTCATTATCATCCTCAACAATTTCTCTATCTAGATTTTCAATTTCGATAATATCCTCTGGGATCTTCAGCGGTTTATCTTTTAAGAATTTTTGCCTTTCCTTCTTTTTGTTTTGTGATTCTTTTATCTTTGCTATTTCATCATCATTAGCTTCCACAACTTCTTCTGCTCTTGGACCTAGACTTTCCCTTATAGTATTGGGGATTTTATCATTAATTTCATCATCTTTACCTAATAAAGTATAAGGCCTTGAATTTTTTCTAAACAGTTGCACAATTACATGACCCAACTCGTTAATTTTAGCTCTAAACTTGGAAGTATCAACTTTTGGGAATTTTGATTTGATTCTATACCAAGCTTCATCTTGTTCAATTTCCATCTCTCCCAATAAGCGACTAGTTTCTTCACCACCACCAAATGAAGTTTCATCCTCCTCATAAGGGTTAGTTGTAAGAGTGGTGGATGTATTTGTTTTTGGAGTCATATAAATTGTTTCATCCTTATCATCACCACCTAGATCAGCTGTTGTATCAAAAGGATTTTTATTGTCAGGTATATCTCCACCTTCTGCCATAATTTTTTTACTAATCAGTAAAAGAAATCTTTAAAACACTATCATCACACAATTAACTAAAATAATTTACTAACCATATAACCTAATGCTAGCATACCACCACCTACATATACCATCTCCCCCATCTTTTGATTGCTACTAGGTCTATAATAATCAGAGAATTTTGGTTCATGTGTCTGACTATATAATTTCAAAGCTTCATCGGTATTTGAAATATTTTGTGAAGCTTGGTGTTTAGCATCCCGCTGTTGAGAGTACCAATCAATGAGATTCTGTCTCTTTTCCTGGAATGTAGCATAATCTTTTTGATATTTTTCTATTGCCTTATCGTGTCTTATTCGCTCTGAATCTGTTTTATCACCTGAGAGATATTTTGCAAGATATGAGCCACCAACGAACGTAGTCGCATTCAAAATAGCCCCACCAATCATCATTGCTATTGCTGCCATAAATCTTTAATTTGGTAAAATCTTTTGATCCTCTAAATATGTTTTGAGGTACATACTACCTGATAGTACAGCGACCCATTTAGCGTAGTTTGTAATACTTGAGGATGGATCGTTGATGAATGATTCTTTCATAGCCTTTTTAGCTACATATCCAACTCCAGCGGCTAATCCAATAATTACGGCTGAATCGGTAACAGTTTTAATAAGTTTATTTTCAGTTGACATGATGTTTTATTGTGGTTGGATAATACCTTTAAACTACTTTCCTCAGAGCATTACTATTTTAGGAGTTGGTTGAGGTGGTGGTTGGGTAGTGGTTTGTGATGGTGGTGGTTGGGAAGGAATATTTGAGTGTGGTGGTTTTCTGTTTTTGTAATATCTCATAAACATGTCAACTGCAGTAAACCCTATTCCAACAATAGATAACACAGTAGTAAAAGATAGCTCTGGAATCCATGCTTTTGTATTTTCTTCTTCTTCATTGGAATTTTCTTCCTGTTTAGTCTCAGCTTCACGTTTCATTTCCCTAGCTAACGCTTCTTTAGCTTTTTTGTTATATTCTGCTAGTTTCTTACCAGCTGCAACCTTTTTAGGATCTTTCTCTTTAACAGCTTTCTTATTTTTAGTAGTAGGTTGATCCATTGTAATTTGTTCAACAACTTCTTCAGACATTATTATTTTATTTCCCATATTAAAGAATCTTTAAATCAGTTGTTCTCAGTAGTCTGCTTAATAGCACTTGAAACTTCTTGTATTTTGTGATCAGTAGTACTTGAAACTTCTTGTATTTTGTTGATTTTAATGTGCTTTGCAACCTGGAATAGTCCACTAGCAAGTGCTACCAATCTTCCACCTTTTAATGCTAAGAGACCTACAAAGTTTGTTAGTTCACGATTAACCAACTCATCATTCTTCAAGTCTTTACAAAGCGCTTCTATATCATCCACAGGAACCAAGTGAGAAATTACTTGAGAAACTAATTGAAGAGATGAATATACTAATCCATCACTAATTTTCTTACCTAATACTACCTGATACCGATTATAATATTTTTCAACATCTTTTGCTGTGAGTTTCTTTATATCACCTAGACTCATACCAACACCTAAATATTCCTTTGTAGCACCAAGAGATGCGAGAATAGCTAGTGATTCTTGTTTGATTTCAATATCATCATCTTTGGTATCATCTTTTACATCAGGTTGTTCTTCAATAAATTCTTCAATGCTTGTCATCTTTTAATTTTGTAATAAAAACATAGATTCTTTTAAATCACCGCGGGAATCTCTAAATAACATTGGAATGGATAACGTAAACACAAAAAGAGTCTCGAATATTTTTCAGTTTTTAACATTTCTACAAACTTTTTACAGGTTTCATAGTCTAAATCACCTCCATAATCTTCGAAAAGCATCTTCATACCTTTTTGTGATGGATTATGGAATGTAACAACACAAGCTACATTTTCACGGAATGGTTTTCCTATGGATGTTAATTGCTGAGTGAGAACCCAGACTGATAATCCATGATGCCTTCCAGAGAATGCTAAATCTATAAACTTATTTGAGCGTTTCTTTAGATCTTTCGATACAGCACAATCATCCAAAATTATTAGTGTATTAGTACCAGAGAACAAAGTTTGACAATCAGTTAATAACTCATTAATCTCATCGCTGTTACTAGCATCTGGTGATAATACCAAGAAACGTTTATCTCCGTGAGCAAATTTATGATAGGTTTTATTTTTAGCATAAGTTGGACATATTAGAACAATGTATTCAAACACTTTTTTGAAGGGCCCTCTTAGCTGATCCGTGAGGTATTTTGTCTTTCCACAATTTGTTGGACCTGTTATAATGCAATGAAAAGGAATTTTATCTCTCAGTTCTTCCATCTTTTAACTAATACATAATTGATCTTAAGTTTGAATTCATGATCTCCATCAACGCGTCAGCTACCACAAACATGTAGCATGTGATATTACCTGTTCCTCCAACTTGTCGTTTCATTTCAAGTTTTACTCCATCTCTTGTGTTGTTCAAGGCCATACCTCCTCCATGAATACTATTGTCAGGGTGAGTTCTCAAGTCAATCCATATAGCAAACTTGTTGGTATAAAAATCATTTATCTTGACACCCTCTCTACCGAAACGTTTCTTTACCGAATCCCAGAAGTCTGACGGTTCCATTCCCTTAGAGTAGAGACGGTTTGGTATGCCGTCAACGTTAATCTTGATTGATGTAATATTCGGATTGACAAACTTTTCAGAATCTCGTGCTCCTCCACCGTATCCATCTGTGAACAAGCACAATATCCCTATCATTGATCTCCTAGGTATATTAATGTTCTCGTTTATGAAACTGTCATTAGGTTTGGAGATGGTAAAAGTTTTGTGGAGAAGTACATTCTCGTAAAAGAATACTTTACCAACCTGATAAGCTGACTGAGCCTCATTAGCTAAGTATTCACTTGAGATACAAGAATATTCCAACTCAAGGTTTGCGATTTTGTAAGTTGGAGTCTTGGTCGTGTCAGAATAAACAACAATATCGTAAACTGGGGCTAGTGTAATCTCAAAGATTAGTGGATGAGGTAACGCCTTTGGATAGAAAGCCCCATGCTTGTTGAGAATAGGATGGTTGAGTGGGATACGGTACTTGGTGTTGTATACTGCTGAAACGACAACTTCCTTAGCATCTGAGGTTACCTTATCACCTGCCTTTGTCCTAAGCTTCCTCATGTTTTCAGAAGAAATGCCTTGTTTTATTCTATTCTCACGATCTTCATCTGTTAAGTATAAGTCATGATAGGTTTGAAAGAGATCGTATCTTTGAGTATCCTGTAGTGTTTCTCCACCAAAAAGAACCCTGAGTCTGGATACAAGATTACTGCCTACGTTATTCACAAGGGTGTTGTTAGCATGACCATCAACAGTCAAGTCAAAAAGTAGAGATACACTTCCTGGGACAATCACTACATTCTGAGAAAGTTGTGGAATATTTATATATAAGGTTTCTCCAGGACTAGCGGATGATGGATTTAGTGTAATTCGATTCAATGACGATTCCGCTTTCAAACCTAGAGGCTCTAGTGGAATCCTGTTTGGATTAATTTTTTCAGGTATAGCTTGTGACATATTTTATTTTAAGGATAGGTAGAATATTCTTTAAATTAGTAACGAAAACATGCTATCAAAAATATATTATTCAACTTATGGATATTGGAAAGGTTATTCTGCCATTCCTAAATTAGCTGAAAAAGCAAAAGTCAGTGAAGATGAGGCTAAAATATGGCTTGAGAAACAGGCTCTGTGGCAAATCTATCTACCAGCTCCAAAATATATCCATAGACCGCACTGGAATGTGGAAAATCCTAATCAGATTCACCAAGCAGATTTATTATTTTTACCACATGATAAAGTTGGAAGAAAGACATATCGATATGCTTTGGTTGTGATTGATATAGCTAGTCGATACAAAGATGCTGAACCATTAACATCAAAAGAAAGTCATGAGATTTCAAAAGCTTTAACAAAAATATATTCCAGAAAGTTAAAATATCCTAAAACATTAATTGTTGATTCTGGAAGAGAATTTATGGGTGATGTAACAAAACTTATGAACACACATAATGTAACCATCCAGAGAAGTGAAGCTGGAAACCATAGAGCTCAAGCATTTGTTGAAAGAGCAAATAGAACATTATCAGAAAAACTATTTAGTCATCAATATGCTCAAGAAATGATTAGTGATGATCGATCTAGAGTATGGGTGAAACGATTACCAGATATTTTGAAAACTCTGAATAGTATACCAACGAGAATAACTGGTAAAGAGCCTGAGAAAGCTATAAAACTGAAAGAGGTTGATATTAATCCTCCAAATTATAGGCGATTTGTTGGAGATGATGAGATTAGACTACCACCTGGTGTTAAAGTTAGATACTTACTTGCTCCTGGAGAAGATGAGGGTGGTGAACGAAGACGAGCTACGGATCCTATCTGGAGTATTCAGGTTTACGATCTATCACGTAGTGTGGTGTCACCTAATCAACCAGTTTTATATTATTTACTAGATGGACCGAGGCGTGGTTTTGTGAGGGAAGAGCTTCAATTTGTACCAGAAGATACCGAACTCCCACCTAATTTTGTGTTGCAACGATAATGTCCGTAAGCAAAAGTATGTATTCCATCTTCACAAATAACTCTCTTATCATCATCACAAGATAGTGCAACTTTGTTAATCGTTTCAGTATAAACATCGTGCTTGTGACTTCTGATTACATTCATCTTTCTCATCTGAGGTTTTTTATTGAATAGACAATCCTTGTAATCATTAAATGATATGGTCTTTTTTACGACTGATGTCTTTACCCCTTTGTCCTTTTTTATCTCTTCACCTTTATCCATCTTGTAGCTGTAAAGTTTAGCTCGTAGGCCTACAAATTCAGATATCTGTTCACCACCAGCCTCATCTTTGAACTTACCTATTACTTTTTTGTTCACACCTGTCTCGATACCTGATGGATGGTTTTTGGGATAATTACTAGTATCAAACATTTCTCTCACATCTGGACTGATATCCTTGTAGAAATCATCTGTTTCTATCTCATATACAAGACTATCTGTATCTGTGAACAGCAACTTAGCTTTTACATCATATTTAGGTTTCATATAATTATAGTGAAAATCATACATTATTGTTTTACTTTGATCCAGAATGGACATACCTAAGTAAACGGGTTTATCGAATACTATCTTTGTTTTCTTCATGTGGATGGCAATCAGATTCTCAGAAAAGATAGTACGATGTTGATAGTTAGGTTTTGATATTAATTTTTTCGCATCTTTTTTATTTGTAACCAATCTTACATCTACCCTTTTTCTAATATTTTCCATGGTTTTCCCAAAGACAGAGTTATTCATCAGCTTGAAGAAATCTTTTTCAAAATCGTTGGCTGCTTTAGCTCTGAGGTTGGTATTCAAATCAATGTATGGTTTTAACCATGTAGACTCTTCAAATGTAATACCTCTATGAATATTAGTGACTTTTAATCCGAGACTTTCGTAAAGTTTCAGGGTCTCGCGGTGAACTACATACTTTGTTTTGTTGTTGAGGTTTGGGATTAATTTCTCAACCTTATTAACGACAAGTCTCTCTGGAGCTAGTGGATAATCATTATGTAAATCATGAAGGTGATGGGGATATTCCAAATCAACCTCGAGTATGCATGGGATATTTTTCCAGTCTGTAAGTTCTTGGTCATTCATCCATCTAAAACCATGAGTAGGGAGTGGTTTACTCATTCCCCCACCATATAAGTTGTTTGCGTCTTGATATGTGATATACTTTGTAGGTTGGTTTGGATCATATTCATCCATGTATGGGTTGTTAGCTTTACCATATCTAGTAGAGATCATAGATACACCTCCTCGAATTCCTTTCTCAAACATAAGTAGCATGTCAATATCAGTTAGCAACTCCAAATTCACTTTCGTTAACTTTAATGCTGCATCCCAAGCTAGTCCAGGTGCTGTATAATACCAAGCAGGATCCAATCCATAGTTTTTAATACAAACATCTCTAAAGTTCTCAAAAACATCAGCTAACAGTAGTACATCTGACATAAGATATAGGTCGTGATATTCCCTCATTGTTTTCATATTGAAAGTTTCCCATACCTTTTTAGCATGTTGGTAGTTATCTTCTGTTATATCTTCATCGTTGAGTTTTGAGTAGAACTCTTCTTTAGGTGGAAGTTGGGTTTCGTTGAGTTTATCAAAGCTATCAAACCAATCATATGGAAATACACCCTTTCTCAACATCATATTCGTCTTATCTCTAAAATACTTTTTCGTTTCATTTATGTTATTATCTGTTGGAGAAAGACACTTACTTCTAAATAATACACCTCTACAGACATCACACTTTCCGCATTTAGTAAGATTATCAACTAAACTTTCAAGGCTAGTTGCCATAAATCTAAATGAGTCGATGAATCTAATATCTCGCTTCACATCTCTCTGCTTACCTTCTTTATTTATAAAGGTATCAACTACAATCTGTTTTGTGAAAGAAATATAATTTTCCTCATTATTAGCTATACAGTTTATATTACCTTTTGATGTACCAAGATTCTTGATAAAAAGATGAGCGTCATATCTAGATAAGTTGTGAAAGAATACTGGGAAGAACTTTGGAATCTTATAATTTAAGTTGCATTCATCATGAGCTGCTCCTCTATACTTTCCTGTAAGGTGACAGTGGTCTAATACCTTATCTTCTCCCAATTCACCCTCACAGATGTGGCAATGAGTAGCATTTTTAAAGTCGATTTTATCATTTTCATCATACATCTCCACATCCTTATGTAATTTGATCTTATTATAAATTTCTTTAATATCTGACTCTAAATAATCCACAAATATCTGTGCTATATCTTCGTCTGGGGATTTAGCAGTGTATTTTTCAAGCTTGGATGGAAATATGTTTTCATCAAAAGACTTTATATAATAGCAGAATCCAGATGGTTTGTGCTTCTGGTATTGTTTAGTAAAGCTTTTACTTTCATCTGGAGAGCAGGTATGTATTTTCTCTGGATGACACTCAAAGTCTGCATATACATTAAAGGGGACTCGCATTTTTCTGTTATAATTTTTAAAGTAAATATAACGAGGATTTCCATCTTTATCTATAGGCATTTCAATCTTGACTGCTTCATTATTGTCACAGTATTCGATATGTTTTTCCAATGAAGCCTTTGAATGGAATGAGTTAAAACATCTAAGACAAAATTCACGTGCATGTTGGTGATTATTGATTTGAGAGGATAAAAGTTTACTTATATTCTTTATCCAACAGTAGTGCTTTGTTTTATCGCCTGATATTAGAATTAAGTTGATCACTTGACATCCTCGTTTCTTACTTATTCTTATAGGGTATACATAACCTTCTTCATATCCTAAAACGTTAATAACATAGGGGTTTTGCTTTTCGAACTTATCAATATGTTTTAGTGAAACGGGGAACTCTATTCCTGACCAGTCAAAATTATTTGAGTTCTCTCTCATTTTTTTATTTAGTCTCTCTGGATGAACATCTTGTGTATATATAGCTGAGGTTACCGCCCACTTGAAACACTCATGATCCTTATGATTCTTAACGTTGATAATTGCCTTTTTGAATGCTAATTTTGATGGTAGTGGAATATAGGAACTTCCAGAAAGCGGCTCAAAAGGGTTGATGTGTATATCAAAGTATTCCACATGGTCAAATTTCCAACCGTAACCGTTAACTATAAATCTCTCAAACTCTCCAAGTAGGTGATTGGTCATAGTATCGAATAAGTTAGATAAATCGGTTGCTTCAGTAATTATTTCTACAGGTGAATTAAAGTATTTTGAAGTTTCATCATTCAAACCTTTGAGTAGAGACTCTTTTATTAACTTACATGTTAAGATAAATTTCACCTTTAATGGTTTCTTTTTCTTATCAATAAGATCTAGAACTTTTGGTTTGATATTATCTATGAACGTTTTTGGATCATATCCTTTCTGTCCATCTATCCTATAGGTTTTCAGATACCCCATCAACGCTGTTTGTTGTTCTTTTGGAGTGAAGCTTTTAAATATTCGGTTAAACTTTTCCTTCTGTCTTTCTACTCGTTTTTTTACAGTCTTTTTAATATTTTCAGGGACTAAAGAAAGAATCCAATCTGTAAACTTTTTACTCGCTTTATTAACTTTTCTTTCTAATTGTTTAATTAATGTTGGTTGGGATATGGGTTTGGAAGGTTTAAGAATTGGAACATTAATCTCAGGTACTGGTTCATCAAGAATATGTATAGGTCTTTGCTGTTGGTTTGGTATATTTTTTCTAGGGGTTGGGATGGGTCTTTGCTGTTGGTTTGGTATATTTTTTCTAGGGGTTGGGATGGGTCTTTGCTGTTGGTTTGGTATATTTTTTCTAGGGGTTGGGATTGGTCTTTGCTGTTGGTTTGGTATATTTTTTCTAGGGGTTGGGATGGGTCTTTTCTGTTGGTTTGGTATATTTTTTCTAGGGGTTGGGATGGGTCTTTGTGGTTTGTTTGAGATATTAGTTCTAGGTTGTCTTAGGGCTTCTTTGAGTTCGTTTTTACGCAATTTATACCACCCTTTAATACCCCTCTCTCGAGCAAGTTGTTTAAGTTGTACCACTTTTAAGTTTTCCATCTTTCTTACTAATATTCATTCTTTTAAATCATTATTCAAATTTAAATTTATGTTAGAAACTTTATGAAAATTCTTGATAAAATCTCTGATAAAACTTCAATAAAAATTTAAAAAATCTCTGTTAAAATCTCTGTTAAAATCTCTGTTAAAATCTCTGTTAAAATCTCTGTTAAAATCTCTGTTAAAATCTCTGTTAAAATCTCTGATAAAATCTCTGTTAAAATCTCTGATACAAATTAAAAATCTAGTATAAATTAAAAAATCTCTGATAAAATTTCTGATAAATCTCTAATAAAATTTTTGTCCTATGATCGTCAAAATACATCTCTCTGGAATGGTCGGAGCTATCGTGAGCTTTCTGTTCAAGACTGCCGGGGAGGTTATTGGATTCTTAAGTAAAAATGCTTGGCTGTTGATAGTGGCTGTGGTTCTATATTTTGTGGAACAATTTAAAAAGAAGAGGCACTAAGTAAAAAAATAATGAATGATACAACGTTTCTATCTATCACCATGCTAACTCCCGAAACAAGAATTTATCTGGATCCACCATTAACCCAAGTAAAAGAGATACAAAATGCAAGTTTAGTTTACATTCCTAAAGCGACGTATATTAATCCTTATTACTTAATGTGTGATCTTATAGAGCCAAAGTCTTCATATTCCAATTGTTGTAAACCCATCGGTGAAAATGTAGAACTTAAACCCTCACAACTACTCGCTGTTATTCCATCTCAAGAGAATCCTTGTTTAAGAGTTCTAAAAACCAAAAATCCGGTCAACTACTTTACTTTATGGATTTTAGATAAAGATGGAAGAAAGGCTAACTTAAATAACGAACCTGTTCGAATTCATTTAAAGATTTCCTGTTGATTTGTAAAATATGGAAGACTACAATAGAATTTATCCACAAGTGCCTCTGAACGGGGACCCAAATAATTTCAGACTTCAAAAATCGTGTGAAGTAGTACATAATCTTCAAAAGGAAATTAGACATTATGAGGATGTTAGGAAAAAATACAATAGAGCGAGGGGAATATTTACTAAAATCAGTGTTGGTAGCGGGGTGTTTTCAGTTATTTTATCTGCAAGTGGACTGGGAACCTCTCTTACTGGTTTTGGTGCTGTTGTTGGTATCCCGTTAGGAGCGGTGGGTGGTCTTTGTGGAGGAATATCGGTCGGATTCGGTGCGGCTTCTAAACGACTTTCACATAAAGTTAGTAAACACGAACAGACAGTTTCTCTGGCAAAAGCAAAAGTAAACACCATTCACGACTTGGTTTCAAAGGCACTGAAAGATAATGCCATCTCCGACCAAGAATTTTCTCTAATTTTAGCAGAGGTGGACAAGTTTGAAAAACTAAAACTCGAAATCCGTCAAAAAAACCGGAAAGATACAGAAAAAAACTTAAATATGAATCAGATAAGGACAGAGGTTCGTGCGGAAATTTTAAAGGAGTTAACCGGTCCCGAACGTTGAAATTTTCATTTGAGCGAACGCCTGTAGGATGGAATTATGAGGTTGGTATTAGAAAAGAACGGTGTTGATTTAAAAACATCTTATTCGAAACATATAAGAATAAAATGTTACTCAATGATTTCAGAAATAGGTATCCAAAGGCTGATCGCGGTCAATTCGTATTTGTGGCCGATCAATATGGTGGTTACATTAGGTGGAAAGTTGATGGGACAACAATCATGTCTTATGATGACCCCACTGGAAAAACATGGACTGAAGACCTATCACCTCGTTTGAAAAGACTGCTATGGAAAGATTTAGGATTGGATGATGATGCATTTAGTTCATTCCCAAATAGTTTAACTATGACCAATCGATCTTACCCAATACCCGCCATTGACTTTGATGACTTTACAAGTAATATCACAAACATGTTGACCTCACTGGATATATACGTATCCAATACTAAAAAGTTTACCGCTAATATGCGTAATGTTTTCACCTCCCAAGTTGTGACTTTCAAGTTTGGTAAACAGAGTAGAAAGTGGTTGAATGCGCCTGATATGAATTATTGGCCACAACAACTGAACTTTGCAGTGTGGTGTGCGACCTCTGGTTGTGGGATAAGTCCTTTTGAGAGCCTCAACTATCCCAAAGTCGTGAGTAGCTTCATTAAGTTTCATATATATTTCACTATAAGGCGGATATTATATGAATTGAGTCTTCCCCTACCTGATGAGCAACCTTTTGTAATAAACAACAACCCTTACAGCAAAGTAGCTTATCAACGATTGTGTGCTGAATTTGGAATCTCAAAAAACTCTGACTTTAGATGGAAAGGTGGTCGAAACGGAGGTTTGGGAGATATATTCATAGATTATGGTTCTGGATATCATGGAGAGGGTGGTGGATATCAAAATGTACATATGGTAAGGAATTACGATGATGAAGCTGATCAATGGCCCGGTGAAGGTGGTAAATTTGCTGATGATGGAGGTAAGAAAGAAAAAGGTAATCTCATCTCATTCATCCGTAATGACGATTTTGCTGATTACAAATATGCTTGGTTTATCCCAACAAGTGGTTATGGACTCACTAAAGCCGGTCTTGGTAGATTGAATCGATCTGCTGAAGCCTTTGTTTACTGCATATTGGGGGCGCAAGTCAATACTAGAAACTCGATTTCCGGTAGTGGTGGTGGAGCGATCGAGACTCAACAAGAATTCTTGGCTTTATTTGAAAGTAGTGTGATCGAGAATGACATTTCTAGTTCGATCCAAAGGTATCAATTAGCTGTACAAGAAGCGAAATTACGGCTTGATTTAGCTATTGCCCCCGGTGTATGGCTAATGCCTAGTAATATGATAATCAACACTGAGAGCGTGACTGGTTTTAATAATAAGTTGATGAAGGCCACTGATGATATGAATTTTGGATTGAATAGTTCCCTAAACAATGAAGCAAAAAAGGTTGGAATAAATCATAACATGGGATCTTCAAAGGTAAAGTTACTGCATAGAACTGAGAAGAAACCAAAACTAAAATCCTCACAACCAAAACCAAAACCTATTATAGAAACAGACTCAACGCAGCATGACACGCAACATGAAAAGAATATATTAGCATTTATAGTTGTCGCTGGTGGATTAGCGTGGTATCTATTTCGGTAGATGACTATTTCACGTGATTATGATTGTATGTAAATTAGTGTTCAAGTGTAGAACAATAGATTACATACTTTTACGACATAGCAACAAGCAAGTTGAAAAGTAGATTTGAAGTTTACTTTTTAGAGGTTGGTTTCTAACGTCGCTCAGGAATGTCTATAGATTGATGTTATGTAACACTGACTTGCGTTATATAACATAGTGTTTTTGTTATGTTGTGTTACACTCTGTACACTTCGACTTTATTCTATTGTGTTCGCATATACATAACCTACAATGCCATATTTGTTTTCCATGAATACATATTTGAGATCCTCCGCACTCTTTACATACGTTTCTCATTCGATCATGCTTACAAATACTAGAGCCGTCGCATTCTCTACATCGATCTTTCCTTAGATTATGATAGCATATTCGAGATCCCACACAATCCTTACAATAATATTTATACCTTCCATGAATACAGTTATACTTATTATTTTTTGTTTTATCCTCAGGTATCGGTTCATGTGAGGGTGTTGGTCTAGGTTCGGTGGTGTCTATATTACCCAACGCTTCGATGAGTTCTGCTTTACGCAATCGATAATATCCTTTAATACCCTGCTCTTTGGCGAGGACTTTCAGTTGTTTCACTGTCTTCTTGTCCATTTTGATATTATAAGTTATATCTTTAAATTTGTTTTTTTTCAAATTAATTTTTAAAATCCTTGATAAAATCCTTGATAAATTTTTTGTCCTAGGATCGATAAAATTTTTTTATAAAATCCTTGATAAAATCCTTGATAAAATCCTTGATAAATTTTTTGTCTCAGGATCGATAAAATTTTTTGTCCTAGGATCGGCGTATTACATCTACTTCGTCAGTTGCATCATTACGGCCGTTTGTACCACGCAAACACTTCCGTGAGCTCAGGAAGTGAACGGACGAGTGGCATCACGCGTAAACTATTAATCAGTTTAATGCCCGATCTACATTCCTGTTCACTCCAAGAGTCAAGGCATATCTGTTTACTCTGAGTTTCAGTAAATCACGGTTTATTTCGCAGGATCAAGACGGATCTGACATAAGAGCTTTTCGTGACGGGCGTCACGTCACACAAGTGGAAATATAAAACAGCATTGCTGGAGAGAACGCTGCTGTTTCACGCTGAGATGGTTTCCTCAATATTGTTCAAGACGATTTAAGGAGTACTGATAAGCTGCAGGAGATGGTTTTAAAAACTATTGCACAACCCAAGAAAAAAGCTATAAATCTTAAACAGATACAAGTGACGTAAAGTTCGTGAACAGTGTAAACGGGCGATGTTGACACAAATTTACTTAAATTTGTGTTAAAACAAAGACGACAAATTCCAACGCGTTTCTACTTTTGCTAACTTCAAAAGAAGGGACTTTACGAAGCACGACATTGAGCATTACATAAGTACACTCGAAACAAAGCAAACGATTTACCATTATGACAACTTGAACTCGTAAACAGAACCTGGAATTTGGAGACAAACAAAACTTACTGAACTTACAGGGAATTTGTCTGTCACTTTGCAATCGATTCCCACGAATCCCTTGGTAAACTCCAGCACTTCCATTACTCGTGCCTTGGTAATTAAATTCGCTTTGCTTTGCTTGATCCACGAGGGAACTCCGGGCAGATGTACGGCCCGACTCGAGCAAGGTCCACGTGTTACGCCGGCGAAACCACGATTCCATAGATGCGATTTATTCTCAGAGGCACCGTACAGTTTTCTGCTTAAATCTGAATGCGGAGCACTTTTAAGTTCTTATCTTATTGTTTGATGGAATCAATGGGTACTAGATTCTGGCTCAAGCAACAGATTACATGTATATCAAACTCCCAGAGCGGATTGCTGTCACTTTCACCGAAATAAAATGACGCATCATTTCCGGTCAGTGAGTGGAGACAGATGTTTGTCTGCGTGCGTGTGTATGTGTGTGTGTGTGTGTCGAATCTGATATTTTCCAGGTGAATTCAAACTTTGTAATTTTTTTTTTTAAAAAGGTACACATTGCGGCGCTAAATGTCTATTTTTTTTTCTACGGTGGACAAAGGAATCTTTTTTCATCATAGCAAGATCTAGATTTAGAATGAATGACCAAAAACATAACTATTAGCAAACAACGAAGGCGCTTTTATGAAAACAAAGGAACTGACTGTTATTGTAAAGTTTTTTGCAAATATCTGTTTCCTAACAAACGTGGCAGAAAACCTTCAATCACAAAAGAGCTAAGAGAGTATTTTATTCAGTTGTTATTGTATTTTTCTGAGCTTTAAAACAATGGCAAATCAGTGACAAAACATAAACGATTCTCGGTGAGATTAAAACTTTCCTGACGCCACCGTAAAACTCGTGGGTTGGTTTGGGAAGGAAAAAACTTCGGAGTTATGCAATTCTTTCACGTACACAAAGAAAAATTTTTTTTACGTTTGGGAACGTCTTGTGTTTTCGTGACTCAACGTTAAGTGAGCACTTTTGAAAACCTTGTGCTTGGACAAAATAAAGCAGTCAAGCTAAAAATTTTCGATACTGGCCTACATGCATTTCATACAGCGGCAGTAAAGGGAATATTTTACTAATTCAAGGCAGTTCGCAGTTCGTCATTGATGATCAATCTCATGTTCTCATTATATGTACTCATGATAAGGTGTTCATAAAACTAGGAGAAAATGGATTCTGATCACTATTTGATAAAAGGGCGTAGTGTATAAAACCAGACCGGGGTTGGGCGCATGACTCTGGAATCTTGAGTCGGAAAATAGAAACGTGCGGCAAAAAAGGCGGTCGCGCTTAACATGGCGGAAGTGGCAATCCAGCAACAAGCCACCGGAATTTTTTCTCACTATTGTCACACAGTACTACTTTTTCTCTTCTTTTTTTTTCTAAACCAAAGTCCAGAGTACGCAACCTGCCTCCCAGTTGAGAGGATTTCATTCTACGCGTTCACTTAGAGAGACAGTATTTCTTAAGCCTGTATTTCTTCGTTTTGTAGTTTGACCCGGCCTTTTCTACAAAACGAAGACCCTATCCCTTTCGTGTCTTTCGGCTTGCGTTAAAGCGTTTTAGTGAGGGTCTTCGTTTTGTAGTTTGACCCGGCCTTTTCTGCAAACGAAGACCCCACTGATTTAGTGTTTTTTGGCCTCTGACAGGTTACTTTATTAACTAGCCGTCCTTGATTTTGTAGTTTGACTTGAATTTAGTCGGTTTTAAGATAAGTCTTTGGTTTTGGGTCTTAGGTCTTCGGTCTTAGGTCTTCGTTTTAGACACCCCTAGTGTGAGCCAGGCTTCAGAGACTAAAGGGACGCCGACGTTTCGAACTGTAAACCCTTTTGTTCTGACGAAGGGCTAACGCTTAAAACTCTGAACCTCTTTGATAAACCATTTTTTGTATGTGTTTCTTAAAGACTTGTTTGTTTTGTGGTGTTTTACATGTTTGCGCTCTTTCCTTTTGAGCCCTCCCGAAAGGAATTAAAATATTTCCCTTACAGTTTCCTATGGCATTGAAAAGACAAAAAAACTTACAGTATCGGCTCTTACGAATAGTATTGCACATGAAACTTTAAGAATCAAAGAGAAATGATTTGTAATCAATATTCAAGCGATTATCTGATACACTATCTAAATATTACAAACCTGTACGTGTTTATTTGGTAAATAATTGTCTGTATTTGTAGGATAGGTGCAATTTATACACTGTCCATTGCATGAAATAATACACCACGAACTGACAACAACAGTTAACAACAGTTATTTTTTCTTATCTAACGTGTAGACGACTTGACAACTCAACATCCCACCTTTTGATTGGCTGAGCCAATGTCCCAAGGGAACCGCTCCAGTCGCTTGGAACAACTGGACTAGAAAACGCTGAGAAAAATTTGCCGACTGAAATGCTAATCCTGACAGATCGATAGCTGGCATGTTGTACAAAGCGATGCTGTTTTAGAAGCTGTATTTTAAAGATCCAAGGTTTTGTCGTGCAGAGGGCCAGATAAGACAATGCCAAGGTAGGTTGGGTCCACCTTAGGTATACTCTGGTAATTAAAAGTGATGTCATTTTCTGTTACTACATTTGTGCCAGTTGGTATTGCTGTTTATTGTACAGAATTTAGTGGCATACGAGGTGGTAGCAAGTCGATAAAAAATGATATCACATATATGTGTGGGTAGCGTTTTTATCGAATTTGGTACTGGTTGGTGCTCGGTATATCACTAAATGAGTTTTTAACGTGCTCACTAGAAATATTTTTCCACGCACGGTATTGCGGTATTGGGCTTATTTTCAGGCGGCATAGAGTACTAAAGTGATGACATCACAAAAACTAAATTTCTAAAGTTTTGGGATTTATTGAGACATTTCAAAGGAGTATGATCAATAATGCCTACAGGCCAAAAATCAGCCTCTCATGTCAATTTTTGAGTAAGACATTGCAACGTTTACGCTCCAGTGATTCCATACAAATCCTTCTAATTTTGTCTCGGTTCCAAACGTTTAGAACAGAGACAAAATTAGAAGGATTTGTATGGAATCATTGGAGCGTAAACGTTGCAATATCTCACTCCAAAATTGAAATCAGAGGCTGATTTTTTGCCAGTAGGCATTTGTCATCATGCTCTTTGCAAACGTCTTAATAAATCCCATAATTTCAAAAATTGAGATATTTGTGACGTCACACTTTAGTACTCTATTTCGGTAATTCAAGTCCCAAGCTACGGTATTGCGGTATGCGGTAGCCCTACGGTATGCGGTTTTTCGTCGTTTTGACTGACGGTAATCGGTAAAAAAAACATATTTCGCGGTATTGCGGTTCAGTTGAAGTAACGGTGTTCACACTTCTCGCCATAACTAGCTCCGCGCGTAACATAGCAGACCAATCGTGATTTGCTTCATATCATTGTTGCTCTACAAAAATTTCTTTGATACGAAAACACCGGCACATAAGAGAGATAACTGAACGCACTAGGTGGATACAACTTTAAGCGTGGCCGATTAAAAGTGCGGTATCGGTATTTTGTAGATTTTGCACTCGGTATTTCGGTATTTGCATTTTTTTTCTTACGGTATTGGGAACCCCCCAATGTCCCCCTCCGTGTCTAGAAGACACGATTGAATCCTGTTGCCAGAATCACTTTTACGTTTACGTGTGTGATCTGCAGTTTTCACTTACTCCGTGGTATGCAAATATGCAAAAGGTGTATTTTTCGGCATCGTCACAGACAAACTTGAAAAATGTGGAAAATCAGAGTTCCTCCAATAGGATAGGGGTCGAACTTACGACCTTCAGATTTTTACGGTTTGATGGCCTTACCACTGGGCTGCAGGAGACTCGTTGGAGCTAGGCCATTGGACTAGGTGATATTTAACAATTATCGCCGAAGGCGAAGTGATTCTCGGTGAATATTCACCGAGACGAAGTCGAGGTGAATATTCAGCGAGAATCACTTCGCCTGAGGCGAATAATTGTTTTAGTATAAATACACAGATGATTATTTCAAAAAAGAAAAGAAAAACATTGAACAACACGAACAAATTTATTTCATCACAAGCGCGCGAACGACTGGCAGCCATTTTGTTCGTCGAGGTGATTATCGGCTGATAATCCGAGATAGCGAACCAATCAGAGCGCGCGATTTTGTATAATCACCTGAGTATTTATACTAAATGCAAATAAGTTCCATACCCTGCCAGTAGCAAATTTAAATGTTTTGTCTTCACATTTTCTAAGTTAGTCATGTTCAGTGAACCCTTCTCTACTCTCTAACATCCTTGTTAACAGTAAATTGTGGCACAGTCAGTGGGTCAGTTTTCCTCCTATCTCTTTCCTTCGCGGTGTGGTCAAATACCGTTTTAGTTTTCTACAATCTTTGACAAAACGTTTGGGACAGTTTCCTGGATTTCCGTTGAAACATCAGTATCTCTAATTCACTCCCCACCCCCTCCCCAGAAGTTAAACACATGTGCAACATATTTTAATTGTACCGTTTCTGTAGTTCGACACTGTATAGGAGGGAGGGGGTGGGGGCGAAGATGTATATCGGCTGGTTTCAAACTTCAGCTCACCTTAATGTTTCGGTGTTACAACTTCCTCTATGAATTCGTATGATAAACTCTTTTTTGTGTGTGTATTTCAATTTAATTTACCACCGATGGAGCTTTTAAAACCCAACCCCCTATCAGCAAAAGTCGCTTTTCTTCGAAGGACGTGCGGTATGTTCCAAGGGTCAACTTGAAGGCAACCCTATATTGCTCCCTCGGGTAGCTAATTGCAGTCCAGTAATCGGTTGACATATCTCGCGCACTGATCTAGGTATATGATAAATTATAAAATACCTCAGATACTACGCGCGCGCTGATTGGTCGAAAACCTAAGGGTTATTATGTCGGTAAACCCATAGAAAAGCGAAACATTTTCTGTTTTCATTGAAAGTTTATAAAAGCAATAAACCGCAGTTTCTATGGGTTTACCGGCGAAATAATGCCACTTTGGATGTTGGAACACTCGAAGGGCTCCCAAAATCGCACGTGGTTCACTGCGCAGGTAAACCCATAGAAATTGCGGTTTATTGCTTGATTAGTGTGTTTGGTCTGTACTGGAAGTTATTGATCTAGTCCTTTGTGCATTTATTAGGTTTATCTGCCCTCAGGGCACGTCCTTGTTCAACGTACTTATTTTACTGTTGGTATGTGATTACAGGGTAATTGATTTTGGTTCAATGTAAATTTACAACCCATGTATCCCTAAAAAGCGGACATTTGAAGAACTATGAAAGGGTTGGGTGTTTACTGAGAATCTGGTGCTACGTCGGTCGGAGATTGAACCATGTAGGAATTGTTTTTCAGACGAGTTCATTATGTAAATTGTACAATCATAACATTAAAGACATCATTAAAGAGGAGCTGAAGTTTCGAGCATTAGGCTCATTCGCTCTGACGAAGGGCTAAGGTTCGAAATGTCAGCCCCGTTAAATCTTACGGTCACACAACGTGCGTCATCAACTTGTGTGATGAACCTTTTTTTAATGAATTTCGATCAGTAACCTTTTAATTTATTTGCTGTGACAATAGAGTCTTGAAACGGCTGCAGACGTATTGAACGTGCTTTTGCGATGCTATTTATATTGCAGATAATATAAATTTGTTCTTTTGTCAACCAGTCGACCCTATCGCCTGAAGAAGAGGGTCTGAATGGGGGTACCTCGATAACACTAAACACTTTATTTTTTGGCTTTGTATCATGAAACAGTTAAATTTTAGCCATTTTAACAATAACATTAAAAAATTTTATAAAACAATAATTTTTTTGTCAGAAAAAAGCAAAAACGGCTCCGAAAAGGCCGATATTAGTTTTCAACATTATCAAGGGGTTTTTGGCCATTTTACGATGATTCCGGATTATTCCAGTAGATTTCCGAAGACTGCCGTACATTTCCGAAGACTGTCGAACGTTTTCGAAGATTAACGAAGCGTTCCGACCATTGCCGAAGATGTCCGAAGAATCGACCAACTGACTTAACAATATTTTCTTCGGAAACAGTAAACATAAAAAAATTGGCCAATTTAACAGCAAACACTAAAAATTATGCGAAAATAACACCAAACATTAAACCCCATTCAGACCCTCGAAGAAGATTAGCAGTAAGCAGTCGAAACGTGGCGATCACCATCCAGTGACAGCGTCATGAGACAAGACGGGGCAAATTTTGATCATCGTCAAGCTACCGCGATGAATAACAATCTATTTTATGAACATTAGTCCTTTCATTACTTCAATTCGAGAGATTTAGCTGCACTTCCCAGTATCACATGAAAGAGTGTGGATCGCCGAGTTGAGCATAACATACGATACTGGTATGTATCAGTGTTTCAAGTAACAACCGAAGTTCAGTTTTACAGTAGTTCTTGCGGAAGAGAACCAGAGATTATTCTAAGAGGCAAAATACTATTTGACAATGAAATGGCTTAAAATTGCCGTTGAACTGCGAATGAAACTTGACTTGTTGCATTAGAGTTTTGTAATCATTTGTTAGTCGATAGCACTTACCGTCTGGACGACGATGGATCTGACAAAGTTGCCAACTCCGTCGCTCTTAGAAAGGCATTTCCGAATCAGCCTGCAGTTATTTGAAGTCTGTAAGAGCAGCAAAATCTTGTCATCTAACCCAAGATTTGTTAGGTGTGCCACAGAAACGAAACGTTTCCTTTCAAACTTAGATCACCTGTCGTGTTCACCGTTTAACTGATCCAAAACAGTTTATATAATAAATCTCGCACACGTCAATTTAAATGAAAACATCAGTTAATTATGCATGCATACGCCTTGTTCCTTGTCTTAAGAACGCGGAAACAGAGAGAAAATAAGTCATGGATAAGAACGCGTTTCAGCGCTTAATTTCCTTAAAAGCTGTGTAATGTTTTTGTGTTTCATTTTTTTTAACTTCCGCATCATGTGTGCAGCTCGTCACTGAACCTGAAGCAAAAGTTTTGGCAAGTTTAAGTCGTGACTGAAATAAAAAACACTTTGAAGGTTAATTACGCTGGAAGCATCTATGACACGCAAATTTTATTTCTGTTCCCAGACGAAAAGTTTGGATTTTGAGAAGAGAATACCAGTTGCGATAGATTTGATGGTGAAAATGGTCCAACGAGCAAACTTCGGATCAATGCCGTTATCTCGACATCTGTGCACCTACCCTTCCCCTAACCCAACAAGTTACAACAAGTTAAAAAGTTAGTGTTAATGTTGGGTTAGGGGAGGGGTAGGTGCACAGTTGTCCAGATACCGGCATTAACTCAAGAGTTGTGTGGATATTACATTCTCAAACAACTTATAAATGCTGCCCGGTTGTAAGAAGATAAGCACTTTGTTTAAGTGGTAACGTATTGATCTTAACACGAAAAAATTAAATTTATGCATTCAAGCCACCGTGTATTATTCTTTTCATTATAAAACTAGGACAAATAAGAACGTTAATCATCTCACCAGCAAAGATATGAAAAATATGATAACTTGTGAAGATATGAGCTTTTTGAGTGTGGTAGCAAAGGACTAGTGTCTAGACAATAATAATAATAATAGTAATAATAATAATAATAATGATAACAATAATGATAACAATAATAATAATAATAATAATAATAATGATAATAATAATGATAATGATAATAATAATAATGATAACAATAATAATAATATACCCACCGACATGATAAAGCAGCCGCGTATATACATTGGAAAGTCTGTCACAACTATAATATAAAGACATCAGAAAAGTGGTATAACCATGAACCTGAAACAGTTACAGAGAACGAGGATGTCACAATATTATGGGACATGCCGATACACACGGACAGGAAAATAACAGCCAACAGACCCGATATAGTGATTAAAGACCACAAAACAAAAACCTGTAAATTTATTGACATGGCAGTACCATCAGACAGGAACACATCCGTGAAAGTCACTGAAAAACTATCCAAATATAAGGACTTGGAAATCGAAACAAGCCGAATGTGGGGCATGAGAACGGAAACAATACCAGTTATCATTGGAGCACTTGGAGCTGTCAAAAAGGGTCTAGAAATGTACCTTGGAAGAATTCCCGGCCAAGTAAGCATTAGTGAACTGCAGAAGATAATCTTGCTGGGTACAGCACACATTTTGAGGAGGGTGCTATCAAGTTAAAAACTGGCTACCCTTTAGTGCCCCAGGACCATGGTTTGGTCTCGGCCCTAAGGATGTTAAGCAAACATTACGCGAGATAATAATAATAATAATAATAATAGTAATAATAATACATGCAGTAAGCAATTTGTATGGTACCAAAAGCCTAATGGCGCTTTATAAAACCGATTTAAAAAACCTAGGAAAAACAAGTCAAAATAAAGTTACAGAATATAAAGTTGATAAAAATTTGATAAGGAATAACAGGACGAGAACTCGTGCATTAAAAGCTAGTTTTAAAAGGTTCATTTTTAAGAGAGATTAGAGAGCCTCGCGACTTACGCTTATCTGATATTTTCTGGTTGTCTGATATTTTCTGGTTGGTTGAATTTTACACTTTGTAGGATATGCGTGAATTTTAAGGGAATGAAATCCAAAGATACTCTTAAGCTTTGTACGCTCAAATACATGATATTGACGCTATAGCATCCTAGAGTTCTCAGAGTGGACGCAATACGATGTATTCTTATCGAATACGGCTGAATGCGTTCCGCCAATTGTCTTTCTGTCGTGGATAGTTGAAAGTGTACAACGGATAGATGGCGTTTGATTCAAACATGCACAGCTTGGTGAGCTTGCTTTTGACTTGTTCGTTTATTTATGTCAGATTTCCATCTTTCCCCCCTCTTTCGGTTTGTTTTCTTTTCTTATCAAAGGGCGGTGAAGCGAACACGCACCTTTGCTTTTCGCTATGGCTGCAAACGGGATCATACTTAGTTAAGTGTGTTCTGCAGCAGTTTCCTTAAATTTATTTAAAGCGCATCCGGGTATGGTCAGTGACGTGATCAAAATGCTAAACGTTTTGACAGTTGTCAGCGTCACCATGAGTCAGAGAAGACCCGTGTCAACAACTTGCACTTACAACTTGACTTAGAACCAAATGTCTTCTAGCAGCAGTTTCCTTAAATTTATTTAAAAGCGCATCCGGGTATGGGCAGTTACGTGATCAAAATGCTAAACGTTTTGACAGTTGTCAGCGTCACCATGAGTCAGAGAAGACCTGTTTCAACAACTTGCACGTACATCTGGACTTAGAACCAAATGTCTTCTAGCAGCAGTTCCCTTAAATTTATTTAAAAGCGCATCCGGGTATGGGCAATTACGTGATCAAAATTCTAAACGTTTGGACAGTTGTCAGCATCACCGTGAGTCAAAGAACACCTGTGTCAACAACTTGCACTTACATCTTGACTTAGAACCAAATGTCTTCTATCCCTCCCCTCCCCTTCTTCTCCTGCCCTTTGCCATTCCTTCCCCACCCCCCAAATACAGGTGGTCAAATTCTTAAAACGCCAAAGGATTAAATCAGACTTTCATCTTTCTTGCAGGAACGGAGACTGCACATGCGATACTTGCTCTTTCAAGAAACTGAAAGAAACTGAATCCAGCCTTCTCCCTGACCAGCCACTTCCCTACCTGTCACCGTTCGCGCCTAGTCTCGCTACTCCAATTCTCCAGTACCTACCTGTAGGGACTAGGTACGAGGAAGGTCAGTGGTATCCATCAAGGCTTTGCGGGCACCAGGACAGCACCAGAGGTCAGTTAACAGTTGTTGATCGTTCGCTTGCAATGATCACAAAAAGCCACATCTGCCCTAGTAAGACGAATAATGCCTTATATGCTGTTCAGTAGAGTTCCAAAGAATGGTCACAATAATGGTTTGACGCAGAGATGAAAAAGATAGAACCACACTGTATAGCAACACAAACAGTACCACAGCACAGTACTGTTCAGTAGCTTTACAAAGAATGGTCACACTGCATGGCTTGATCCACAGATGAAAAAGTAAGAATCACACTGTATAGTAAAACAAACAGTACCACAGTACGGTACTGTTCAGTAGCTTTTCAAAGAATGGTCACAGGCAAGGTTTGATCCACAGCTGAAGAAGGTAGAGCCACACTGTATAGTAAAACAAACAGTACCACAGTACAATACTGTTCATCAGTAGCTTTACAAAGAATTGTCACAGGCAAGGTTTGATCCACAGCTGAAAAAGTTAGAACCACACTGTATAGTAAAACAAACAGCACCACAGTACAGTACTGTTCAGTAGCTTTACAAAGAATGGCCACACTGCAAGGTTCAGTAAGACTTAAGATTGTGAGAACTTTTTTTTTACAACAGATAACCAGTTGCCGAAACCCAGCATTATATTTATTTTACGACCGCCCATTCTTCAACACATCTTATTCTCACCTCTTTACACAGTATCAAGTCTTGCCGATTCCTCCGGCACACTGTGGCAAGCGTTTCCTCATTTCCGTTTCCAAGGCTACCACAACGAAGGAACTGACTTGAAGTTTAAGAGCGTGGGCTTAGCTTATGACCACGTGGGCGTCCCAAGAATCTTATCGGTCCACACGCTAGCCGCTAGAGCTGGCACTCTGCAAGATTCCATCTGTGGCGACAGATCAAAGACAATTCTCCCTTCTGAGAGACTGAACCAAACAACGGATAATCCTTTGCCCGTTATTACAGCATACGAGCACAATAGCAACATACCAGGGGTAGTCACAGTCGGTGTGGACAATCTTTCAAGCAGCGAGGTGGAAGCGCGAGTCGCCGGAGACGTCACTGTCGCGTCAGTGCCTCGGGTGAGTACCCGCGGGTCAGTAGAACAGTCATGGTCATCGGCAATACTTTGGAATCGGAAGAAAGGGTATACTGGAGATGGGCCTTCGGATTGTGCTCTTGCAGTCGAAAGCAACACCAGTGAGGAATGTCGTAAAGCTGGGAGCTCTACTGAAGAAACGAAATGTGGCAGTAAGGGAGAAGAACTGTATAAAAGCCCGGAAAAAAACAAAATTGGGAAGGTTGGTATCCATAAGTCCATGAGTACGTTGTAAAATGTAGTGATAGTAATATAAATACCATGTCACCAACCAGCAATTTCATTGGTTTAGAAAACCTTGATAAGGGACATTAGTATCACCCAACTAGTGGACTAATGCAAATGCCGCAATCTGATTGGCTACGCGGCTACTAGAGGACTATTAGTAATAGTCCTCGAGTAGCGAAATTCGTGGCGCTTTCTTTTGTTTTATTCCTAAATAAATCTTTCTTCAACTTGCATTTGCTAACTTTATTAATGCTTTTTCTGTCCGACTAGTTGGGTGATACTAAAACAGTTAGACCCTCCCCTCAAGGGCCACGGGTCTAATTGTTAATTAGCACATACCAAGTCATCAAACTTGAGATTTTGAGCAATCTGATTGGCTTTGTGCCTCGGGATATTCAACACTATCCACCTCCTAGTGTATAATATAGGAGGTGAATAATGTAGGGGCTTCTGGGTAATTCTTGTGTCAGTGAGTGTTTGTTTTGAGAAAAAAAACAAAATGGCTTCCAAGCTACCGAAATATGACCGCCGTCGATTCTCGCTTTACACCTTTTTCGAAGAGGTTCTACTACTGAGGAAAATTAATCGAAACACTACCACGATGAAACGTTGACCAGGGCAGGACCAAAGAGTAGGGCAAAATAATAAAAACTGCATATACAAAACAAAATTTCAGGTTTGTCGTACAAATAGACCTTATTCGCTTGTACATTCTGTTTTTCCAATGCAGATCATGTGATGATACTCAGGAGATTTGGTCCTCTGTCTTGTTCATTGAAACGAGTGTTGGCAGACATATTCATGCTTGCATGCACTCTTTTTGATGAACAAGACAAAGGATCAAATATCCTGAGTATCATCACATGATCTGTTTTGGGCAAACAAATTGTACAAGCGAATAAGGTCAATTACGCTCCAAGAATTGAAGAAGTGTTATCCTTGGCGTCATCGTCGTGTTTGCTTAACCCTTTAAGCCCCGAGGGGTCTCCCTGTGACGAATAAAATCGTCTGGCGTTAGTCAGAGTAAAATCTCAATAAATAACCCTTTGAGCCCCGAGGGGTCTCCCTGTGACGAATAAAATCGTCTGGCGTTAGTCAGAGTAAAATCTCAATAAATAACCCTTTGAGTCCCGAGGGGTCTCCCTGTGACGAATAAAATCGTCTGGCGTTAGCTAGAGTAAAATCTGTAAAGACACTATTGGGGCTTAAAGGGATAAGGTCCCTACTGAGATTTCTTCATTGGTATATACTAAAACAATTATTCCCTTCAATCTCGGTGAATAGTGGCTTAGGAATGTTTACCTTGATTTCTGAGAATAGTTGTTAATTATTCACCTCCGAAATGGTGTATATATTGCCACCAAAATATATATGGAACTCAGGCAAAACGCGAACAGGAGAAACGAAACTGCCCGTGCGATGCACAGTTTGGTAGGTTTCCTTGCCGTCCTCTAACAAGTCCTCTAGAAGACGCGAGAATACTATAGTCATACTTCCATGATAAGAAAATTGAAATTAAGTGCGAAGGGTAACGAAAAAAAAAATAAAATAGTTTCATACGAAAGTGCCAGTTAAATGAGAACCTTTCGCCTACACTGCAACAGCTAGCGAACCGGGTGCTAGTCTCGGATGTATTGAGTAGGTCTTAACCTCATTGTTTAAATCCACCCTCCCCAGTTACAACATTCATTCCACTTCGCCTCCCCAATCCCTAACATTTTAAGAGCCACCCTGCCGAGCTTTGCGAGGTTGACAGTACACGTATTTGTACCTAATCGTTGGTGCTATGTTCAGCTTCTTTGTCGTGTTTGAATTAGTCTGATTGAACGTTTGGAATTAGCATCTCAACGATGACAGGCTTGGAATTAGAAGACTTGGGATCACGTCTAATTGATGCTTGTGGTTTGTTAGGCATCGAGCAGCGAAAGGCGGTCACATGACAGAGTCGATGCAATAAATGGTGTCGCAAGAAAGGAAGAAAAAACGGAAGCCTGCTCCAAAGATGGATCGTACAACAAACATTTGAAAACTTTTAACCTGTCCTCAAGTACGAAGTGCGAAAATTCTCTGGCCTTGAATGGAACCATTGAAAATACCACACCACAGCGCCGTTTAGAACGAAAGAAATCACTAGGGAAGAAGACGAGTTTTCCTAAAACGCTTCTAATGGTAAATGAAAATGCTGAACACTATCTTCAAGTCGCGAAGGGTGCACACAGAAAGGAAAAAGATGGAGGCTGTGATGAGAGGCCTCCACAAAACAGTGACAGAGCAATAGGGAAACATTTTGAGGACCAAAATCCTTCCTTTTGTCCATCGCCTGAGCGATCTTTGCACGTCCAGTCTAAGGAAGGAATCATGTTAAACAAAGACGACGAGCTTTTCAATCTTGAAACCGTCATGGATGCACGGAGAAAAGAAAAAGATGGACCTTGTCAAGAGAAGCTTCCACAAAATAGTGGCACTAAAAAGGAGGAACATTCTCTGGACCAACGTGATACGGTTTGTTTATCGTTCGATCAATCTTTGCTAGTCCAGTCAAAGGAAGGGGACTTATTAAAAGGAGAAAATAAACTTTTCCAACGGAAGAATTTACATAACGCCGCGCAAGATAACGATTCAATTGTCAAAGTGGAAGAATTGAGAACAGCGTGCACTGACAATGAGGGGGTAAAAAGTGAAAGTTCTGTAGATACAAACAAGACTGTGTTGCAAGCAAAGGAGGGTATGTCCAGGGGGCTGTACAGGATGAATTTGTTCGAGAAACTAGAGAGGCGGAAAAGGCAAGAGAGCAAATCGGATGAAAGTTCAACGAACATTGCCATGAACAGTGACTCGAGAAATGCGCAACCCCTAAACGTCCTGCCTGACGAATCCACTGGAGAGGTGTTGGTTGGTAAGCGACGAACCCCTCCACCCTCGGTAAGTCAAGAACTCGGATTTACAAACTATGACAAAGAATCCGAATCACCTTTCTGCTCTTTGTCAGGGGTCCCCAAGGGCTCGGAATTTCAGACAAATTTGAACCACACCCTTACTAAAGTTTCACAACATGCTGGTCTATCATTTGATGACTCTTCTAATAAACGATGTTTTCATGTAATAAAAAGTGCGAAAGGGAAAAAGAGAAACTGTGAAGAATCCATCCCCGTGCAGGAACAGCCATGCAAACGGCGCTGCAAGACTCCACCGCGAAAGGTGGAGCCACTGATCAAACATGAAGCAACAGATGAACTCGCTGCTGTTGAACTCATGGAGACAACGGTTACTGATGACCCACTGCAAGAGGACTGTCACGGAAATAACGAAGGTAAGTGGATAGAAACAAAAAAATCATTAGTGTTAATAGGACAATCACATGACTTTTGGAGGGCATATAGTTTATTTGTGGCCCGAGTAGCATCATTTGCGCCCGAGCGCGAAGCGCAAGGGTGCAAATGATGCTACGAGGGACACAAATAAACTATATGACCGACAGAAGTCATGTGATTATCATTATTATCAATACACAAGGCCAAATCGTACAAATTCATTTAATAAGAAAAAAATGTTTAACAGAGATGTAGCATGAAACTATGGTATGGAAAGTTGTTGCTACAATACGATCAGCTAAACAAGAGCCAAATAAAATTCCTTTTTGTTTACAATAAAATGTCAAATATAATCTAGTTTTAAAAAGATTGGTAACAATGATTAGCAAAAAGACAGTTTATATTTAAAAAAATAATAGTCTTCCCGTTCACAGGCAATGGACTCAGCTGCAGGGCCGTTAATGCATTAACGGCCCGCTAGGAGTCATTTGCGGCCCGCAAAGCGCGTGTTTTCAAGAGGGCGGTTTTCAATTTGGCCGCGTGTCTGGATAATAATTACTATTATTACCACTGGCATTGAAAGGTAAAACAAACAGTACCACAGCACAGTACTGTTCAGTAGCTTAACAAAGAATGGTAACACTGCATGGTTTGATCCACAGGTGTAAACGTGAGAACCACACTGTATAGTAAAACAAACAGTACCACAGTACAGTACTGTTCAGTAGCTTTACAAAGAATGGTCACACTGCATGGTTTGACCCACAGGTGTAAACGTGAGAACCACACTGTATAGTAAAACAAACAGTACCACAGTACAGTACTGTTCAGTAGCTTAACAAAGAATGGTAACACTGCATGGTTTGATCCACAGGTGTAAACGTGAGAACCACACTGTATAGTAAAACAAACAGTACCACAGTACAGTACTGTTCAGTAGCTTTACAAAGAATGGTCACACTGCATGGTTTGATCCACAGGTGTAAACGTGAGAACCACACTGTATAGTAAAACAAACAGTACCACAGTACAGTACTGTTCATCAGTAGCTTTATAAAGAATGGTCACACTACATGGTTTGATCCGCAGATGAAAAAGTTCGAACCACACTGTATAGTGAAGCAAATAGTACTGCAGTTCAACACACATCAGAATAAACTGCCTGATATCTTGTCGTTAACTTTTGTCTTTGACAGAGGAAGTACAAGTTCTACTTAACAATTGTAAATCTAACTGTGAACAAACAATGGACAGCTGTAAATCACATGAAGCAACCCGAGGCAGTAAAAATGCCGATTCTTATTGGAGACACCCAATTTCTACTCCGCCCACGGCATACCGGGAAGAGGATGACGTCTACATCTCACGAAAACTTCAATTGAGGGAGAGCAAGATTCATCAGCTCATGAGCAAACGAGACTTACTTCTACAAAAAGTGGAAAAAATGGACAGAAAGGATCACGTCAGAAACATCTGACTTTGCCTGTTTCGTAGCCAGTCATCAGGAGAAAAGTCAGCGAAGCCAGGTTAAGATGCCTTACTTTTCTTAGTCGAACTTCAATCAAATTTAAACAGACCTGGACAGAAAATTACGGCGGTTGATTAAGACGGCGAACTTATCATTCGTTTTACATCCGTAGCTGGATGAATGGAAGCTGACAACCCCAACACACAGCCAGCACAGGCGTGATCGTGAACCAGGTTTTGGGCGTTCCTTTTTCCTGGTCTGCACGTTGTCGTCAGCGTCGGCGATTTGATCTGCTTTTGCTGCGGTATTGGTTGTTGAGTGGTCAACTCGGGGATTACTTAGAAATGTGCGTGTTTATTACGTTGATACTTGCATGATACCTTATCAGAGCGGCTCGTTTTCCGTGTTTTTGTTCGCGTATTTTCATCTCCCTCTCCCACCCCCCCCCCACACATCACCATCATCACTAAAACTACCCCCCCCCCCTTTAACATAGTACGACGTGTTTAACGTAACGGCCGCTCCTTCGCAGCCGGGAGGAGGCAGCGATTTAAGTCGATAGTTTTAACAGTACTGAGTGAGTGCAAGGGGAAATAAAGAAAAGACGTTTTCATTTAAGGTCAAATCTGTCCAACATTTCGCCAGTATGATTGCAGAGTATGAGAGAAATTTAGTAAGGCAAGATCATTTTTTCGGAGATTTTTTTAGTGAGTCCCTGATGGTTTCTCGGCCAACACTGAATTAAGGTCCAGTAACTCGAAAGCCAGTTTCAGTGCATCTTGCTTCGAGTAACAACTTCAACTAAGTAGTTATTCAAAAACAAATACCATTATTGATTTATTTTCTCAGTTAATTATATGGCTAACTGTTTAACGTGAAAAATTGTACTAGATAATTTACCCTTCGTGGAAGGTATTGCTTTTTCAAACTTTTCAGCACAAAATGTTTATTCTTCTAATAAAACACATCTGGCAAAGTAACTGTTACTTCTACTTAAATGTTAACCTTACAATCCATCACTCAGTCTGGGACACTTCTAGGTCCGACCACGGTATGCTTCCGAGTTAGACGCTGAACTCATGTTGAAAGGTTTGAAAAAGATGGACATAGTACTCCGCTCATTACATGTTTTGCACAAATCCTAGTACAATTTCTCTCATTGTACGAGGCATAAGTCTACCATAATTCTGCACTTACACGTTCTCGCGACTTTCATCAACTTTTGCTTCAAAACAATATAAAACGCCTATATGCATTTAGTATAAATACTCAGGTGATTATACAAAATCGGACGCTCTGATTGGTTCGCTATCGCGGATTATCAGCCGATAATCACCTCGACGAACAAAATGGCTCCCTTTTGATGAAATATAATTTTTTCGTGTTGTACAATGCTTTTTCTTTTCTTTCTTTTTTTTTTTGAAATAATCACCTGTGTATATATACCAAAACAATTATTCACCTCAGGCTCAGTGATTATCGGTGAATATTATTGTTAAATAATTCCAAGTGACTCAGTTTTCAATGAGCATTTCACATTCTTCGTTGGCTGTTACACTCCTTTTCTTCATGACTCCTACACCAGCTACGCTTGCGAGTGACCCAATTGAACAACAACCAATAGGAATTCTTGTTTACCGCGATTAAATTATCTGGAAAAAATAAAAAAATGGAAAGCGCCTCTCAGACTCGACGCGACCATTATCTAACACGTGACTGCCACGAAGCCACACCCACGTCAGTCCTGAGATCACGTGATCATCAACCAAGAGCGGTGTACAAACGTTTTCCAATTTTATGAAACGTGAGCAATGCAGTTGTTTCCATTCTCTTGATCCACTTTAATCCATGTGACCCCATTTAAACTTGGTACGTTGCTACAGCTCGGCATCTGCGTGACTTCCGCTTTTGCAATTCAATATCTTGTATAAAGACTTCGTATTTTCTCTTCTTTAGCTTTTCGGCTGTGGCACAACTGGAAGATAAAAGTACAAATTGAACATTAAAAGATCGAACTAGTTCCCTTTGTTCGGAGACCGAAGGTCTTCTTTAGAACTCTCTCTAACGCAACCTCAGTTTGTATAGGCCTGTAAACACACAGTATATAAGTTTGTTTCTTTACTATTGAACAAATTAATGATAGATTTATTCTCTGTCTTACCTTTCTCTTCTCTAAAAATTTCTGAATAAATTCTTCCGGCGTCAATTTTTCTAGTAAAGCAAAATTGTGCAGACTTGTTACTAATACTCAAAAAAGAGAGAACACTGATGTCAGCGAGTAGGTTCCCCAGGGGCCCGGAAAGTTATTTTATGATTGCAATGTTTACAGGTTAAACCTTAAAGCTCCAATATCAATATTCATTTTCTCCTAATTGTTCTCATATATTCTTTATGGTACTAGTGAGGAGAATTTGATAAAATATCAAGGAAACTTTTTTGGTGATCATTTTCGTTATTCTCACAACATGAATGGTTGATGAATAGTGAATATTATAATGAGAAATTGGATGCTGGTCACTACTGAGATTTAAGGGTTTAGCAATAAAATTCTAGGTTAACTTGCATGTTTGGTTGGTTTCTACGCAAAGAACTACAAAATACTTCGGTAGACGCTGACCTAAAAATGGAACTACGGTCCCGTTAAGTCTCGGGACTTCCGAGAAACGAGTCACAGGGTATTTTCTCGCGCGCGGGATCGTCCCTCACCCGCAACACGCGGAAAAAGTCAATGGAGAGCTTACTAGCAGGCTACAAAATAATTCAAATAGCTGTTATTCCATTAGCAAGTAACGTTAGCATACAAAATACTTAAACTTACTGGAGAGAAATTCATCTGCGATGGCCTGTGTAAAAAAATAAAAATAAATGACTTGCAAACTCAAGGATTTTTTTTCTCTTTTCTAAAAATTCCACAATTAAAGATCAAGAACTGAAGTGAAAAGCAGAACGTGCGATGGCTCAGAAGGGTCTTTCGCCGCGAATGCAAACCTAACATTTTTCTGCAATTTGAAACATATTGCTTAAAACTGAAACGCCATCATCTTTTTTTCTATTTGCACCAAGTAACATAAATCTGCAGCAAATTTTTTAATTAGCAGCTGAGCCACTGTAAGAAACAGAGCTCAAACATTGTTGGCCAATGCCAGCCGAGACCTAGAATGTTGTCGATTCGTCCCAACTTGGATCCGGTGATGTCCCGCGAGACAACCGCCGATTCTCCCCAAATTCCATAGGGCCACGGGACACAGGAGAACACCTTGAGTTCCACGCTGGGTAAATTCACATCAATAAAGGCTAAAACTATTTACAAAACTATAAAAATGTAAAAGAAATGATCTTATTATACAGACACGAGTGTTTTACTGGAAAATATACCACTCGTAAAATTCATAAAAACTACATCCGGGACCCGAGTGGTTTATTTTCCATAATCTCACACGTGAGTTTATCGATGACGTAATTTCGGTAATTTCCCTCCGAAATTTGTATCCGATGTCTTTTTGTCTATATAATAAAAAGAACATTACACGGCGGCTTGAAGATATGAATTTTATTTTCTCGTGGCAAAAACAATATTCATATCTTCGCGCCACCGTGTAATATCCTCTATATATTCAGCGCCTTCACACGCGCTCAGCCACTCTGCATTATTGTCCTCACAATTTCCTTCGTAAACTATTGACTCAAATGAGCTATTGCGCGGTTCTTATTATGAATGTTGTCCTTTTGCACTCCAGAGCCGGGTTGTTCGAAGCAGGGTTAAGGTAACCCAGTGTTAGTGCGAAATTTAAATGCAGATATGAGAGCTTAAAAAGCACTTTCAGTATAATTCTTTTTGCATACAATTTGATGATTGTATGCTTCGGAAAAAATAGAGAAATTTAACGCAGAAAATACCTTTTAACAAGAGGAAAAGAAACCCGAGTTAAAATTTAACCCAGGTGCCTTCGAACAACAGGCCCAGTGGCGTTAGCACGAGTAATATCAGCCAATCAAAACACAAGTTTACATGTGCAATGTGCGTGCCCATTTCGAGCAAACTAAGAGGTCACCGTGCATATTAGCTTGCGTCCTTCGACTTTTTAGTCTTCCTTGCAGTTTACGGATCGATAAAAATAGAATGTTGTTTTCGGCCTAGGTGATTTGCAAAGATGATTCAAGAGAAGTTGGGCAAGACCGCATTCGCGAAATGAAGACCGACAGTCAGGTGGCTTTGACTCAACGCGACAAATGTTGTGGAGCATGCAGTCATTCAAGTTGTATATGCTGTGCTGATAGTAAGTTTGTTGTTTTTTCTATTCTGTGTTTGGTTTACTCTACTCAAGTGTTTTACAAAGAATTTGAGCAGATTTCCGTATAATCCCAAACTTCGTTAAGCATACTGCAGCGGCACAGCCTTGCTCTTGAAAGACAAAAACTATTTTCAAGTGTATTATCGTTAACAATACAGTAACTCAGGGTTCGTGCTAAGGTGAGTAAACAGAATTGAAGGACTTTTTAAGGAGTTTTTAAGGACCAAAATACAATTTTTCAGGAGTATTTTGTTAGTTTGTTTCTTTGAAAAAGTTCCCAGGACCAATAGAACTGGAACAGGAACGCCTGACTAATAAAAGACGCAATAACTTTCATATTTCTCCTGGCGGCGGTAATTCGCATTTCATAGTTTTTATGGTACTCTGCTTTTGGAATACTCTAGTTTGAAGATTGTCAGACAAGAAATAAGGAGTTCGCAAGTAGTTTTTGCTGAATTTTGTAAATTTAAGGAGTTTTTAAGCGCCTTTTAGAACGTAAATCAAATCTAAGGAGTTTTTAAGGAGTTTAAGTAGTAGCACGAACCCTGACAGTTACAGTTTACAAAATGAGATATGGAATTACACGGAAACATTGCTATGAGCTGTTGTTATAATTTTTAATTATCCATTTATGAGGTGTGTCAGAGAGCCTTTGATAGGCTCATCTCCGGTGCAATATAATTTATTCGCACAACTGACGTAAAACTAAGGACACAGAGCATTCCTACCACCTCACTCCCACAAACAAAGAAAATAAATAAATAAATTATATTACACCGGGCATGACCCCTTTGATACTGCTCTGTTTTTGTCTCTCCCTTTTCCTCTGTTCGAATTTCTGCATTTAGTGCCAGAATGACCGAACACATTTAAACGCACCAAGTCCTTTTAAATCTAAGATGTCTCTTGATATTGTTGGTAGAAATACCCTTTGCCAAAAATACAACAGCTTTTAATTAAGAAATAGGAAACATTTTCCGTGTTTCTATCGAGTTATAGAAATACGAGTGGAAGTTTGGGAGAACGAGAAATGCTGTGGGAACACGAGCCGATAGGCGAGTGTTTCCACAGCTGAAGAGATATGTAGAACTAAAATTTATTGTTTTTGAAGAACGAAACAGCACAGCTACAGCATTCATAATGAAGGATGGCTTGTTAAAAAATATAGCGCTAATCATGAAAAAAATATATTAAACTATTAAAATGATTTCAATAACGGGTCAATAAACGCAACGTAATGTATTATAGGAAGGTCGGGTCGCTTGTGGTTAATGCCGTCTTTGTTTACCTCTGACGTTTCTTCGGACTCTTTGGCCGCCATCTCCATCTGTCTGCGAATGGCTCCTAGCGAAAACATCTGTTCAAAAGGTTCATTTGAAACGATATGTCAGAGAACGCACGAAGCGTTTTATTTTTGATAAGGGTAAGAAATAATAAAACAAAAAAGTTCAAAAAGCATTCAGTCCGAAAAAATAAATAAACAAATAAATAAAGGACAAAATGCATTGAAATACGTCCACCATAACAACATGAATTTTCGCCTCGTTTTTGGTCAATTTTTCCGTCAGTCGTCCATATATTTACAAACAGGTTAAGACAATTTACGCAATTCAATTACAAAACAGAACAGGGAGAAAGACAAATAAGGACTACTATATAAGCGAGTTTATAAGTAGATTTTTAGCTTATTTTTAAATTTTGACTGGAAAATCTTTGTCCTTTTTTTAGCTTACGGTTTTTTTAGCTTATTTTTTAAATTTGACAGAAAAATCTCTGTCCTTTTTTAGCTTACGGGTTATTTAAAATTTGTCAGAGATTTATCAGAAAAATAAACAGAGATTTTTTCGTGATTATAAAATAAAAATGATATTTAAGGATTAGAAAAATACCCATAGAAAGTAATTATGGATCAATTAAATAATTTATGTTTGTATGAACTAAAAAGAATTGCAAGAGAGTTAAAAACGAAAGGAAGATCAAAAATGGGTAGAATGGATTTAATTGATGAGTTTAAAAAATATAAAGAGGAGGAGATTATTGATTTAATTGAAAAAGTTACTATTACTAATAGCGATTATATTTGTATTCATGGAAAAATTAAATATTTTTGCAAAGAATGCGGTGGATCACAAATATGTAAACATGATAGAATTAAGTATGCTTGTAAAAAATGTAAAGGATCAATGTATTGTTTGCATAATAAGCAAAAACAAAAGTGTAAAGAATGTGGTGGATCACAAATATGCATACATAATAAACAAAAACAACAATGTAAAGAATGTGGAGGATCACAAATATGCGAACACATGAAACAAAAAGCTTCTTGTAAGGAATGTCGTATAAAATTAATTTATGATTTTAGGATTAGAAAAAAATTGTAAATAAAATGAAAATAATGGTAAAATATGGAAAAACTTCTATGATTTTTGAATATTATAATGAAAAAAAACTTGGTGTTAATGATTTTTTAGATTCAATTAAGGAAGATTTATTAAAACATATATCAAATATTAGAGGTTTTATTGATGAAAATTATGAACGTTATGAATATTATAACGATTTTGGGTATGATGAAGATTCCGAGGGGGTTGAATTTGGAATTTTGCATGATGATAATGAAGAGTATTTTTATTTTTCTATTTTTGGTATAATGGGTTTATATTTAGATGGTATATCTAATAATGAGTTTGTTAGTGATTTAATATATTATGCTAATAGAGAAAAAGATGATAAGATGAAATATAATATTAATAATTTTATTATTGATTCAATTTGGATTTCTATAAATGTAAATGTTGATAAGTTGAAACATAAACATAAATTTTATAAAAAATTATATGATGAATTAATGCTTATAGCATGGCATCCAAGTAGGTATTTAGATTGGTGTATTGGTGTTGAGGAATTAAAGTTTTTGGAAGAAGAGGTATTTGGTGAAGAAGATTGATGTTATATAACCCAATAAATGGTTACATAACAAAAATTTATCTAAATTTTAAACTAAAAGTTACAGATTCTCCTTTTAGATCAAACTTTTTCCAATCAGAGTCTAAAATGGTTAAATCAAAGTGATTAATCAAGTTATCATATTTTCTAATTGGAATAGATGGATAATCTTTTGATGGAATGTTTGCTAGCAATTGAGATGGTTGTATTTTTACATTTTTACCTTTATTCGTGTATGACATTCTATTATCAACTATGCTGCATAAAAGTCTAAAAGGTTCTTTTATAGTTATATCTATTTGACTTATTTTAAATAAAACCTCCGGCACCCCTAAAGAATTTTGCAAACCCTGGGTAAATTTAATGTTAACTGTTTTATTGTTGATTATGTAAGCAAAATTATCCCCGATAATCATTGTTATATTTTTACCCTTTTCGCTGAGCTCAATTAATATTTTTATATCATTTATGGAATATATTCCTGGATTAAATATTACTAAAGTCTTATTTTGTTCATCAGTTATTTTTTCTTGATTCCTTAAAGCTATTAGTTTTTTTGTTTTAATATTACAATCTAAAAGTTGTAATTCACTAATGTGTTTCATTGGAGGGTCTAAATAAACCCTTGTTTCTGAATTGTACATTGTAATGCTAAACATTTTTCATTTAGAAGGTATATGTTTAGATTAATTTTTATCGAAATAAAAACCAAGATAATAATCCTCCAGCAAATATTAAAACAATAAGATTATTTTGATGAGAAGATGTTTCTATATCATCTGTTTTTTCTGATTTATTGCTATTTGTTATTTTAGGATTTATATTTTTTCTTGGTTGGGCATTAGTATTAAATAAAACCTTTGATGTTCCTAAACTATGAGTTATTCCAACATTTTTTGTTCCAACATTTATTGAATTATTTACCCCAAATTTCATATTTTCTGTTGCTATTTTCAGATTATTATTGTATCCAATAACGCTTTCTGTATTTATAATTAAATTGCTTGGCATCAATAAAACATCAGGAGCTATAGCCAAATCAAGTCGTACTTTTGATTCTTGAACCGCCATTTGATATCTTTGATTTGAATTTGCGATATCATTTTCAATCACAGAGCTTTCAAATAAATCTATAAATTCTTGCTGGGTTTCAAACGCCCTTCCTCCATTGCCAATAATTGAATTCCTGGTATTAACTTGGGCTCCCAAAACGCAATAAACAAAAGCTTCAACTGATCTATTTATTCTTCCTAATCCAGCATTTGTTAATCCATATCCTGATTCTGGTATAAACCATGCATATTGAAAATCAACAAAGTAATCATTTCGAAGCATAGATATTAAATTCCCATCTATTTTTTTACCCCCATCATCGGAAAATCTATTTGAACTGCTTGGCCAAATATTTGCATCAGGATCGTAGCTCCTTATAATTCTGACATCTTGATTTCCACCACCTATCGCTTGCCCACTAGCGCTTCCGGGAACACTTCCGGGCGGTACATATCCTTTTCCATAATCAATGAATACATCTCCAACCCCATGGTTTGCACCCCCTTTCCATCTAAAATCAGCCAAAGGTTTATTTAATCCTTTATAATCTTGATTATTGCTTAAGCCAAATTCTGCGCATAAACGATTATAAGCATTTTTGTTGTATGGATTATTTTTTAAAGAAAAAGTTTGTTCGCTGGGTAATGGTACAGATAATTCATATAATATTCTTCTTATTGTAAAGTAAATGTGAAATATAAAAAAACTTCTAATAACTTTTGGGTAATTTAAACTATCATTTAAACTTACACCGCATCCAGATGTTGCACACCAAACTGCCATGTTTAACTGTTGTGGCCAGTGATTAATATTTGGTTTATTCAACCAAGCTCTAGCTTCTTTACCGCTAGTAAGTCCTACAGTCTGATTTTTAAATACATTTTTCATGGGAGAAATGAAGCTGTCTTTATCTGAAACATATATATCTAAAATAGTTAACATTTTTGTTACATTTTTTGCAGATTCATCGAATTTAATACCGGGTATTGGATATGAGTTTTTTGTAGATGATAAACTTTCTGGAAAAGAACTATTTTCTAACCCTAAATCTTTCCATAATAATGTTTTCAAATTAGTAGGAAGATCATCGGTCCATGTTTTTCCAGAAGGATCATCATAAGACATTACAGTCATTCCATTAACTTTCCATTTAATATATCCACCATACGAATCATTAACAAATGTAAATTTATTGAGGTTCGCGTTTGGGTAACGATTTTTGAAATCATCCAATAACATCTTATTCTTTGTGTTTCAAATAATGTGATCTTTAGACCTTTTAAGAATAAGATGTAAATTCAATTAACCTCTCTTCTAATACCCGCAAAACAATTACAACCAACATCAGTTCTCTCATATGAAATTTTTAATGTCCTTTCCCTTCGGTAAGTTCTTTTAATAGATATTCGCGTGCTTCCCTCCTTATCACAGACATATCCAAGTTTTTTTCTGTGTCTTTTCTAAATTTTTGTCGTATTTCAAGTTTTAGTTTTTGAAACTTTTCCAATTCTGCTAAAATTATAGAAAATTCTTGATCGGATATAACATTATCTTTCAAAGCTTTTGAAACTAAATCGTTAATTGTGTTTAATTTTGATTTTGCAATTGCAGCGGTTTGTTCGTGTTTACTAACTTTACCAGAAAGTCTTTTAGAAGCAAAACCAAATCCAACCGACAATCCACCAAAAAAACCACCTACAACACCCAAAGGCACACCAACAATAGCACCAAAACCAGTGAGAGAAGTTCCTAAACCGCTTGCTGATAGGATAATTGAAATCAAACCACCAGAAACACTAATTTTTGTACATATTCCTCTCGCCCTATTATATTTTTCCCTTACTTCTTCGTAATGTTTAATTTCTTTCTCAAGATTTTGTAATACTTCACTTGATTTTTGTAGTCTGAAATTAATAGGATCTGGATTATTAGGTAATACAGGGTAAATTCTGTTGTATTCATCCATATTGTATTTTACTACTCAACATGATATCTTTAGATCTACTTTCTCTTCTTTTTTATACTTTCCACAAAATATAAAACCACAGCCATTATCAAAAGCCAAGCATTCTTACCTAAAAAGCCAATTACCTCACCCGCTGTTTTGAATAGAAAGCTAACAATTGCGCCAACCATTCCGGGTAATATTTCACCAAGTTTTTTACCTATAGTTTTCAATCCATTACCCACACCCCTACCCAAAGCAGATAAACCCTTTGAAAGATTAGAAACTATAACCCCAATGATGACGCCTACAGCACTCATAACAGCAAAAACTGTAAAACCATACTTTTTGAAGATAAACTTAACACGATCGCGAAGAGGCATATTTTTAAGTATTTCATCATTTTTTCTACCGATATCAGCCATTTGATCTTCGTTTAATATTAACTGTTTTCTCGATAGTTCTTCATACGTTTTAACCCTTTTCGCCAACTTATCTCTACTTTGTTCAATCTTTTTCAAGCTAACCAAATCTTTCTTGTCCTTATCATTCTCGGCTTTTAATTCTTTCAAATCATTAAGTAAAGTTTCTGCATATTGTTTTGCATCAATCTTCTGTCTAACTGCAGCTTCTAAATAACTATCTTTTTCAGCGATTGTGGTTTGATGTCGTTCAATAATACCTCTCAACTCTTTTTCAATTGAAACATATCGATCTATTTCGAATTGACTTGTTTTCGCTACTGCTGTTAAACCATCTAATGCATTACGTAAATCCCTAATTTCTTCATTTTTTTCATTCAATTGTGATAAAAGATCATCATCAGCCTGCACAACTTCTTCTGCTTTTTTACCCAGAGCTTTCAATATGGAAATGGGGAGTTTTTTATTAATATCATCATTTTTATCGAATAAATCGTGCCATACAACTTTATTAGGATCGCTTCGGGGGATTGCGACTACGATTTTACCCCACTCATTATATTTGAAAAGAAAAGTAGCTTTAGCATTTGGAATTTTTCTTAAAATATCTCTCCACACTTTATCTTTTTCATTTTCCATAGCCAACAATGGATCAGTTTCACTCCCTCCAAATGAAGTTTCTGCCTCCTCATAATCAGGGTAAGGTGGAATGGAAGTGGATGTGTTTGGAGATAAATAAATTGTATTATCATTGCCCCCGCCATCATCATTATCATCATCAGTTCCTTTTGTCAAATCTTCTAATGGTATATATTCTGCCATGATTTTTTACTCATCAGTAAGAAATCTTTAGATCCCTTAGAGTTGAAAAAAAGTAAAATTTGATTTAAAGATTAAAAAAATATATATAAAAATAAAATGATGAACGAAACTACACAATTAATAGATGTTAATAGTTATATTCCTAGAGTAAGCATGATTTTTTCTAAACCAATTGTTGGTGAAATTCCTGGAACAAAACCAAAGGTTGAATTTAAAAGAATTAAAATTTTTACAAAAAATGATGATGGAACAGAAGGAGAACTTGTTATTCCAACCGGTAATTTATATTCTTTTGGTGTTTCTACAAACACAAACCAACAAACAGGTGCAATTTCAGGATATGTGTTTCCATTATGTTTATGGAGTGGAAGCAGTCCAACACCCGAAGAAGAAAAATGGATTGATTTATTCAATGACATAGTTGACAATTGCATTGATCATTTGCTTATTAATAGAGTAAAAATTGGCAAATTTGAGTTGGAAAGAAATGAGCTTGAAAAACAAAAAGGAGGTTTAAATCCTCTATATTGGAAGATGGAAAAATCTTCAATGACTAGAGTTCCAGATAGAGGCCCAACTTTATATGCAAAATTAATTTGGGATAAAAAACAAGACCAAATTTTAACCAAGTTTTATAACTCTAAAAACGATAAGTTAATTGATCCATTAAAATTATTAAATAAAGGGTGTCGAGTTGAAGAAGGTGTAATAAAAATTGAATCAATATTTATTGGTGGTTCTTGTATTGCCCTTCAAGTAAAACTTTATGAAGCAGTTATAGAACCAAACAAAGAAATGAAAAGATTAACCAAATTTAGAAACTTAACTATTTCAGATAGTAAATCTGCGGCTGAAGAAATGGAATATGAAGAAGAAGAAGATTCTGATGTTGGGAGTCTCATGTAAACAATAATAAATATACTTATGTTATATAACCAAATTACTGGTTACATAACAAATAATAATTTATAAAAATTTACTAACTGCATAACCTAAACCTAACATTCCAGCTCCAACATATACCATTTCTCCTGTTTTTTGTTCATCGCTTGGTTTGTAATAATCAGAGAATTTTGGCTCTTGCATTTGGTTGTACAATTCAAAATCCTGATTTGTAGTCGAAATATTTTTTGTTGCTTGATATTTTTCATCTTTTTTCTTCATTTTCCAATCAATCATTTTTTGTCTTTTTTCCTGATATTCTTCGTAATCTTTTTGATATTTTTCTAATGCTTTATCGTGTCGTATTTTTTCTGTATCCACATTATGTCCTGAGAGAGATTTTGCAAGATAATTTCCCCCAACAAATGCTGTTGCATTCAATATAGCCCCACCAATCATCATCGCTATTGCTGCCATTTTATTTTGGTAAAATCTTTTGATCCTCTAAATATGTTTTTAGATACATACTTCCGGATAATACAGCAACCCATTTTGCATAATTTGTAATACTAGAGGAAGGGTCATTCAAAAATGATTCTTTCATTACCTTTTTAGCTACATACCCAACTCCAGCCCCTAATCCGATAAGTACCGCTGAATCAGTTACAGTTTTCACAAGTTTATTTTCGCTTGACATTTTTTACTACATCATTAAGAAACTTTTAAATAACTTTATGTAGTAAAAAATAATTTATAATTACATCATTCCAATTTTTGGTCTTTCTGTTGATGGTTGTTGTATTTGAGGAACTTGTGATAAATCTGCTATCCTATTTTTATATTCATCCCGATATCTCATAAAAAGATCAAATGCAGTAAAACCTAATCCAACAACAGATAAAACAGTAGTAAAAGATAACTCTGGTAGCCATGATTTATATTCATTATTTGTCTTTTCTTGATTATACTCTTTTTCTGTATTTTCATTTCGTTTCATTTCCCTAGCTAATGCTTCTTTTGCTTTTTTATTATATTCAGCTAATTTTTTCCCAGCTGCTACTTTTTTAGGATCTTTCTCCCTCTTTTTCGAATCTTTATTTTCAGGTGCGGGATCAGCCGTAATTTGTTCATCAGATTGTTCAGACATTGTTATTTAGATGCTGCAAATAAGTTTTTAGATCTGTTTAATATACTGTATCAATACCTTCAGTAGATTGCTTAGTTTCCTGATCAGTTGTGTTAGAATTTACTGAAAATTGTTGATTTTTGTTGAATTTAACGTGTTTAGCTACTTGAAATAATCCGCTAGCAAGCGCTGTCAATCTTCCTCCTTTTAATGCTAAGAGTCCAACAATGTTTGTTAATTCACGATTAACCAAATCATCATTCTTCAAATCATTACAAAGAGATTCTATATCATCAACCGGAACTAAATATGAAATAAGTTTGGAAACTAATTGAAGAGATGAATCTACCAACCCACCGTTAATTTTCTTACCCATTACTGCTTGGTAACGATTAAAATATTTTTCTACATCGCGTTCTGATAATTTTTTTACATCGCCCAGGCTCATATCAACCCCCATATATTCCTTTGTTGTCCCAAGCACTGCGAGAATGGCTAGTGATTCTTGTTTTATCTCAAGATCCTCACTTTGATTGGTATCATTTTTTACCTCAGTTTTTTCTTCAATGTAATCTTCAACGCTTGTCATCTTTGTTAAATCACTTCGGGAATCTCTAAATAGTAATTAAATGGATAACGCAAACTCAAACAAAGTCTAGAATATTTTTCAGTTTTCAGGAGTTGTACAAACTTTTTACCTAATTCATAATCCAAATCACCACCATAATCTTCAAAAAACATTTTCATACCTTTCTGCGACGGATTATGGAAAGTAACAACGCAAGCCACATTTTCCCGAAATGGTTTTGCTATTGATGTTAATTGCTGGGTTAGAACCCACATTGATAATCCATGGTGCCTTCCGGAGAATGCTAAATCTATAAATTTATTAGATCTTTTCTTCAGATCAGTGGATACGGCGCAATCATCTAAAATTATTAATGTATTTGTACTGGAGAATAAAGTTTGGCAATCATTTAACAATTCATTAATCTCATCTACATTACTTGCATCGGGTGATAATACAAAGAATCTCTTGTCTCCGAGAGCAAAATTATGATATGTTTTATTTTTAGAATAGGTTGGACAAATTAAAACAATATATTCAAAAACTTTTCGAAATGGACCGCGGAGCTGTTCAATTAAGTACTTTGTTTTCCCACAATTTGTTGGCCCAGTTATAATACAATGAAATGGGATTTTATCTCGTAAATCTTCCATATTTTGTATCATAGCATTATGTTTTTAGTACTTAATTGATCTCAAACTTGAATTCATTATTTCCATCATTGCATCAGCAACAACAAACATATGACAAGTTATTACTACTGAGCTTGATGATCCACTTTTTTTCCTTTTAATTTCTATTTTTACTCCATCATGTGTATTATTTAGAGCTAGTCCGCCACCATGAATATCATTATCAGGGTGAGTTCTTGTATCAACCCAAAGAGCAAATTTATTTGTATAAAAATCACCCTCTTTTAAATTATGATCTCCTATTTTTTGGAATCGTTTTTTCACAGATTCCCAAAGATCTGATATAATCATACCTTTAGAGTATATTCTATTTGGCACACCATCAACATCAATATTAACAGAAGTTATTCCGGGGTAAAAAAAATTTTCTGAATCTCTTGCACCTCGGGCATATGGAGCAATAAACAAAAATAATATTCCACTCATTGATCTTCTAGGTAAATTAACATGTTGATTAATAACTTCATCAGCTCCAGTTAAAAATGTAAAAGTTTTGTGTAAAGTAACATTTTCATAAAAGAATCCTTTACCAATTTGATAAGTTGATTGGGCTTCTCTAGCTAAATATTCGCTTGAAATTGATGAATATTCTAACTCTAAATTTTTGAGCGAATATGATGGTGTTTTAGTTGTATCAGAATAAACAACAATATCAGAAACTGGGGCTAATGTAATCTCAAATATTAAATGATTTTCTAATGCTTTTGGATAAAAAACTCCATGATCTTTTAAAATGGGATGATTTATTGGTATTCTATACTTTGTATTATGAACTACAGCAAGAGATACTTCTTTTAAATCAGAATCATCCTTATCACCCGCATTTGTTCTAAGTTTTCTAATATTTGGAGAGGAAATACCTTGTTTTAATCTATCTTTTCTATCTTCTTTGGTTAAGAATAAATCATGATATGTTTGAAATAGATCATATCTTTGAGTATCTTGCAATGTTTCACCTCCAAAAAGAACTTTTAATCTGGAAACAAGATTAGAGCCCAAATTATTAACAAATGTATTATTTGCATGACCTTCAACATCTAAATCAAACAAAAGAGATACGCTTCCAGGTACAATCACTAAATTCTCAGAAAGTTTTGGAATATTTATGTATAATGTTTCGCCGGGACTGGCTGATGATGGATTTAGAGTAATTCTATTTAATGTTGATTCTGCTTTCAAACCAAATGGTTCTTTTGGAATTCTGTTTGGATTAATTTTTTCAGACGTCATAATTGATTTATAAGATACTTTGGCTAACCTTTAAACCCCTTTGCGTTATTATTCTTTAATTTTTCAATATGTTTTAATAAAACTTCTCTCGCCTCGGGAATTAAAACCATAATATTAAAAATTTTATCGCCATCTTCCATATATAGAATTTTTTTTCTAATAATTTTTTTCATAAGATTAATTTGATATTCGCTAAAATTTTTTTCTTCCTCCACCATTTTAATTTATAAAATACTTTGTTAATTTTAAAATGATGTCAAAAATATATTATTCGGGTGAAGGGTATTGGAAAGGATATTCTGCGATTCCTAAATTAGCTGAGAAGGCGAAAGTAAGTGAAAATGAGGCAAAACAATGGTTGCAGAAACAGGCAATATGGCAAATATATCTTCCAGCTCCAAAGTATATACCTAGACCGCATTGGACTGTAAATAAACCAAATCAGATTCACCAAGCAGATTTATTATTTTTACCGCATGATAGAGTTGGAAGAAAAACATATAAATATGCGTTAGTTGTGGTTGATATCGCCTCGAGATATAAAGATGCGGAGCCATTAACTTCAAAAGAAAGTCGAGAGATATCAGAAGCTTTTACAAAAATATATTCTAGAAGATTGAAATACCCTAAAACATTAATGGTTGATCCAGGAAAAGAATTTATGGGTGAGGTTAGTAAACTCATGAATTACCATAATGTTAGAATACAAAGAAGTGAAGCTGGTAATCATAGAGCTCAAGCATTTGTGGAAAATGCAAACAAAATATTGGGTGAAAGATTATTTAGTCATCAATATGCGCAAGAAATGATACAGAATGAAAGATCCAGAGTATGGGTGAAAAGATTACCAGCTATTCTAAAAACTTTGAATAATACAAAAATAAGAATAACCGGTAAAGAGCCCGATAAGGCTATAAAAATGAAAGAGGTTGATATTAAAACTAAAAATTATAAACGTGTGGTGGGGGTTGATGAGGTTAGACTACCAATTGAAGTTAGGGTTAGATATTTATTATCTCCGGGCGAACTTGAGGGTGGAGAAAGAAGAAGAGCCACAGATCCTATCTGGAGTATAAAAGTTTATTATATTTCTGGAAGTAGAATTTCTCCTAATCAGCCGGTTTTATACTTTTTACAAAATGGCCCAAGACGAGGTTTTGTGCGTGAAGAATTACAGGTTATTCCTTATTATACAGAGTTACCTCCTAATTCTGTTTTGAAATGATCTAATATAATGGTTTTGTGTGAATTCCATCCTCATAAACCCGTCTTTTATCATAATATGCATTAAATGCTTTTTTATTTTGTGTATATGTCACAATTTGATTATCATTAACTCTAAATCCTGTATTTTGTGCCATATCATTTGCCCCTTTTAAAGCAACCCAGTAACCATTCCAGTTTATTTCGTTTTGACTATGAATTGTGCCTTTAGCACTATACTTTGCTTTTCCTTTCTCATCCTCCGCATAATAACATTTTGAAGAAAGTGCAATCATTCGTATACCATCAAACTCTTTTTTGAACAAACCCGGAGTCTTGTCATGATATTTAGAAGTTGATAGGAATTTTTCTTTTCCTCCATTAAAGTATTCTTTTCTCATTTCAGGTTTTATAATATCTTCCAAATTTTCATCTGAAATTGCCATGTACATAGAATCAGTATCCATTTGTATCAACTCAAAATCCTTTCTATCTACATATTTATCTAGAAAATCGTAATAGAATTCCAACATTCTTAATTTTGCTAGCTGATATACCGCGATGCCGCATTGATAGGGTCTGTCTATTTTTATTAATCTTTTTCTTTTTACTATTTCATATGTGTCATTTATTTCTGTAAGATCTTCAAAGAACGCAGATCTTAAGGCTTTTTCAACCTCTTCCTCATCCTTTGTATACCTTGTATTCTTATGTTTTTCTTTATCTTCTATCATTTTCCCATAGAATGAATTCCCTTTCAGTTTATTAGTGTCGGCTAGTTCTTTACAACCTTTATACTTTGGTTTTAGTTTTTCAATCAATACTTTAATGTCTTTATTTTCTCCAATAACTTTAAATACATCAGGAAATTGGTTTAATTCATTAGTAATTTTTACTACACCATCAATTTTGTTTTCTTCAAAAGCTTTACTTAGTTTTTCCAACAAAATCTCAATATCTCCATCTCTTCTTGCGTCTGCCACCTCTTTCGGAAACCATTCAAAGGGCCTTCCCGATTCATACTTTAAAATATTATGAATGGCGGTAATCTCAAAACCATGATTAAGATACCATTTTATCATGGGTGTATATAAAAATATCTTTTTTGCCTTTGTAACACCAAGCAATTTTTTATTATCTTTTAAATGTTTTCTTCCTGTAGCTTTTTGATATTCTTTCATGTTCTCTGGTACTAAATATTCAGGAACAGTATCTACAATAAATAACGGAGAAAACTCTTCAAACTTTTCTTTTAGGTGATCAGGGGCATAGATATCAACTTGACAAAATCCGAAAAGATTACCATCAAGAATCTCTTTGCAAATCTTCTTAATAAATTTAGGATCTGATGGATTTTCAACCTCAATGCATTCTTCTTTTCCGCATGGCATTTCTTGTCCAGCACAGTATAGATATAAACCATTTGCATCAAACCCCTTAATTCGCACACATTTTTTCGGGTTTTTATATTTATGAGAGCGAATCATTGTTTTTTCTGCCTCCGCATATCTCATAAATACAATACTAGGGCCCCCAACCATACCCGTTTTCAATAATTTATAAATCTTGTTTTTATCGCATATTTTACAATTTTTCTTTATTTTGTAGCATTTTTTGCAAATCTTGTTATTACAACAACTATGAATACAGTATTGTCCTGGGGCGTACAATTCAGGATCACCTTTCTTCTTCATTTTTTGATATTTATTTAGAACATACCTCATTGATACACCTGGGATGGAAACAGCATCTTTTAATATATCAATTTCGTCTGGATAATATAAACGCCTTGTTTTTTCTAAAGCTTCTAAAAAAGGTATAACATCGTTTAAATTATACTCTTTCAACCAGTCTAACATTGTAACACAGCCCCTCTTTTTAAATTCAATCAAATATTCTTCATATTCTTCCTTAGAAATATTTTTCTTTTTCAAACTAGAGTAAAAGTCTTCATGTTTCACCACCCCAACGTGAGAAAGCTTATCATAACTATCCAAAAATTCATAAGGAAGTACAAGTTTTTTGGCTTCACAGTTGTTTGCTTTACACCACTTATCAAAAGAAACTCCGGGTGCAAGGTAAGACATTATATCCAAGAATTTGAAATTCGTTGTTGATAAAAACATATACCTATTCTGTTTCTTTGCAATAAAAATCTCCTTAGTTTTATCGGTCATGTGTTTTATAAAATGTCTTTTAATCAAATTGATATCATATTTTCCACTATTAAACCCAAAAACAGGTACTTGATTACACCATTCTTCATATTTTTCTAAAACATGTTTTTGTAAAGAATCTTGATCAGGTAGCGGATATTCTTCTTTAACTTTTTCAACTATGATTTTTCTTATTTCCTCCAATTTTTCAACGAATTCTTTTATAAGCTCATCAGGATTTTGGTTGTAAAGAAAAACGCGTTTGTATGTTAAATTATCGATTATTGCAACACTAACTGGAGTGTGTATATTTGTAAAAATTAAATCATCAGTAATATGTTTATCTTCTTTTTGTAATATTGACTCAAAATCGAAAATAATATTATATGGATATGGAAAAAATTTCTTTTTGAACCATATATTGGGTAATTCAGGATTTTCACACTCCCAAACCGATACTACATTATAACCTAAGCTTTTTATCATCTTTTCTCTTTCAATAGTTTCATTATATTTAATTTTGTCGATTGTTGAACACGGACACCCGTGCCATTTACAACCATAAAACTCAAAAACAGTATTTGTCTCAGGTTCGTATCCATCAAACAAAATCTCATTTCCTCCTTCTCCCCTACCACACCTTTCACCACCATGACCACAAAGCCCATGATGAATATGTTTACCTATAATTTTAGATTGGTTTTCTATCCACCTACAAGCTTTATAACTAAATTGGATTTTACCCCCATAAAAAACATTGTCAGATTCATTCCTGATGTGTTTTATCCTTTCTCCTGTGCATAATATTTTTGTCTTTCCTCCTGTGCATGTTTCATTAGTAAAATGCCTTTTTAAATCTTCATGTCTGGTAAATTTTTGTTTACATCCTTGGCATACCCAGTTTTGAGTAAGAAGGTCTAGATTTTTAATGAAAAAACCATGATTATTATAAAGACCTAAATTTAAAGTTGGTAAATTGTCTTTGAAATTGTTTTTTCCAAACACCAGTTTCCAAACTTTAAAATTTGTTATATCTTTCTGCTCGTAAGCCCTGATGTTTATGGAGAAAACCTTTGAAATTTTCTCAAAATCAACTAATTTTGTTGATCTAACATCTGCTTTTTTTAGTTTTTTGTTTTTATAAAAAGTTTTAGCTAAATTTAGAGCTTGTTTCTCTATGAATTTTTCAGGATTTTGTTTACCAGCAATAATATTTATGAGAATAGCTAAACACCTCCATACACATAAATTATCGTCTTTATCATCTACGGAATAAATACATCTTTTCTTTCGTAATTCATCAGGTAATCTTCCACACCCAAATAAAGGTTGTCTAGTGTTAATAACTTTTATTTGTACTTCTCTAAACTCAACTCCACCCTCATTAACACCTGGTTTATTAATTTTCTTTTCTGGTGGTAAATATGCTCTAATCCAAGCAGCTCCTTCTAAACTCAATCTCTCACCCTCACACCTTTCTATATAATCTTTTATTTCTGAAAGGGAGTTAAAAGTTCCTCCACTTCTAAATGTATGTACGTGATAAGCTATTTCCCCATTTCCTCTTTGAATCAAAGCAGTAAAACTGAAAACAATTCTTGCCCCCATTTCTATTTGGGGTTCCAATTCATTATAAATTGTTTCTGTTAAATCATTATTTAGATCCCTCCTAAATCTAATGATATTTCCATTTATTTCTTCGGTATTACGAATTGGAGGGTCATCTTCATTTTGGATTATTGGAAATATTTTAAGGACTATTGTTCTTTTCTTTTTAGTTTTTTCCTCCAATTCATCTCTCACACTATCAGATATAGTTACCTTTCTTTTTGTTTTAATTTTCCTATTATTATTAATTTTTATGATATTTTCATTTGTTAATTCTTCAAGCTTTCTGAAAAACTCGTCTTTATCCATTACCCTAAATGAATAATTTCCCCGATTAAAATTTTGTTTTAATCGTTTTTTGGGTTTTATAAAAGTAGGTGCGAGTTTTCTTTTCCTTTTAGGTTTTGCACCTTCTTTTTCATAATTTCTTTCCACTTCTGTTTCATGCGTTTTAATTGACCTTTTTTTCCTTTTAGGTTTTGCACCTTCTTTTTCATAATTTCTTTCCATATTTTTCTCTTCTGTTTCATGCGTTTTAATTGACCTTTTTTTCCTTTTAAGTTTTGCACCTTCTTTTTCATAATTTCTTTCCTCTTCTGTTTCATGCATTTTAATTGACGGGGTTTCAATTATAAGTTCTGGTCTATTACCTAAAACTTCATTGAGTTGATTTCTGTTCATACTTTTATAATCTTCAATACCAAAATCTCTTGCTACCGTTTTTAATTGTCTATCAGTAAGTATTTCTGACACGTTAATTCTTAAACCCGGTATATTATTCAAAGCCTCGATAAGTTGAGATCTAACCATTAAGTTAGTGTTTCTAACACCATTTTCCTTGACTATTTTCTTTAATTGATGAACATTTAATTTATCCATAATTACTTTCTATAATTATTCTTTTTCTAATCCTTAAATATCATTTTTATTTTATAATCAAGAAAAAATCTCTGTTTATTTTTCTGATAAATCTCTGACAAATTTTAAATAACCCGTAAGCTAAAAAGGACAGAGATTTTTCTGTCAAATTTAAAAAATAAGCTAAAAAAAACCGTAAGCTAAAAAAAGGACATAGATTTTCCAGTCAAAATTTAAAAATAAGCTAAAAATCTACTTATAAACTCGCTTATATAGTAGTTAAGGTCTTGGCGAGTTTTAATCGAAACAGTCGAGAAAGCACTTCACCGACTGAAGCAAGTATACTCTATCCAATCACAGCATTGAACACAATGAGCCAATAGGAACGGAAAGCTAATAGCTGTTGCCAGCACCAACGGCGGGAAAACGCGTAGGAGTTAGTAGCGATTGGTGATTGGTTAATAAAGTGGCGCGAAATTCCTCAGCCAATTACCGATCGTTGCGACGCAAAACAAAACAATCGCTAAATTTCTTTTAAAAGTCAAATGGGAGCCGATCTTGAAAACAAAGATCAAAGATGAGAAATTGGATAAATCAAACGAGTTGATTAAGTAAGTTATACCACCGTAAGGTGAATGGGAGGTGCTGACGTTTCGAGCGTTAGCCCTTCGTCGGAGCTCCGAAAAGTAATAAAAATTTTGCTCTCTTCTTTCTTTTTTGCCAACGCCTGTATTAGAGTCGAAGAATATATCAGTCATGGAAAGGACAGTTCTCTTGTCGATCCGGATCCAAATTTCCTGTACACAAAGCGAAAACGTGCCAAGCAGGGTGCGAGTTGTAATGTTGTTGTGAGTGCTGGTGATGTTCCAATGCAAAAGATAAAATTTCCTGAAAGTGGTTGGGGCACGCAGTTGCTCAAAATGCCGCTTTTCACGAAGGCAGAGATGAACAACTACATCGAGAACAGTGGAAAGCTGCTGGGAAGCAGCCACCACTCTGTCCCGACCAGTTGGAGGAAGGCGAAAACATTCCTCGAGGACGAGTATCTGACAAACGTAGAATGCACGAGCGACGAGAAGCACTTTTATTTTCGCTTTAAGTGCTATCACTCCTTCAGAAAAAACCGCATACGGAAGAATCTCTTCAAAACTCGATAAAACGCACTAATTCTCCCAAATCGCTTGTTACACGAAAGTTGTTTATCCTAAAACACCTCGTTTTCATGACTAGGTACCAGTTTTTTACCGTGCGTCCGCCATTTATGAAATCGGTGTATGGGCTCGAGCAATTTGGTTAGCCTTTGAAAAATTTACTCGTGCTGATTTATCCCAAAATGCACTCGAAATCATGTGATTACCTATACAAACTATCCCCACAATACAAAGATCAAAGATGCACGTGCATAAAAGACATCAACACTCAATTCGTTAGATTTCTAAGACATCATAAAATTCGATACCAAAAAATGCACCCTCCATAATACTTTGAAAATGAACTTCAGTATCACAATGTCCTTACCGCCGTGAAATCCTCCTGTTTTTTGCTGTTCTTTTCAAATTCCCGTTGCAGTTCCGAGAAACGTTCGCACTAAAAAAAAGCAAGAAATCATACGAAATAGGACATAAGAACACAAGACTTCTGTCGCCCAGGAGAATAACAACAAACGGAACCACTACGGGGAACCTACCGGGGCCCAGTGGGACACGCGATTGCATAGATAAAGTTAACCTCTCGCACCTCTCACGATGGAAGGTTCACTCCATGTAGATAGCTTTGATAAGTCGCTCTTATTCTCGATAAGTTTCACGATGGAAGGTTCGCTCTTAAGTGATCACTCGTAAATTTGTCTCCCCAAATATTCACTGTTAAATTTTCGCTCATAAACTAGTGCATCTCTTGAATGTCTTCCATGCCTCGTGCTTTTCAAAATGGCGGATAAGACTTCAATGAGCCAGCGAGCAAAAGTAACGAGCCAGCGATATATCTCAGTCAGCGATATATCCCTAACAATGTAACGTTGAAAAAACGACAGAAACCGTCTGCACTTTATGACCGGTGCCAGCCTTCGGCTGGGCCCCGGTAATAATCAAGGACGGCGGCTTTATAGGTGGCCACGACAAGCACTACTCCACAATAAGAGGGGCGTTGGTCAACATAGGAAACCAAAAAATACTCGAAAAAAAAAACACCTGAAACCGAAAAACCACCAGAGATTTCAAACAAAACCGAAAACCAAATACAAAACCAAAGATATACACACACACACATTTCCTAAATCCTCAAGCTCCCGAATTGGTATGACACGTAGGTGATATCTGACATTCGTCGTCTACCATTTGTTCATATTTGAGGAAAATTGACAAAAATACCGGTACCTGCGTTGAATCGCAATAAAATTAAGACTTCAAGGGAGGATTTTGCGATCACGAAAAGCTATTCCATTGCTCTACAAATCAAGAAAATAGAAAATCCGAGAAGTTTTGAGAACGTGAATACGATTCGACTGAAACTTGTAAAAACCAATCACCTGTCGGAAATCAAATCTGCAAAACCGTTATATTTTTTGTCGAAAATCGCAAACCAAATGCTAAGAAATAACAACAGAAAAACCGAAGTTTTCTGAGCAAAAACCGAAAAACCTTCCAAAAAATGACCAAAACCGAAAATCCCAATGCCCCCCACCCACCCCCCCCCCCACTCATATTATGGCTTTTTGTTTAACACGTCTTAAAAAATTGTAACTGCGTGACTTTATTAAACAACCTGATCTCTTACAATTAATGGAATATAATGGATTATAAGCATAATAAACTCATTAACACAGACACAGACGCCACAGTTGCAAACTTAAATTTTTCAAAAGGCAAAAGACGAGCGCGGGCGATTGAGAGCGCTCTTCTTTGTTGCCTGAAGCGGTTTTCTAACTGCTATTGAGCTCTACAAAATAAGTGGCCAAAATTTCTACCTTTCGTATTAGTTCGTCTTTGCGGGACTCCAGTTTAGGTTGAAGCGACAAGTTGTACCCTGTGGTCAAGAAATCAAATATGCTTCAAAGAAGTCTCTAATCGCAGGGCAAGTAAATGATTTACCTTGTACACCCTATAATAATATACATGGAAAAATGTCAACGCGCGGATTGGCTGAGAGCACATCAAGTAATCCCAAACAATACAGAAAGTTTAAATTGGAAATAAATTTTTCATTGTATATTATAAACTGGTTATCAAATGATTTTGAGTGCAATTTTGTATAAAGAAGCACTCGTAATTTTTTTAAAGACGACAAACTCCACTCATTCTACAGGCTCAAGCAATTTTTTCAGTTTTACTTGTGCTTATCTAAATTGCACTCGAAACCATTTTATTAACTATAAAAACAAACCCCATTAAGATGGTGAGATATACAGATATTTACTTTAATCTCTGTGTGTACTACTCCATCAAGATTAGAAATATGTATTTTTTATTGAATCAGCCTATGGTGGTTTGAAAACGGTTCTACCTCTGATGTTCCGAAATGCTGCTCAAAGTGGAAATGACATTAACTCTTACTTGCAATTTCTACATTTTTCTTCATCAATTCTTTTTTATCAGCTTCTAAAGTTTTCATCTGTAAAACAAAAAAAAAACAACAACAACAGAAACAATTGACATCATCTATTCACTTTGGCGACTAAAATTAATGTTAAATAAGACCTAGAAATTGAGAACAGTTGTTGCATCAAAAGTCTCAAATAATGGTATGCTAATTAGCTTATTTGGGAGAGCTTTTTAAAATAGGAGAAGGGATGGGCTTACTAGAAACTCACATTTGAGTTATTGTACTTGTATCTAAGCTGTCTCTTGGTTTAATAAATATTGTGTGCATTTCTTCGGTAAAAAAAAATAAACAAAAAACTAAAAAAAAAAAATTAAAAACATCCAGTATGAAGATGTCTTGAGCAATGCTGTAATGAATACACAAATCAATTAAATAAGTCCTCGTTGATACCAGAAAATGACAGTGGAAGCAAAAACATTATTATAACTTGTACCTACCAGTTCCAATTTAGACAAAAATGCTTCCATAGCATTGGAGTTATCTATGAGGTCTTTAAGTTCTTCCAGACTGTCAAAATAGGAAGTAATTTTTAGAACAGTAATCAATACGATTTGAACTGTTATCTACCAGAATTGCAATGTAATATATCTAACACATGTCCATGAAATGAGGTCTCTTTATGTAACTCTTTCAATGCTAGGCTCTTGTCTGCACAAGGGCAATATTATTAAGTCACTAATATGGCCCTTAAAAACCTATTTTTTCAAATTTACGGGAATATCATAATGAGTAATTTACACTGTATATCACTTCAAGACATTTTAGAAATACCTTAAATTTTTAAGTTCAGGAAAAGAACTTGCAGGTTTAGTTGGCCCAGGGTTACTTGTACTTGTACTTGTAACCTAAAAGAGCAAAGAACTGCTGAACTCAATACAAAGTGGGATAATTTAGATATAAAAGCCTTAAATATTGTAACACATGACATTGTCCTGTCTTACAGAATTTGTTGCATGGATTAATGGAAGCAACTAATTTGATGCATAAATTATTCATTTCTGGAATAATAAATTTAACAAATTAGTTGCTTTCATTAATTCATGCAACAATTCTGTAGGACAAGATAATGTCATGTGTTACAATATTTCAGACCAGTACCAAAGACAAAGAAGGATAACTACAACATTAACAATTAACAAGTTTTTGCACGCATTATTTTTTTGCAAAAAAAATTGCGGGACATTGCTCATGACCTGAAAACAAGTCTACAAGTCCATGATTCTGCAAAAAAAAAAAAAAATTGGCCAAAAAAACCGACTTACGCCCCTTTAAATTGTTTCAATCTTCTTATTTGTTAGAGATTCAGAAAATGTTTTCACACAAGGAGTCCATAAACTATGGACTTGAAGGTCTTTGAATTATCTTTGTTTTGATCCTGTTTGATTTGCTGGGTCAGGAAACTGAACACATTGGGTACCAGAATCAGAAACAATGTCTTTCTTACACTTAGAAAAGTACAGTCTCCAAATTCACTTTTGGAAGTATCTTAACTCCTTGAATACTGAATTGCTAGGACAAATAGATGGCTAAATAAACCTTAAAACAGTTTGCATCAATTTTCCTTTGCTTAGTGAATCTGCACACCCACAAATAAACTGTATTTTAGCTGTGACTTCAAATTAGTTTATATCTGAAAAGTATACATAGAAGAAAAAGTATACATCCACTGATAGACCTGAGTAATTACCAGTACCTGGGTTTTGGTTTTACAAAGTCATTAGTACAGGACTATACATGTGATGTATTAGTGGTTATAGTTCTTACATGTATCACTTCAAATCAGTTTCCAATCATGATGCTTTCCTTAAGGTAAAACAAAACTGGAAGTTATTTGCAATTACTTGTAAACTGAATTCAAACTCGCTGACCTTAGCATTGCTTATAGCACATGTCACTGGAGGAAATAACATCGGCATATTCAGACTGGGTGGATTTGATGGAATGCTTGATTGTGGGGTATACATTGGCTGATATCCAGGATGACTAAACATTCCAGGAGGTTGATAACCACTTGCACTTGTGGTTGACCTAGTAAAAAAAGGGAAAAAATAGTTCTGATAAATCTATTACCAATAATTCTATGATATCAAATAATTATTGAATAATATAATAATTATTTAATTCATTAAATAAAATAATTAATTCACCAAATAATAAACTCGCATTTAACTTTATTACATGAGATTGTTATTACTCATCTTATTAGAACCTTCCCAACAAGACTGAGTTAAACTGTTGGATTATTTAAAGACTTGCGACTTGGCAGGATAATTTTGTGCGGAATACTTCATACTATAATTTTAAAAGAGATGTTTCCACCTATCTAATTCTACCAGTCAGGGAAACTTTCCCCTTAAAACAAAATGTATTATCACAGCTTTGTTGAATGAGTGTTAGATATTTTTTGCAATTAGCTTTGTAAACCCAAACACCTTTCATGTCTCCCAAGAGCCAAAAAGAAATACCGGTAATTATTTTCTTCTCAAGCATCTGAGTGGGCTGGATTGGTAAATCCTCAAATTTGATTGGCTAATCATGCACACCTGACCAGTCCAGCTTTTTATGATACGGCCCACAAGCCGGATTTTTCTCTGCTGTAGCAATTTCCTGTCTCTTTTCTTACTTTAAAGAAAGACATCCAAAAAAATAAATAAGTTATTTACCGGGCTAGGTCAGTCCGCATAGGAAAAAAACTCTGTCCTTGGATCTCGGCCTTCGGCCTCAGGCCGTCCTCAAGATCTTGGGCACAGTTTTTACCCATACAGACCTCCTGCCCAGTAAATAAGATATATATACTTACTGGGAAGAACTTGACTGTGAGCCAAGAAACTGTGGGGGGTGCTCACAGAATTCTCGTGCCACATCTTGTATGGCTTTTCCCAAGCTAGAGTGCATGTAAAACTGAGAGAAAAAAATGAAAGCTTCAAAACTAAATAATCTGCATATTTATATAGGATGTATATAACAAATAGATCCAACTTCCACAAGCAATCTTGTCAAATTGGGTATGGTGTTTGTACATGTTAAATATCAATGCTTGTCTGGCACATACCAAGCTAATGGTATGCAGGTGGACCAAGGAATGGAAAGCAACTGGTGGTGACAATGCATTCCTTTCAACATTACAGTTACTGTTACAGTGCAGTACAGTAAGGACATGAATACTTCCATGGATTAATCATTTTGCAAGAACACTGTAGAAGGTCAGTGAAAGACCTGCATTCCTAGAGTTACTTTCTTCTATTCAAATTCTTCCCATTCCCGTTTTAACCCTTTAAGTCCCAGTAGTGCCAGCATCTAATTTCTCATTACAACATTCACCGTTCATTAACCATTAAGGTTATGAGAATAACGAAAATGATCACCAAAAAAAGGGTTGCAATGATATTTCAACAAATTCTCCTCACTAGTAACATAACAAATACATGAGAACAGTTAGGGGAAAATAAATATTGATATTGGAGCTTACAGGGTTATCAGAAGACAGTAAGCAAATTATTTGTTCTGAAGTTGATCAAAAGATGAAATAAAAACAAAAGTCAGGCAATTTTGGAAAACAAGTGGCATCAGTCTTGCATGTATATGTAGGCCTTTAATATTTTTTTTGTTCTAGTACACTCTTTACTGTTTACTGTTTACTGTAGAATTTCATTATGTGATACATTTTTAATCTGCACTGCTCGCAATTAGCAATAGCTAGTTGAGGCGAGCAGTGGTTACATGTGTATAAAAGAGAGAACAAGTAGAGAAAGCTACAGTATTCAATTGTGTTTTGTAAACATTATACACTATAGAATGAACAGGTATACAAATAGCTAGTATACAAAGTATACAGTCAACTAAAATAAAAAAATATCATCTAAAATCAAATCAATACACATGAATTACGAAGGCTTACATTTATCAACGAAGGACATCCTACAACCACCATCTGCAATGTACAATTAACAACTATATTACCGGTAATATAATTATTATCTAAAACAAAATTAGTAGTTACAGCAACTGAATAAAATAATAAAAGTGCTATTACTAACAGAAAAATATGGTGAAAATTATAGAAAAGGGTAAAAATTGAACAGCAAAATGAACTTTACATACCCAAGAGGAGCTAAATTTGAATTTTGAATTAGCACATTTATTTACTGATAATTATTATGGTGCCGACTTATTCTGCAAATGGATTGCACCATTAAACCAATCTTTAAAAAGCTACTGAACATAAGTGAACAGTGGTACTGCTTGTATCACTATACAGTGTGGTTCTAACTTTTTTATTTGTGGATCAAACCATGCAATGCAACCATTCTTCAGAAAGCTACTGAACAGCTGTCCTGTGGTACTATTTGTTTTACTACAAAGTGTGGTTCTTGTCTTTTTAAAATCTGTGAATCAAACAATGCAGCATAAGCATTCCTTGGTACAACGTTTTTCATTTTGTGTATATAATAAAATTAGGAGAGACAATCCATTAAAAGGCTTGCAAAATATACTGTCAGTGTGACTGTTTAACTGTTTAACCTTCTGATTTGTAATAAACAAGAAGTAAAAGAAAAATTAAGTAATAATCAAGAGATGTAAGTGATGTTTAATTTGAAATATAATATAGCTACGTTCTTACGCGCACTCTGATTGGTCAAGAACCTATGTTTTATCAGAGGATAAAACATAGAAAGGGTGTGTTTTATTGTTTTTCGCCACATTACCTCCACTTAACAATTCTCTAAGAGATGGCGAAAAACATTTTTCTTTGAAGAAATTCATGATGGAATTCTCTGTGAAGCAGCAGAAAGTTTTGAAGCTGAGAATAATAAAACAAATAAAGAAGAAGAAGCAAAAAAAGTCGAGAATTTGGTATTAAATGGTGTCGGTTTGTCGATCTGTGTGCTTTGTCGTTTCTACTCGCGGCATGTAAAATCTATACCATAAAGCGAATAAAGAAGCCTAAGCCGTGTATTAGACTGTGATTAAAACACCCCAGGCATTTGAGAACACTTGCAAAATGTAGAAAACACTTGCCTGTGTTTCGTGTTTTCTACATTTCACTCGTGTTATCAAATGCCCGTCGTGTTTTATCACAGTGTAATACACGGCTTAGGCTTCTTTATTTGTTAATTACAGAATAATAATAATAATAATAATGAACTTTATTTGAGTGTCAACTGTATCTAGCACTGACGTACTACTGGTAATTGGGGACGCTGTAAAGCACAAATGAACGAAAATCAAATCATATCATATTAAATCAAATCAAATGTTGGTTTTTGTGGAGAGGGGAAAACCAGAGTACCCAGAGAAAAACCTCTCGGAGAAGAGTAGAGAACCAACAAACTGAGAAATCTGAGTTCTCTTGGTCAGAGTCAAGCCTATGACCCTGTGAACTGACAACTGAAGGGTTCCAGTTTGCCTTTGATGAGCTAAAAAAAATACATCTTTTCTCCTATTCATCAGGCTCAGCATATAACAGTAACAGAAGTGATCAGCATGGAACTTCTCCTTTCCATCACACTAAACTGTAAAGCAAACTGACTATGCAAATTGAACAGAATAATCAACTCAAAGATAATGAGTTGACCTAATACCAAATTCTCAAAATTTATTTGTAACAAAATGTATGGTACCCACTTAGGAGAATTGCTACTCAGATCTTGTACCTGATCATTGACCCATGGATGCAGCAAGGGTGGAGCCACTTTCACTATGGGTTTCTCATTAGGAAACTGAGGTGGTAAGGTACTGCAGATTTAATAAAGTAAAGTAAACAAAGTCAAAAAAGAGGTAAACTAGCAAGGTTGTATATATATACATCTATATATATATATATATATAGGTCAAATAAACAGAAGAAGATGCATGGGAGGTATTTAATTCAGGTGGATATTTGCCCATCCGGGCTTCTTCAACTCTAAGGATATCAATACTTAGAATATTCCGAATGGGTGAAACGTCCACCTGAATAAAGACCTCCTACAAGAAAAGTTCGCATTTTCTTCTGTTTATTCGATCTATGTTTATTTAAAGTAGAAGTGTTCTGTATCCACTGAATCCTTTTCTCCAAGGCATCATCGTTGGCAAACCAACATCATTCACACATCTATATATATATATATATATAAAAACGTTTGATAAAGCAAGGACGGACAACTTCTGACGATAAAAAAGTTAAAAAGTTAAAAATTAATAGAAATACGTTTCGGTCTTAGACCTTCATCAGTTACAAAGAGCTCTCAGTAAAGCTTTAACCCAGTGCCTGGTTCTTAGAAAGCTCATTACTGCTAAGCAAGTACTAAATTGTTTTAATCCTGGTTCCTAGAAATCAGTGAGGGGTTATATTGCCTTATCCCACATTTCTGATACCCTACTGATGCTCTAGACCCATTTGCTACTGTGCAAGGGTTAGCATTAATTAGAGCACTTAAAAGTGTTAAAAACGCTTAAGAATGCTGTTACTGTTTTATAAAGGCTTTTACAAATCTGATAAACCTAAACCATAGTCCTCACATGTTGAGAAACACTGTTGAGCCTCCTACATTGAAAGTTACCCTGTATTCCACATCTCTTTGTACTTCTGTGATGCTGCTAAAAAAAAAAAGATTTAGTTTGAAAAATTATTTCTATCCAGTCAATTACTTCCATTACAATCATGATATGCAATACAAAATAGCTCATCTTTGTATACATCTATACATCCATAATTCATCTTTTTTTCAAAGTAGTTTGACTTCTATGCCCAGTCTTGACAGCTGCATCTATTTCAAAGCCAAGGCAATTTTTTTGGAATCGCTTGAGGTTTGTAAACAAATATCTTATGCTCTTTGAAGAGATCAATGGGAAATTTCAAAAAAAAAAAGGAATGATTTCCGCACAGGTCCCTACTTTATTATGCATGCTGGAGCTGTCCTGTCTAGTGTAATGCACGTGCAAATATTTCTTGTGTTCGAAGAATGCATAATGAATAATGAAGTAGGGAACTGTGCGGAAATCTTACCAGAACCCTAACCACTGAGATGATACCAAAGACAGCAGAAACAAGACAAGGTCTTCTCAGATTCTCTCGCTTGGGTTCAGCCAATTTTCTTATCAATTTTGTATGTACATTTCACATACGCATCAAAGCTACAAACCTGTGGAAAGCCCGCAAAGATTCTATCTGTTTTAGCCTCTGCTGTTGCAAAGCTGTCGTAGGGGGGATGTTCGATTTTTGGGAACTTGAAGATCCGAAAAGCCAGCTCATGGTTTCCGAATTACGATGGAAAAGAAGCTAAGACGGAAGCTTGAAATGCAAAAAAATATAACTACCGTAACTTATCCACTATCGTCCGCCATATTGAACTAAAATTTAGCCTGACGCAATGAAGAATTCCCGCTGGCTAGAGCGGGCTCACGACGTGAAATTTTTAAAAAAACGCAAGTGTTCGGTGCACGTTTTACGTCTTTTGCGGAAGATTTTTAAGATTTTTCATGGCCACGTACCCTGAAACAAGAGGTTCTCTATCCTGGATAGCTCAGCTACGCCATTAGGCTAGTGGCTGAAGAACTGTATGTATTTTACCGCCGGTGGACGACCAGACTCAGGCACCCGGCGAGGGACTTTTTTTCTGCATAATATTAAATATTTGATAGTTTCTCTTTCCGTGTTGACAAAGTCGCGTCAATTTACGGCTATCCGTTGATGCTATCAACAGACAAAAAGTCGAAATTTTTATCTTAAAATATTTGCATAGCGAGGATACAGCAGGTAATTTCCATTGTAATCGTTGGTAAATGAAATTTCGATAACCAACGCGTCTGCTGGAAGTTGAGGGTAAAACAAAAATTTTACACTTTTTGCGTTGCTTTTGAAATAAAAAGCACTGGTGAAGTGTGAAAAAGTTATTTTTTTTTGCGCCCGCCGACTAAAAATTACACGCTTTTGAGTTTATTTTCCACGCCCCCACTTTAATCAATTTTAAATTCGCAATTTTCGACTTAACATTGGACATCGGACACAGAGTAATTTTTATGTAGAATGGGTAGATATTCGTGACACACGGATCGATGGAGATATGAATTCTAGACGTTGTGTTAGAACTGCTGGTGGCAAAATTATGAAAAGCTTACTAACGTTAACGGCGTGTATAACTCAATGTTCATCCCTAGAAAAAGAGGTTTTTTTTTTCACTTTAATAAGTAATGCCCCACATAGACAATTCACTGACTTGCAGATCAGCCCTTTTATGCGGCAATAATAGTGTATTTGGTTTCAGTGCATCACAGGACTAAATTTGCCGAAAACTAATGAAACGTAACCTTGTGTTTTCACACGCTTTTGTTTCGGCTTTCATGCAATTGTGTGATTGTAATATGTCGAAAAACTTAAAGTTAAGTCTTGTTTTCTTTGTTCATTGGTAATTATGTGCAAGACACTACACGCGGTACCAAAGAACATAAATACTTACCGTTTCTGCCAACAGAATTCACCCTGCTAGAAACTAAACAAATCTACCATGCAGGAGCCATCCAGCAGAGTCATTTAATCAGTCAGACCCCGAGAAGACAAACGACTTTACAGTTTAATCATGGCCGATTAAGGGAGTTTAAACGCCTAAGTAATGTATAAAGAAAGGAAGGAAAAAAAAACACTGAAAGAGAAAGAAAGAGAGAGAATTTCTTAAAACTCTGCATTTCCAACCAGCTACTTGAAAGCGCTTGATAAACCTGAGCTTGGCTCTGGGAAACGCTCATAATTGCCGTAGAATGTTCGAGGTGTTTTTTTGAAACTGCTAAACTGTTAACTTTGAAAAATTGTAAGGACATTAAAAGGCAATCAGAAGTATTTCCGTGAGTTCAATAAGAGCTCTCTTGAAGCATGGAATTCGACGGGCGGTAAACTTGAATATAAATATCTCTTGCTGAGCATAATACTGTAATTTTGGCAAAGTTTGTCAGTGCCTCATCAGGTGTTGATGAGGCAAAACAATTAAGAGAAAAAGAAGCGGAAAACTTGGCAAATGGCGCCATAATTTTTTTCCATTTCCTTGCCCTAGGCGTAGAGGTTTTGTCGCCAAGATTATCTTAAGAGCTTAGATAAAGCAGAGTGTTTTTGACCATAGAACTGCGATCGGCAAACAACATTATCGATTATGAAGATCACTTTCTTCGACTCACACCTCGAAGCGTGGGATTCAAGATTATGTTTTCTTAAATTCAAGTGCCGAAAAGGACTCATTGACAGGTAATGACCAAGCTATTAGTGTAAACGAAAAACCTGTTCCACGAAACGTGCGCGCGTTCTCGCGTAAACACGTTCTCAATAATGAACACGTTTTGGCGAGGTAGTTTCGCTAAGCGGAAGTCGCGAGATCACGAACGCACCGGCTAAAACTTTCCAAAATCAAACTTTCTTGTAAATCAGCAAACAAGTCAGTTCGAACACATTTTACAAACAAGCCGTATGTTATATATCAAACAATGGTAACATAATTGAAAGCTTTGATTTTTGTCACTTGTATAGCCTCTTTAAGCCCAATAAATGTCGCTCAAAGTTGACAAAAGCCCGGTCGCCATCTGTCCCTGGTGCGATAATGAAACGGTGCGATTTTCTTGAACTTTTCAGACTATCAACTGCTTTTCGCAAACCGACGCAAGATTTCGAAAGTTCCGTTTTTGGTTTTCAATCAGTTAAACCATTAGAGCGCTTTCGATTATGTGTGATTCGCAACTCTTGTCTGTGTGTTTGTTGAACATAAACTTTAAGCGGTGGTCTCTTTGAAGCGATTGTTTTGTACCGCGTTCTTAAGCATCGACAAACACGTAATACCAATTCTGGTCCTTTCATCGGGCTCTCGCTTGTTCGAAGGCCATGCCATTCATTCCGGCCTTTCCCTCTGTTTACTGATTCTCCTTTTGTGCCGCTATTCACTCATTGTAAAGTGTGGATGTAATCTATTGTTATGGAGATATTAGTATTAGAGCAATTGTAATTCATTCGCCTTTGTTATTCATTTTATCTTTTCTTGATCGTCCATTTATTTATTTATGTCATCTCTTTCATTCAACACCTCATGTATTTTTTATTATGTTGTTATTCTCGGCTCTTGTCTCCCTGTTTCTTTTATATAATTATCAATATGGCAAAGTAAGATTTACAATGACTCGCTGCGCTCTCGTCTACCCTCTCCGCAGCTGTGGTTTTCACTCGATCCACAGGATATCAAGCTAAATCGGCAGAAGGGGGAGTTTTTGTAAAGCTTTCTAAGCAGCAATAAGATTACAGATGCTTCCGTTCAAGGATGCATTTGAAGGAAATCACTTTCCTTGCGGGATGCCATCTGTTTAGGGTTTTTGTAATTATTATACAAATTCACCTTCTTTCAACGTGAAAAAAGGCTCAGCCAGCAAGAGATGGGAAAGTTCTTCACCCGTTTTGCCATTTTCCTTCGTAATTGGTTAAGCTTGCGAGAACTAAGCCTCAAAGACCGTTGCCGATGACGATTTTGCGAAGCTATTTGCCTTTGTAAACCACACGTTCACAGTTTACATCTAAATACAAAAGATGTAAGCTAACATGGTAGTCATTGTAGTTCCCGAAAAGCTTTCCCCACAAGCACGACTCGATTTTCTAAAGGAAACGCATGCTTCGTTCCCTACTTCTCAGGGTATTGTCAAACAATCTCATCTGAACCAACACAAGTTGACAAGAAATTACATTGAATGCTAATTTTAATGTGACATATCAGTGAAAACTTTGGGTTAGTTTTGTCAAATTTAAATTACAAGTGAAATTCACTTTTGTAAATAGGTCGAACTATAAACTTACGGTTCGCCGCGCGCTCACGAACCAAGTCGTTGAGAATTGAAATCGTTCAAGCGACTAACCCTTAAAAATAAAGTTGAATAAGAATTACTCCAATATTTAAATATTCACACACTTAGCTTTATAATATACAAACTCTGACACGTCGCTTACGGGCAACGGTTAATGCGGTCAATAATTTGCTGGTCAAACTTCTCAAAAGCCCTTGAGAAATGTTTTCGTCGGGGTAAACCAAAAAAATTCGCATAGGGTAATAAACGGCTTGCTTGCTCGATAAGAATAATTTACACCAGTTATTTGCAGTACTATGCATAAATAGTCCATCGTGATAAATAGATTTAAGAGTCATTTTACAACTAGAGAAGCAGGTACGCTACAGGTCGGCGAACATCCTGGCTTTGCCAAGAGGCGCAATTACACGGAACGGTGTACTGTCCATTCGCGCCTTGAACGGCGTGAAAATGCGAGTGAGGACTTAGCTGTCCGCCTGGGAGAACAGGCATTCCAGAGGCGTTCAGTAGGGCTGAACTTGTCGGTGGAGCACTTGAGTATAGAGAATGAGGGTAAATTTGGCCTCCTGTCAGCATATCTGGGCGAACGGCGCTCGGAATCTCCAGGCCGCGGTCAAACCTCGATGGGGTAACGGAGTGGCCGGCGCTCGAATCAAACGAGTACGACGACGACACGGGTAGAAAGGAACGCGCCTTGCCGTTCATCTGAGACGTGTACGGGTCGCTTACGAACGAGGTGGTTGGCATACCAGGCGGACTGCATTTCAACACTTCTTCAGATGTTGGTAAACAAGGTAATGAAAAAGGATACCTGTCTACCTTCTTCAGCAGTGATTTCGGCTTTCGTCTGGGTCGGTATTTGTAGTCGGGATGCTCCTTCATATGCTGCGCTCGAAGGTGCTTTGCTTCTTCAATAAACGGCTTTTTCGCGTCTTCTGTTAGCTGCTTCCACTCTGCGCCGAGCCTCTTACTAATTTCAGAATTGTGCATCTTGGGGTTGTCTTGCGCGATTTTTCGCCTCTCCTCGCGGGACCAAACCATAAATGCATTCATGGGTCGTTTGACGTGCTCCATAGGTTTGGACATGTCGTTGTGTGCCACTGTTTCCCTAATAACCTCTAACTCCTAGGAATTAATCTAGGTGGTCAATACTGAATAAGCTCCGATCGTCGCGGTGCCTCGTAGAAACTGAACTAAATGTTGATTGCTTCGCGCGGTAAGATCAAAGCCGTCACCTAAGAGCATGCGTAGCGAATAATTGAGTTTCTATCTCGCTTTCACAAAGTGTTTGCAACACGTCATTTTACGAAAAGGCTATCCAATTAAAATGAGGGAAGTTATATTTGAAAATTTCTTCAAGTGGTTCCCCTCGAAATGTTTCGCTGTATTCTATTGATTGGTTATTCAAAGAGATATTTGGATTTTGTAAATAATTTTCTATTTTCGTTTCGTGAAAGTACAATGGGAGCACTTTTGTTTTCTACCCATCAATTGGGCTCCTATTGTTTGAAAACAATACGCTTAAAATTCAGATATCTTTATGCTTTCACCGATCCTTGCGTGCCAAGCCGCCAGAAACAATGAACAGTATGTTTTTCGTTTGAAACTTTAATTCCGAACATCCATAGCTCCCGGCGAGCTATTTCGGCAAACACGCCGTTAATATTCAACTTGCACGGGAAAATTATTAATTTATATTGAAAGTAAAGCAAAGTAAATATCCGATTCTTTCTGTGGGTCTGTCATTTTCGTACGACGAATTGCCTTACAAATGATCAATTATTAGGCCCTTTATTCGCCCGTTTAGCATAAGAATACACTCCGCTTATGAGAGCTTTTGTCTCCACGTGAAATTGCTAACTACAATAGCGAGCTTTGCCCTAGATACACAACAAACCCCTTGGCAGCGTTCTCTACATCAATTCCCTTTAGCGCGAAGACACAACTATGCCCTCTTGGGCAATTGTCGTCTTCCCCATTTTTTACATTGATATTTAATATAAGTGGCGAGTTTATTGAAGTTTTTTTCGCAATTTATTCAATTATGGTTTCGGCGGAGAGGTTTTGGTTTATTTTTTCATTAGTTATCTGGAGATGAAAATTCGTTTGCATTTTCAATTCCACGCTTATGCCTTAGCTGATTTATTGCCGAGGGCGATGAATGAAACCGTGGAATAAATGCCCTTCATAAAAGAACTCACTTCCTTTCGTTTAATAACCTTTTGTATACGGACAATGCTGTTCTCGTTATCATGGTAATCCGTGAATGGAACTGTTGAAAGGCTGTTGTTATAGGGGTTCCGTTGGTAGAATTGAGGTATTAACATGAAAAAGGTTTGAATGACTGATCTAAATAAGATCATTTGAGTAAGACAGATTCCGAATTAAAATTGTACCCGTATAAAGCGTTCGCGAAGAAGAGAATTTGTCGGCCTTTATTCACATCAAGGAAGCCAACAAAACGCTTAATCGAACTGAACAGCTCGACTGAAATGTATAGTTAAAACATGGCACTGACATGTTTAAGCGAGTTGTTTTGGTACTCATTATTTTTAATGATCTTTATATCAGTCATTGCTATCATTTTGGAGAGGGGAAGAATTATTTTCAATTTTTTGGCAATCTTATCAAAAATGAGATCTGCAAACTGGCCGGAAGATGAAAGACGAGGTCACCCAAACACGGCCCGCAAAGAAATCCAGCTTTTCATCTCAGCTAATTATATCGAAACACAATTCGCGAAAGGAACTTTTTCATAATAAAGGCCGTTCGGACACAATAGCAAAAGCCTGAGCATGCAGAAAAAAAATTTTTATATTATTTACCGATATTTGTTTGCTTGTAAAATGAATTGGTTTGTTATCTGTGTATAAGTTTGGCCGTCTTAACAGTACAAACCATTGATAACAGAGTAACTAATTATGCCTTTACAATTCGATGTGTGTATTTTCTTTTAGAAAACACGAAAGCTTCCAGGCGGATGCGAAAAATGATTATTCGAGCCAATTTTAATAATCGTTCATCTTATTCTTTAAAAATTTATTGAAAAGAGAGCGGTAGATGCGAAAGTAAACAAGCCCATTTCATTGGAAGGGAATTAGCGAAATAGCACTCATCGGTCACGGTAAACATATTTGGTTATCGAAAAGGTTTCTTTACGGAGGGGAAATTACTTTTCCCCAAGGGCGTATGGAATCTTTTCTTCTGTATAATCCTGCCTTTTGTCAATTTTTCCCTTTCTTTGTTTTTGAACTAAGATTACGAAGAGTGACTGTAACATTGGTACACTTTAAAGTTTCTCCAAACATTTTCGAAAACGGACATGAAGTTGTTGAAGTTTAGCTCTTATTTCCTGAGTTGATGAAGAGCGCGAGGCAGTTGAGGCGCTTGTAAATGCTTTAATCGACAGATAGTTTTTTCACATACTTTACTCGCCAACAAAGTCAAACTGAACGGCAGAAAAGAAGTCATTTACAGAAAAGGAAAAGCCAACAAAGTGAACGTCTGAAATCGAGTCCTTATCAGTGAGTGCTTTTAAAAGTTTTTTTTTTTAAAATGCGAGTCTTAAATGCGTATTTTTCTAATTCTGTTATAAAACGGGTCAAAACAACTTTTCGGCCAGGTTCTAGATTCTGAGTGGTAAAACAATGGTTAAATCACGTTCGTTTGCCTTATATACGACGAAGAACAACTAAACAAACAGACCTTTCGGGGTTTTCAGTTAAGGAAACTAGCTATAGGTGTGGCAAAGTCCGCTATGTTTACCAAATTTTCTTTGCACCAAAGTTTCAATGAGCAAGTTGTCTTCAATTAACTCCATTCTAAACATGGATCTGTACTTCCATTCCTTTTTTTGAGCTGAGACTCGTTCTCTACAAACAAAAATTCCATACCAAATTAACATGATCTATAGTTGTGGCTCATTTTGATTCATCAGTAATGATAATTAAGTTCTCAGTCAACTTGGCTGCGATCGGCTAACCGACTTAGTTTAGGTCTGACATCACTCGGAATAGACAAGATCTAGAAAACGTTCCCTTATGTAATCCTTTATTTTACTTTGCTTCTATCTTCCTTTTTTTAGAATTAAGTCTGCGCCTTTAAGCGGTTATAAACAATTGATCGGCGAACGGTAGCGTCTTTATAGACCGCCAAGATTACACAAGGATAAATATCACCCAAACCCCATCATTCTAGCCATCTTATTGCACGCAAACTAGTCCGTCCAATGAAAGTTCGGGGTGTGAGGAATTTAACCCAAAAACGCCTCGTTACAAACTTATTCTCTTTGTCTCACGTTTCATTTGAAGAAAAATATCTTATAGAAATCCTCTGAAATGTTTACTTCCCCGAAGAGATAATCGAGAGTAAGTGATTTCAGTCGATAACTAAATTTAGCGATTATCTGCGCCTTTTCTTCTCAAAAAAGTAGTTTTCCTGCCTGTAACAACGTTCGGTAACTTTTGCTTTCCTTAAAAGCGGGTCCGATCGAATGTTCTTGAACGCGAATCAATGACTCCTCGGCCAAACCCCTAATAAACGTGTAATTGTTTCTTGTGCATTTGCATTCTAGCCTTGTCCATCAACTTACAGTCGCTCAAAAATCAAAATAAAAACAAGGAGCTGTTTTCGCTGTCGATAGCTTTTTGCCCGATAACCGAGGTACTGTGAAGACGTGAATTATTCGAGCATGAGACAGGATATATTTTGCTAACAAACTTGTGATTAACGGTCGCCAAAGGTTTGCAAATTGGTCTTAAAACTCCTAGACGGCCCTTTTTCTTCTGCTATCTCGAGACCGCATCCTACCTCAGATACCACTGAATTCTGCAGTCACCTTTCGGTGAAATTCGCTTAAAATACAAATCTGGCCGGTTGTGAAATTTCTAAAGCTAACCTTTTTTTTTAGCAAGCAAGCGATTGCCAAAAGTTTAATTTGGGGAGGACTCAATAAAGATCAACAGATGAACATATGTTAAAGGTTGATCACACTTACTATACTCGAATCGTCTGATATTTCTTCATTACTCAAACTTAGGAAAATCTTTGATTTTCACTCAATCAAAAAGGAAGGAGCGAAAGATCTTCCACATCCAAATTTACAAACTCATTAATTATACCCAGCCGAAGCATAATAGCTCAGGTTTATTATCGTTGTCCTCATTTCAGTACCCTGAGAAATAAAAGGTGATTAAAGTAGGAACTTAAACTTCCTTACTGTATTTGCTCAAAATATCTCAAGAGTTATCGGAACAAAAAGACAATTCTTGTTTGGAACAAACACATTTTCTTTTTTTTTTTTTACTGGATGGGTTTTACTCTTGCAAGATCTTTCGCGGTATCTCGTTGCTGGCTTGACTGAGATTGAAGCTTCGTTTGGACGGAATGAGCTCGACGCGGAAACTAGCGGTGGTCGATGGTGCTATCATAACAAAGTACCTTAAGGCATGAAGTCAGAAACACGACTGCTTTGAGTTCAATATTATTGACTGAATTAGCACTTCAGCTAAGCGTTTCAGGAAGGAATCGATGAAGGCAAATTCGTTTATCACTTAATTCAGAAGAGTCATCCAGAACAGAAAATAATTAGCTGAATAGAGGCGATCGGCGAAATCTACTCAATCGACTTCAGCTCGCTTTTTCAACGGTTCATCCTCTGTACAAAGCAAAATTGAATATTTAATTTGTGCGATCTTTGCCCTTGGCAGGAGTATTCAAAAATATTATAATGTTGCAATTTTGTCATCGTATTGGTCTGGTACAACAAAGTAATTCTAACGTAAATACAGGCAACTATTCCAATAACGTATCTAGTTCAATACATGCTTGACTAACCGGCTTATTTGTAGCAAACGGTAGACAACAGTATTCGCTTTAAAAGACAGAGGAAGAAAGGACATCAGAGAAAGCCTTCACTGAGCCTGAAAAATGCTTCCTTCCTGACGATAAGATGTCGCATTTATTTGCAGAAAACTACAATTTGTATTTTTATTTGTCTAACGGTCAAATTCATTTTTCTACATTTTAATCTTCGAAAGAAACATCAATAAAATAAACTGAAACCCGAAAGTAAACGATTTTCAAGAAGTGAAACGCGAACTTAACTGTGGTGTGCTTTAATGTTCGCAGACGAAGTGGTTCATGGTTCTTCTCCTAAAAAGAAATCGAAAATCTTGAACCGGTTATGTCCGGAGAATTCAATGTTGATTTGAGGTAGTTTCAATGGACATAATTTTTGGTCTAATGCACCTGTGTGATTGAACCCCTCCCTGAAATAAGTTATGGGTTCTAGAGCAACCAAAACATAAGTGAAGCATTTCAAAGTGTCTTTTCAATGTAGTCAATGCTTTTATCGCACCGCGTCTTTTGTTAGTAAAATATGATGCTTCTTAACTTCGATTCCTTGGACAATGATTCATTGTTTCAGCTGTTTCTAGCAAACGTTCTTTAGTAATTTGCACTATTCATTCAGGTCGATTTTTCATTAGCCCAAAAGACTCGCGCCTTTGTTTGCCAAGGAAGAAACAACATTTGAAAATTTGCTATTTATGTAAATACCGACTGGGGGCAAAGCAGTCTGAAAAGGCTTCTCAACTGCTGGGAAAATTACTCTCGATCGATGTTGTCATAATCGCAACAAAGACACGCTTGGGAAACCGATTTTGTGAGGACCACAGGAGTGGATCCATTCTGTGATTGTTTTAAAAGAAGTTTCTTGCCCAAACAATAGCATAGTTTGGCTTTCAAGACGAGGTATTCTTCGGTATTCACAGTAATTGCAGCAAATGTGCATTGAAAAAGCGCGGGGGGGGGGACTCCCATATTGAATGGACGGGGATGCTCGTCGTCTCGCTTAGGGGTGTAAATTTCGGATTTTGGTCTCGCTTAGGGTGTTCTGGGTAAAATGTTATTATTTTTAGCCGTCAAGGTCTCGCTAAGGGTTGCACGCGAAGAAATAACAAAACAGAAAGAATTTTGATTCTTTATATTTACTCAATTCAGAATTCGATGATAAGGTCTTCGCCATCATTAAAAGTCACTGTACTTTTTATTTGTCTGTTTTGAAAACTGGTCTCTTTTAGGGGTCTGAATAAGCTTCGGCCACGCCCAGATTGGTCTCTTTTAGGGGTTAAATTCAAAATTTCCGACGAGCATCCCCGTCCACTCCCTATGGGAGTCCCCCCCTGGTGAAAAAGAACGGTAGAAGAAAGCTCTAAGCGCCGTTGGAATCAGAGGCGTTCTAATTCTCTGTGCTAAGAATCACAGAGATTCTCGAGGAAAAAGAATACATTTCAGTTCTCCATTTTTCAAACATGCCCATGTTGGGTAAAATTCGTCCTCAGAAGTGGTTAAAGGAAGTTGTCTCGAAATCACTAATACACGAGAATGGAAAAAAAAGCCCCTGCGACCTAATGCGAGAAATCAGAGTGCAATTATCTATAATGTATTCTTCCTATGCTTTTATTGTTGCGTGTTTGGGTTTCACTTATGTGTAATTTGCTTTCTGTGGTCATCCCATTAATGGAATTTCTGTAATTGAAAACCTTAGTCTACAATACACAAAACAGTTTTGTTTTATTTCACTCCACTTTCAAAGAATTTGTTTTAATCTCAGTGATAGCTAGGCCCCAAAAATATCGGCAGCGGAGAGCAATGCCTAGGGGCCGGGAAGAAAACTTTGAAAAAGGAACTTTTGTTTTCTTTCAAATCTGTGGGAGGCAGATGCTCGAAAAAGGAAACGAAAATCAGAAACGTGCTCGGAAGTGTTAAGATTTAGAAAGGTTGTTTCGAAACCTCGGATTTCGCTTCGTTCGGTTTGAGATTTCGCGCACGTCAGTGTCGCCTGGGGCGAATTGAGTGACTTTTTTTCACTTCTATTTTGTTTACTGGTGGGAAATTCATCTTTCTTACGGCGAGGAACTCGCCTATAACAATATCCGCTTAAATTATTTCCTTAAGCACGTCGAAAAATCGGCAAATAATGCAACAGTGAGAGCAGAAATCAAGACACCAAGCTGTGGCGTGAGACAAATCAAACGATTAGTCACTAATCTTTTGTTACATCAATTCAGACCTTGTAACGCAAAATAAATACGGTCGAATTCTTTTTGCATATTAGGCGAATTCACAGCGGTCATTTCTTTTTTGCAACAGCATGAGTTTATTCGAAAGGCACTGAAAAGGCTTCATTTCTCCTCGCATTAAACGAAATCTTTTGTTCATTCACTTTCTAATTCATTATCAATTCCCCTCGCAATCGCTCTTCTATTCTATGAGAAATGTTTTTTTAAACATCTTCTGTCCTAAACGAAAGCCGATAATTGCTTGTGAACTTTTCGCTGGTTTCGTTATTGCATTTTCTTCTTTCGCATTTGTCAGTGGTTTTGATCCCCAACCGGTTTTCCCTGGGCTATGCCTAATCTATATGATTTGCTTGCTGAGCTTTGCAGTTTGTCAAGAATAGGTCGATCACAATACAAAAATGGCTGGCTTTAATACTGACTGGACACACGCTGAGTTTGAATTTGTGTTTTGGCGATGTTCGAAGAAATCGCCAAATTTGTTTTCATGAAACATGAATTGGGCAATATTCGTAACGATGGCAACTTTTTTATCAGCTAGACATGCAGGCAAGCAAGGGCGACATTGAGATAAGATCCCTTCAACTAAAAAAAGACACTGAAATCGCGCAGTGGCAACTTCCTATAAACCTATAAATTTTTTGATGAAGAATTTGTGAAAACTACCGAAGAGATTTTTCTTTTTCCCCTCCTTGCACCGTTTTCATCGCTGCGCAAATCACAAGTGTTTTTGTTTTCTTCGGCACTGCAACTTTCTAGGTTACTTTTCAACCCAAGCCCTCAGGGAATTGTGGTTATAGAAACGAAGCAGTTCTATGGAAAATTATGACCCTGAGAAGTTCTCAGTAATTACGTTATAAGCATTTCAAAATCTCGGATTCGTTAGTCGTCCGACCTTCTTGAACGGCGGCCCCTACAATTAAACATTTTACATCTGAGAATCGCTAAATCAAAAATGCATACGCGACTACGGTGTAAGGCCATGCAGAAATTGGATCTCATTTTTGACTTTCTAATTAAAATATGTCTGAAATTTCAGGCAGTTTGACCTCAGCGTTATAGTATTAAACAGTACATAAGTCTGATATAGCCACAACAGACTCTGCCTCTTTGTGTTATCAATTTGAAATTTCAGCCAGTTTGGCTGTCGCCCTACACTTTTTTTAACATAGTAAAAGGTTTGAACCCAGGAGTATCAGTAGTTCGTATAGTGTGATCGTCCGGGTCATTTGTTTTATGCTCTCTTGGACTGACTAGGGGCTAACCTAGCAGAAATCCCCGCAGAAATCGTAAAATTAGGCCCAATTATAACATTCGAGCATTTATTACTCTGAACTAAATTGAGACTGCGTTACGACAGCGAATGGCGGCTGCTTCAACCGAGTCTTTGAAAAACACAGATTTGCCTGCAAATTCCCAAAGCGAATTTAGCCGGGCAGGCTTATAGTGGTGTTGTTCGCTGCTGCAATCCTCAGGGGCTAGGACCGGCCTTTAATGACAGCGCTCCAGTCAATTATTGAAACAGCCCCACAGTGCAGGCAATCGGAGGGAAGGTACTGAATACGCTTTTGAAGTTAGCCCACCCCTTATTGTTGAAAAAGGATTTTGATAAGATGTGATCAAGCGCGTTCAGGGGTCTACAGCGTGCGGAGCATATTGTGAACACCTGCGAAATGCGGTTGAAAAGTGCACACGCTTGTAATTCATTCTATTCGTTCAAGATTTTTCTGTACGAATAGAATAAATGACTCTATAAGCGTTGGTGAATAGGGGCATACATTCTATTGTAGAACAGCATCTAGAGGGCTTCCTTATATGGTACGGCCTAATAAAAAAGAACCAAAGAATTAGTACATCGTGTATAATGTCACTTAGTGTAACTTTATACTAGCGCGGGGAAGTGTATAGCGGTACGTATTGGAAAGGTTTTATTTAACGAGTTGCCGGCTAATCTGTACCCTACTTTGATATTAGACACAGATGAAACACAACGGTTCTAGCCATTTTTCACAAGGATAGTGTGGTTACAGAACAAGAAGGACGTACCGCAGTGTTTAAACAAGAGACTCTTTCTATACGAAGGTCTCAATGGGTGATGACTTTTACGGCTAACGGTTAATATTTTTGTCTGTTTTACGGCTAACGGTTAATATTTTTTACGGCTAACGGCTAAATTTTTCAATATTTACGTCTAACGGTTGACCCCATTGAGACCCTCCTATACAGCATGATTTCTCCAAAATTTGAATCGCACCGTACAATGAATGACACTCAAAGATCGTTGCCGGTCACTCAAAAAATGTTTCAAGGCAAAATAAAACTCAAGTCGATTTGGTCTGTCTTCAGCGGATAGGTTTGGGGAGGTTCATCTCTTATACACTTGTGAGAGACTAAAGCACAGCACAGTACAGTAAAGTGAGAAGCTTGTCATTGAAGGACCGCACTGCATTCTTTAATTGATCCACAGATGCAATCCTAAGGGGCAGACCGTACAACAAAGCGGGTAGTACCACAGTACAGCGCTGTGCGGTAACTTTCACACTGAATCTAAAAGTCCTCATCGTCATTAGAGGCTTGGGTATTATTCACTTCCTTTTTTCTAATTTTCTAGGTAAACATTTGTCTATGAATTTTAGCCTTCAATAGGGAGGTTTAGCAGTCAGCACAAACAGAAACGTATTTTTACGAACGTATGGAGCTTTTAGTAAAATTCGTTAGCGGTTACTCAGAAACGTTTGGTTGATCAACTCTTCAAATCGTACCTTGGCCGTGGCATAAAATTCGTCCTGGTGGTACCTGTCAGGTTTCCTTTTCTATTTGGCTGGAGGTATGAAGATTGCTGCAGGCTAAAAATACAAAATAAACAGTGAAACAGATACAACAGTTTCAATAACGAAACATCTAACCAACACCTCTAAGTCACGTTTTTTTTTCGAAAACTATTAAACACTGTTCGAGATTGCCGAGTTTGAACAGTCTTTGTCCCAATGGGTTCAAACTAAGAAACTCCTTAAGGAAAACCCGTGCCAAAGTAAAGTGCCATTCACATCCCCAATTGATGTTTTTTGTCTAAGCTGAATAACGTTTTGTTATCAAAAAAAGGTAGTGAAACTTCGAAATTAAGAGACGAAGTAAGCTTGGGATTGACTGCATATAAAAGGAATCGCAATATAATTCTATATCTCGCTTGACAGGGTTGAAATCTTAATCCGGCCCAGGAATGTAAATCTGCCTGGAGTCGGAATATCAAAGTCGAAGTAAACGCTATGAAAATAATCCGAACTCAGACAAAAAAAAATAAATTGGTGGCAATTTGTTACAATAAAAATGATTGAAACAATATTTTCATTCTATATTACTTTTTGATCGTTTAACAACCAGGTCAGAGCAATGCTTGATTGCATTTTCCGGAGAAAACCTTTGGCAAAACAACTGTTTATTTTTGAAAAAAAATGTAAAGCAGTGATTATCTAGACAAATTTCCTAAGTTTCATGATTTAGTAGCAAAACACAACTTTTCATCTACGGTAACTTAGCGCGTTTGTGCAGTTATTTCGGTTTTCTACTTGTACATTATTGAATTCCCTCGATGTTATGACCGCGTTGCGAAACAAAAGAAACTGATATCTATCGAGCCTCTTGTATATTTTAGGAAACATTGTTATGATTCCTTATATTATATTCCTTATAGTTAGAATCTTTCTCGGTCAGAATGATGTTTTGCGCAACTTGATATGCCCTTCAGAAAAAAACTTGAAAGAGAGAAGAAAAGCCTGTCAGCTTTTAAGAAGCTAGTGTTCAAATATCACTTGTAAGAGCTCGAGCTTGCCTACTTTTGCTACAATAGCCGGAGACCAAAAAGAGGTTCTAGCACGAGTTGAGCTTTAAATGGGCGATCTTTATTTAGCGAAACAATAAAATTTATATTTTCCTCTACGTGATCGTTGAATATCAGAGCTTTGTTTAAAATGCGGTATTACAAAGTAGTAAAATACGCGCTCTAAAGACTTATATTTCGCCCTGGGACATTTTCTGAAGAACCCTTCATAGATGGGAACGAATGCCACAATTTCCCGCCCAAAACGACGCTGGCGAAAGCGTTGGAAGGTTTACAACGATAATTTGCTCAGGCAGTTGCTTGAATTCAATAACTGCTAATAAAATTAATCAACTTGCCTTAAGATAAAACTAAAAATTGAATTTCCCGTTGTTATTGTCTTACTCCGACAAGAACTAATAAATGTGGGAAAACCACGGTAGCCGAGGAAAATTCCTCATCGCTTTTTATTTCTATTCTTGGTAATTAACAAGTGGTTTGCTATGGTTTGAATTTAAATTGCAATATTATTGTCCTGTGAGACGAAACCAGATTGAAAGGGGCTCAGAATGGAGGCAAATTGAATTTTCTTGTGGGTGTAACTAATTGCGAGCTAAGTTTTTAATTTTGATGAGTCGGAAAACCATTGAAACTGCACAGTCTGTTTTGCAGTTTAAGAGAAATACGGCGTTTTTTTTACTTAAATTACACTTCACAGGAGAGCTAGCTCAGCACTAATGACTGGGTTTCGCCCGCTTGCCACCAGAGCTCACGAAAATCAATGAAATAGTATTCTGTGAACACGAGTTCTTTGTAAACCAGCACACAATTACTAATCTGTCGAAAGAAGCCTAAAGACGTTTCGGTAACGCCTACGAATGGTTTCCCATAAACTTCTGTTGCACAAGAAGCCGTCAGAAAACAAGCAAGCACGTAGAACTATTGGGAAGCATTGAGCAAACAAAGTTTTTATAGGAAGGAACTAAGTTCCTAATTACAACGCACATCGGGTTTAGAGTTCCTTAAGCGTTTTTTACCAATCGCTTAGACAAACATTCTATCACAAGAACACGTGGTTCACGCCCGCAAAGCGCATCGCAGTATAAACAACATTTCGCAGACAAAAACAATGCTCGATACGCAATCTGTGTGTATTTAATTAAATTGTGGGCAGCTTAAGAGAAAAAGCCGAAATCCGCTTTTTATGAGGTTTATACTGTTGAGAAGGTAAAAAGCAGTGTTTTTCTCGAAACATAAATATGTTAACGCAACAAAGGAAACCTTTGATGTTAGTATACCCGAAGCGGAAATCTTCAACACGCGTGGTTATACGTATACCGTGGTGTTTTTTTTTCTCTCAAGCGCAATACACTGTCCAAACTTGTAAAACATGTACAAAGTTTGATCTAAGAAAGTGTGCACGAAAACTGCTCACATATTTCATTTTACAAAGAGAAAAATAATTGCTAGAAACCTCGTGATCTGGGTATGACTTGAATTAAGCAAAAAAGGTGTTCATGGAAAATACGTTGTATTTCAAACGTAAATTTTCGTTCTTTCTCTCTTCATTAACTCGCTTTTGTCTTTGGTTGTCTAATTGCAAAAAGGAAGCCAGAAAGACAGAGAACAGTCTGGTCGCTGCCGCTTAATAATAAAGTTCTAACAGAAAAAGAAAAACTGAAAATCGCGTTATTTTTATGTAATAAATCATCCGTTGAGGGTCATCATTAAGAAGGAACAAAATGTAAAGTCAAATTCATTGAGTCTCAGAAGTTTCTCAGAAAGAAAATATTGAGTATTTCTTTCTTACTCGCGAAAGTTGTGGGAAACTTATATCGGAAAGTATAAAAATAATTTGATGAAATTACTCAATTCGTAATCTAAATAATTTGTTTTTAATGTAAATGTTGAAATTTGCCGACAAACTTAACTTTGATTAGAACTGTTCAACTTACAAAAGTATTCGCCGAATGCGATAAAGGAAAAAAAGGAGATCTTCAGCAAAAGTGATTAAAGGCTTTGGAAATCTTTTAAATCGAGTTCTGTCAACGATTCGGTTCCTTAGCTGAACGTAAACCCTCTCAAAGACAAACCGAAGGCCATTCTTCGCTTGGCTTTTTTTGATGATTTTTGCAGACAAAAATCTAGGCACATTCAGGCAGAACATCTTCAGTGTTAGAGAATGAAAAGCCTTATCGTGATCTGGTTTTATTTAGATTAAATTGAATCACGAAAAGAACGCCATGGCTTGGCGGAGAGAACAAAGACGAAAGGTTCAACCTCCGCTCCGCTTAACCAAGAAAACCTTCGTAAGAAAACAAAAAGTTGATTCTACAAAATCCGCCACTGGAACTCAAATACGTTCGTTTTTTCGTTTCACTCGAAACCTGTTCCTTTCTACATCACAGGGTAAAATTATAGCTGAAGTAAAAAGGGAGTTAACCACGTATCCACTTCATAACGGTGTTTGCTTGGTCAACTCAACAAACATTCGCTCCTTATACACTCATAATTAAAACTTTTGATATTTAAAATTACCCGGTCGGATGTCTTTGTATGCGGTGGTAATTTATACACGTGCCACTTGTGCTAATAGAGCGGTGTTTCGGAAGCTGTTTTGCTATTATGAGTTTTTCATTCCCTGATAGGCATTGCAGAAGTCGAGCGGCGCCGACTTGAATACAAGATTATCGAGTTAATTTTAACCCCACATCGAAATTTAATAACGTCCAGAAATTTCACGCCTTTTTATTTTGAACATCCGAAAATCTAATAAGAAAGATTACCAAGCCTTTTTTCCTCTTATTTTTTTTAGTTTACTTTGTTTGCTCACTCACACTGGGACTAATGTTAGTAGAAAAAAAAACGGACTTAAGTACTCGTGTGAATTTTAGCCAAAGGCTCTCTCTTTGTAAAGAGCTAAATCAGATGACCTTATGGTGCATCTTCTCATCTTTGGTGTAAGAAATCCATAAAATTCTAGTGATTGTTTCAGAAATATTTATCATTGAAACGTGTCTTTACCCCTTGATCCTGCCTATTTTATTTCTGTTAGACGAGAGACAGCAACTGCGTCCTCCTAAAACAATCTTTACCTGCAAATTGTCGCATAGTCTCCTATCTAAAGCAACATTTGAAGCTATTGCGTTTTTCTGGACGAAGTTATAAAGTCGGTAGCGGTACTTCCCTAGTATAAAACGACCGGGAAGGTATGTCATTGCAAGGCAATTTTCACTCGGTTTCGACTTGGAAGTCTCTCATCACATTCATCGCAGAACCATCTTCTCTTTTCGCTTGACACAATAAAATAATTTACTTTTTCTACACCCAGTCGCTAAATATACTACCTTACAAAACTCCAAATTGTTTAAATCTGCCCATTCATCAAATCTCTTCCTCACGCCTCCTACTTGAAGTTACTTGAAAATGTGACACTTTGCACACGTGTTTTAGATCCTTGCTATTGTGTTTTAAGGCGCTAATCCGCCGTTAATCCTATTTTAGAACTCGTGTGAAAACACCGAAAAGATCCAGTTGCAAAACCACGCCAAGCTTGTAAGAAATAAAACTGCTTTATAATTATTATCTTTCTGTATTGAGGACTTGTATTGAAAGTCAATCTCTATGTGCTTTTATATATCTTACTAGAGGGGCGTCAGGGGCAAGCCTTGTTTCCATACACTATGCGACACACCAGGACAAATGGAGCCACGTCTATTCTTCTAATGAAGGTCAAGTCCGAGCAAACGGTTCACAGATGCCCAATGGCTAGCAAGATAACACTCTTACAAGCTCCCATACTAATCCTGGCTCAGAAACCCTTTCTTGTATCGTTATGTTCTTAAAATCTGGTACCAAACAGAATTTCTTCTGTCACCTTCGAAATTACGTTGTTCTCGCTTATTCAGTGACCGTGTGAAGGACAGCAAAGATTTGATATAAAGCTTAGATTACCATCTGATGTTTTAAAATGTGCTTCAATGTATTATTCACAACACTCCAAATCGAATTTTATGGGACTGTGATGGCACACGATTGCATCTGCACATGGACTCTTCGGGTTATGGGCAAGCTCGAGTTCACTTTGCCAGACTCTTATGAACGTTATAATCCAGCTCTTTTAACTTTAATCCTTGCGCTTGCACTTGAGTTATTTTGATTTGCTTACGATTTGATTAGGAAAACGTCGTCAAAAATAAAATTTGTCCCTGTGTTTCAGATTAGAGTTCAGACTAACTGGGCGACACATGTAAAAGATGAGATGCCAACAAAGCATCAGGAAGGTAGACTTGGTTATATTTAATGTATCTAATGAAAAACCAAGATAGCTTTTACTTTTCCATTGATGGCTTAAACTATTTGTGCGCTGGTAAAATAAGGGTGCTTTTTTGGGTGAGACACTTTGTGTACACGACATGATAGGAGTAACCACTTCAGGTATAAATCTTGTTGGACAGCAGTTTCTGTTTGTTATTGTTTAACCGTCATGGAGTGTAACCTAAACAAAGTCTCAAGTGATGACCTTGCTTATAGGTGGAAAAACTCTCACTGGCACAAGGATTACCCTAAAGCCCCTACAACCTATGGAACGCCATTTTATTAGAGGGGTTGTTCTCGCGGTCGAAGGCCTGCTCATCGGGTAAGGGCAAACCCAATTCCACCAGGATACGGCGTATGGAGAAGTAGATGTCAAATTACATTAACCCATACACAACGGGTGGGTACTGCTCAGCGTCTTGCAAACTAACCCCACACCTTGACGTCGCGTATTACACAGCGAAGTTTAGTTGTTGCCAGCAGCTAGAATGCGGCTCATTAAGCCACTACCTAGCCTGCTTAGCCGACCTGAATGTGGATGGAGTACTTAAACTGATCATGTTGGCCACAAACGTTTGGCTGGGAGATACGTAGATATCTAGCTGGGTAAGTAGCTTTGTCAACCCTGGCGGTGTTTGGTCGAAAGGCGAGGCAGGTACTGAATAGTACCTATTGCTGACTTGCAGTGTGTTGGGGAAGGGCGAAGGAAGCCCTAGGTCTCTACATAGGGCATCACGGTCCGGGAACGGGATCGTATCGAGGAAATCAGCGATAGATGGTTCTGGACAGGAGATGGTCTACGGTTTGCCCTCACGCTCACTCCATCTGACCTTGTAGACCCTTTCTACCCCACCATCCCAATGGACGGGACTTACATGGAATCGACTCATAATCGCACGGGGTACTTAGCGTTGAACTTATCCACTAGGTCGCCCGACATGGTTTTCAGTTTACACTAGGAGCCCATCAATAGGAGCGTCCATCTCCCATACGCAACCTTTGAGTCAACCCTTTCCCGAGTGGATTTATTTTTAGAACGACTATGGGGGGAAAGACCCAATCAGTATAGAGGTTAAAAATATTTGACGATCACGTTAAACGCTAGCTAATCGGGTTGCAAAATATAGGAGTGGCGGTTAACTAGGAACGTTTAGACAATATTTCCGACGAAAGTTCGGATGTGGTCGATGTCTCGTCGAGTGATTTCGTTGGAAAAAGTCGTTTAAAAATAAATCCACTCGGGAAAGGGTTGACTCAAGGAATCAGTATAGATAGAGGCTCCTGTTGATGAGCTCCTGGTTTACACAACTCTCGTTTAATTCCTAAGTCCATCCAGTGGGTGTACTCTTGAAGGACATCTTTAACTTGCGGGCGCGGCCTTGAGAAGGTCTTGCAAAGCTTACACGTCAGACAGGATCAAGGAAAAACGATGACGCCCCTCCCCCACTTTTTTTCTATCACGTTGGCGGATCTCAAGCTTAAACGCCTCAAACCTGTCCACTTCAGCCAAGATGAGCTCATACTCTTGGTCTGCGATGGAGTTGTCCTTCATGGCTTTGGACACAAGGTTACGTATGCTGTCCGCCTTGGCTTTGGCTACCGCAACTGTCTGCTCATGCTTACCCACTTTGTTGGAAAGCTGTTTTGAAGCCACCTCACATCCCTCCGAGATGGCTCCTAACGCAAGTTCACCGTTGAGTACGATATCAACAGTCTCTGAGGAAATAACGAGGCCGTCCGGGTTTAGCTCGAGTGTGATGTCTACAATGTGTTGGTTCTGTTGGAAAGCACGGCGCAATCCTTCCAAGGTGTAATCGCCCGATGGGATGCACGCGATCTTACCAGACGGCCTTTGGTCATTGGTGAGTACTTTATACTCCTGTGGTTTCTCAAAGCTTATTTAAGCCCTCAGTACGTATTCTCAGAGCTGTACTCCCTTGGGTGGAGGTAAGGGGTGGTCTAGCGAACGTTCACCTCGGGTTCTTCCATCACGATGTCTATATACTTGCATGACATGTCTCTTTACTTGGCCCGCCTTTTCTTAAATTTGCTCGACCACATAGACCAGAACCGCGACAATACGTAGCTACGCATGCTCAGCCAAGAATCCAACGACTTGCAATCGCACCAATCGTGCCCGGTAAGATTTTCCCTAATTTTTTTCCAATCGCTTTTAACCCATTGCCAACACCCTTAGCAACACTAATGAGCCCACTTTTTAGTAAAGAGATGATGACGCCAATCACCACACTCAGCGCGCTGAGTATCTCAAAGGTGGTGAATCGAACTCGTACTTCCTAAAGATGCACTTGACGCGGTCTCTGAACGACATACGCTCTTGGATCGCTTCATTCTCTTCTTCGAGTTGGTCCACCTTGCTTCGTGCTCCTCACTCGCCAGTCTGAGGTACTCCTTCGGCCTGGCTAGCTTCTCTTACAAGCGAATCCATGTAATCTTGGGAGGTGGTGTCATCCTGGATTCTACACAAGGCTCTGTACCCACCTTCACGCCCAACCCATCCGACGGACTTTTTGACGTTATCATACACCTTCTTACCATATTCCCCATATACCTCTAGCCTTCTAGTCTCATTCCTGTCAAAGATTTCCTCCGCCGTGGGACCGAGACGTTTTAGTATAGTCCTTGGGAAATTACACGCTTAACTCACCTCACCATCCGGTCCGAAGAAGGAATAAAAAGCCTTACCTTTTCCATGCAACATCACCACAACCTGATCATCATTATCAATCGAGGCGAAGAAGGGGGTCTTACTAGGGTTGATGTTTGGGCATTTGCTCCTGATCCGTTTCCAGGCTAAGGTCCATTCTCTCCGCCACAGCCTCCTCCTTCATTGTAGTTGCCGTCTGTTCGAGTCTTCCACTCGGGTCTTCTCTATCTTGCATACTTAGTTGGTGTGGTCCATCATCACCAAAAACGACGTTTCTGCTTCCAAACCATCTGTGGAAGCGGACGTGCCTATAACTGCATTGGGTTCGAGGGGAGGAGGCCACCTGGTGGGCAAAGTTATCCATTCACCACCGGCATCTTCATCACCAAGGTCAACAGGGGTGTCTTAATTGCTAGCTGTATAACCATCATCATTATCGTCTCCACCAGTATCCTCATCGCCAGGCAGTAATACTTCTGTATCAGCCACGAGATTCTATATCTTTTGGGGTAACGAATCTTTAAATATATAACCATTTACTTGCTATATAGCCCAGAGCCAACAACCCTCCTCCCACGTAAGCCATCTCACCCAATTTTTTGCGAGTCACTGGGTCTAAAATAGTCGAAAAATTGGGGCTCTATCCCAAGGGTGTTGTTGGGATGCACAGGACTATACGATTCCAACGCTCGATCTGTGTAGGACAGATCCTACAAAGCCAGCTCCTGGTGGCCTTGTTGTGCATACCAATCCAGTGGAACTTGCCGCCTCTTTTGGTACTCCGCGTACTCTTCCTGACACGTTTCTAAGGCCTTGTCATGCCTAATGCGCTTACGGTATCCTTCTTTTGACCAGCCAGAGGCTAGGTAGGAACCTCATACAAACGCTTTAGCATTCAAGATAGCTCCACCAACCATCAGCGCGATTGTTGCCATGCTGTATACCTTGATAGGCAAACCTTAAATTGAGATGGGTGAAATCTTCGGCGTCTCCTGAAAGTCCTTCAATGCCATACCCACAGCTAATACCACCACCCACTTCGCATAGTTGGTCACACTGGAGGAGAGATCGCTGATTATAGATTATTGATCGCTATTTACCTTATTAACTTTATTAAAGTGTTCGATAAGCCGCTTTTGGTATGTTACAGAATTTTCGCGGATTACCACGCAATGCGAATTCATTTTCCGTTTCGCTTACGGTCATATAAAATAAAATCAAATATCTTTATTTAACGTGGGTGGCGCATTAACCCTTTACGAGTTGTCCAACATACGGGCCTCGACTATAAATGAGATAGACCACCACACCAGGAACTACGTCCCCTTCTCTTTTCGAACAGTGTTTGGGTTCTATAATGTCCCACAGATTATAAGGAACAAATATGGTGAGACGGGACCTACATTTTTTCGTCCTTATCCGAGAAGACTAGAAACTCGGTCTAACCTTTTTCGAATGTCATTGCAAAGGCAGCACTTTCTCCTCAATTATATTTGAAGACCCCTAGTGTTGGTCCAGCTGGGGTTTGAACCCGCAACCTCCCGCAGGGTAGTCCAGTGCTCTGCCAACTGAGCTGACTGGTCGGCGGTATATTTCAGTTCCGAATGCGCTCGAAATCCCATTTCCAATCAGTTGGGGACCGTTCATTTTTTTTAAGGGATAGGGGGGGCTGGTGGGATTTGGGGGAGTGTCAGTGGGAAATTGAGTGACCCCCTCTCAGCTTGCCAATTTTTTCACATGACCCCCCCCCCCCCATCAAAAAGGAATTTTTTTGGGATGACTCCACCCCCTTGGCCCCCTCGAAAAAAAGTTACATCTGATATTTCACAGATAAATACGTTCAAATGCCACTACATGCATCTTGATGTCATATTAACTGTTACATTTCACTTGACAAGTGAATATTTACAAATATATAAAGAAAGCTGTTTTGCACACATCCCATCTAAATTTCTCAAAAGAGCTTCCAAATTGTCTTCTTTATCCCCCTTCCCTGACAATCCAATTCATTTTTTTGGGATGGCCCCCCCTTTGAAGCCATTTTTTTCGCATGCCCCCCCCCCCAAATCTCACCATCCCCCCTATCCCTTAAAAAATGAACGGTCCCTTGAGTCCAAGAGAATTCAAAGTGAGCGACAGCCACCTGTTTTCGCGGCACCCCCCCTCCCCCGCTTTTTGTCACCTTTTAAATCGATTGACACCAGCTAATGGAGCTGAGGCGAGAAGCTAAATTTGTCGACCGCGATGGCAGATGTCGTTTCACGGTTTGTAAACGATGTTAATACAAAACAGATATTCAGTTAAGTAGCTTAGAAAAAAAGCTCCCTCAATGAGCCTTTTGTTTTATTACAGTTAGCTATGCTTTTTTCTGACACATGCTATTCTGCTTGGAAAGACTGAATACAAGAAGTGACATCCTAGGGTGAAACAAAGAAAATGCCTTCATTAATTGCTGCCTCTTCTAATTTCCTGTGAACTTGTAAACAAATGCAGGTTACCGCAGCGGCAGACAGTTTAATTCCCTCAAAACAAAACAGCAACTCAGAGATCTCACTTCAAGCAAATTTTTTTTCACACTATAGAAAACTTTGCTCTTTTATTTTTCACTAATCCCATAGTCTACTTTTGAGTCTGCCATTTAAAACGCTTGTTTTACTCATGTGTGACTGCACATGTACGCGCATTAGTGGATTTAAACGGTCTCTTTTGAAAACAATAGCTTAGCTGCTTTACACCAAAACGTAATACATATTCAATAGCCGACTGAATGACAGTTGAAGGCTTTTATAAAGAATGTGCACTTCACTCTATAATAAATTCAAACGTTTTCTCACAGTGTTGTTAAGTCTTAAGAGTTCGAAAAAAGTTTATTAAGTTTTGTTGTTAGCAAATACGTGAATCTTAAGTCTAATTGGCTAGGTAAGTTTTCCCCGGTGAGTGGCTGTTAATTCTTTTACACAATCATTTTAATTAGTCGTTTATTATGAGCATTTCTTTGTTACCCAAATTATTTGGTTTTCAAAGCGAAAGATTATTAGCTTTTAGCTGGTCGACACGTTGGCGGTTGACAGTGCATGTTGCATAGTCAAGACCGATTCCCAAAACGGTTGAATGCATTTATAGACATTTCTCCGGCTGAGAACAAAACACGAGATTAGGAAACGCTGTAGTTTAGCTATTTAACTATCAAACAAGCAGCCGTAAACTCCAAGTAAACGCCGTAATCAAGTAGATTGGTTAGACAAATAGAGCAATCTTCAAAACGAACGGAGCTCGGTCGTCAATCGCTAAATCCACTTTGGAATTTTGCTTCGGTAATCGATCAGAAGTACGAAGAGACGCTCGTTTCTGGGGAAGTTACAACCTTCATACGTCATCAAGCTAATTAGCGTTGGCAAGTTTGATTACCATCAAGGGCCTTGGCTTCACAGTTGGTAGAAGCAAAACTGAAGAAATTGCCGTGTTTGCAGTCGAGCACCGTGTCTCGAGTACCAAAAACAAGAGTTTCAACAAAGCAAGACGATTCAGCGCAAGTATTCTACCGGTAATTGCTTTGGTGAAGCAATGGTTTTTTCAAGTTCGTCGCCTTTTACCGAAGGCATTAACTCTCTTCTAAGTAGCATTTACATTGCCTTGGTACTTGTTATTGTGTTCCTGTCCGCGTTTGGCAATGTAATTGTCCTAACGACCTTGTACACACAAAATTCGAACTTGCGCAACAGAATGGATTTCTTCATCGCGAATTTGGCAGTTTGTGACATCATTACCTGCTTCTCTGCGACGTTTACTTTAAATAACGCTAAACTTCATTGGAACGGACGGGTTGGTACATGTAAGACGTGTTACTTCCTTATCTTTATGACATATGCCGTCGCCATCCTAACGCTTTGCTTCGCAGTTGTAGATCGCTTTTTCGGAATATGCCGACCATCAAAACACAGGCAGGTTTTTCTTTTAAACAACCAACGACTTGTTCTTGTTTCGGTTTGGTTAATATCAGCACTGCTGTTTGCTGCGTACATTCACGCATACGACGTAAAAGAATTCAAACTTTCTGACGGGAAAACAAAACAACTCTGCACTCAAACTTGGACGACTATCGCACTGCAAGCATATTTTGTTGCGGTTGTCTTCATGACACTTTTTCTCGCTCCCATTGTCTTGTTTGCTTTTGTTTTTACAAAAGTACTTCAGAAATTACGACAGCCAAGAAGCACGACCTCGGGAGGGAACGCTCTTCTCTGCGAAAGACGAAAGCGAATGACTTTGATGTTGTTAGTAATGGTCGTTTTTCACTATATTTGTTGGTCACCCGCCATTTTTACCAATCTCCTCCATATTTTCAGTGTTAGTGGAAGCTCTCGTGGGTTTTTAAACATCTGGTTGATTTGCGAGCTCGTTCATTTTACCCGCTCCATAATCTATCCATTTATTTACTATTTAATGTACAAGAATTTCCGCGCTAGTTTAAAAGCTCTGTTTGATTCCTGTTTTAACACTCGGTCACAGTCTACCACCATCAGCGCAACCAAAGAGCCACAGACGTCCTCCATTCCGGCATCCTCGACGGCCTCTGATCGCTCTGTTTCTTACATGCCAGAAGATGAACCGTACACAGACATGTAAAGTACAAGTTACAAGCATTCATTGACGAAAATAATTGTCATTTTGTCAAATTTTCAAGAACCTAGAATTTCCAATTATCGTAGTTTTAGAGGACGGTGTAGTAACTAAATCCTCGGTTTAAGTAAAATTGGAAGGGTTTTTAACTGCCCAATTAGCGATTGATATATCTGCTTGCATGGGCCCATAAGGTCCGCCTTTTCTAGAAAGACCCGTAAATTCTACGACGACAAGAAATTTCAACACAGAGAAAAATAAATAAATAAATAAAACTAGCTACCTTCCCTGTGTTCATTCTGTGTTCTGTGTTCATGATAATGTTGACAAATGCCAGTTGAAGAAATATCTATTTGGGAATAAAACGAAAGAAAGCGTCACGAATTTCGCTACTAATAGTCCTCTAGTAGCGTAGCCAATCAGATTTCGGCATTTGCATTAGTCCACTAGTTGGGTGATACTAAATATAGTTATTGTGGGGATAGTTTCTAAAGAAACTGGTGCTGCGTCGGTGGGAAATTGAAACACAAGAAATTGGATAAATCAAACGAGTTGATTAAGTAAGTTATACCACCGTAAGGTGAATGGGAGGTGCTGACGTTTCGGTGCTGACGTTTCGAGCGTTAGCCCTCCGACGAAGGGCTAACGCTCGAAACGTCAGCACCTCCCATTCACCTTACGGTGGTATAACTTACTTAATCAACTCGTTTGATTTATCCAATTTCTTGTGTCTAAATATAGTTAGTTTGCCTTCGCCAACAAATTGCGAAGGATTATTTAACTCGACTTCGTGTAAAATCGTCACTGTCACCATCTGCTACATTGCTGGAAGAAAGTCCTAACAGGCGGCCGGGTTAACAGGAAGGTCCCTGTAGTGTTTTTTATTAGATAAATACTTGCGGTTTATAACATTTTGTATAGCCATTGCTTATACGTGAATGATCTGTTAGTTTGGAATGTAATCACTTGATACTTGTTACTTTAAGGGACGGACCATTAGAAAAGTGATGGGGGGGGGGGGAAACAAAAAAAAAAATCATGCAAGGGAAAATGCCAAGAAAAAAAATTCATGCAAAGAAGAAGGTAAAAAAAAATTCATGCAGAAGGAAGGTCCAATTGTGACTTTTTCACACGTAATTAAAAAAAAATTCGTGCAGAGGGTTTCACCTGAAAAAAAAATTCCTGCACAGGCAGTGAGCGAAAAAAAAATTCGTCCAAGCTGAAAATTCCCCACCCCCCCCCCCCATCACTTTTCTAATGGTCCGTCCCTAATACTGTATGATTCTTGTTGCTTAATCAGTTGAATAAAGCCTGTGCGTATGATTAGAACTCTGCGTATAATTTTTTTGTAGTAGAATATCGAACCCCTAAGCCCGACCGTCCCTATTAACCCCAGGCGCTAAGCTAGAACAAGCCAGTTCAAATAGTTTTTAGTTTTGTTTTTATTCAAGGTCCCAAAGGGGTTTAGCGCTCCGTGGCATCGGACCAAAATAAAAAAGGCTCCAGAGCTCCCGAAAAATTGATCAAGGGATCCAAAAGCAAATCCTAGAATTAAGAAAATACAGAAATTTCTATTTTTTAAACGCTGTTTTTATAATTAAGCACGTTATGACGCTGTCAGTGTGCAAGAATGTCGGAATTTTAATGTTTTGTGGCTAGGGGCTCCGCAGCAAACGTTTTGACGGCTCTGGGCTATACAGTAAAATAATGTTGTGTCAGGAGCCCATTACATATGTTGATTGCCGGGAAAATAGATTACGGTTTAAAATTGCACCATCTGCTCCTGTGCCGTGTCGAGGGCGTGATACGGAAAGAGGAATGCTCATGGAAATGGACCCTTGATGGTCTATATGGTGCGCAAGGCCTTTATCTTGATTCATTAGTCACCACACTTGAATGTAGGACCTTTTTACTCCTTTAACTTTGTGCTCTACCCAATTTGCTTTTCATACCGATAGAAGAAGGGGGGAATTTGATGTGTTTGACTTTGGTGGCAAAAGTTAAGATCATGGCGGAAAACTTTCAGACAAGAAATTATTAGTTGCCATACCAACCGCAGTGTACACCTTCTAGGTTCCCCCCTCCCCCCCCCCCCCTCTAACTTTTTTTCAATGTCGGTAGAGTTGTATAAAGCGTTATGGTATGCAATCAAAGGTGTCTTAAATATTTGATGTAGCTTTAAGGTGAGTAATTTTCTAAATCAGTAAATATTTGACCCAGTGTCGCAAGAGTTTTCCGCCAAGATTGTAGATGCGTGATTGTATTTAGAACAACCGGAAAAGGGGGTTGACGTGACATCAGAGTAACGCAACACCACGCCTCGTGAGATCAGCCTATGGACTCACGTCCTTTGTTTGCATTAAAACTATTTACATTATCACAAGAGGAAAGAATTTTAAAACCCAAGTGATGTACAGAGTATAATATCATTGTGTTTCCGGTTTAGTAAATACCAATCGAGGGAGCAAAACCCAAAAAGGACGAATGGCCACAAAAATGAAATCCCCAAAGTTAACAGTCGGAAGAAGCGAAATAAGTTTCTTTTTCCAATGATTTGATGGCCAATGTTTTGTTCTCGTGATGGTGTAAGCCGATCCAAGACGAGTATTTCACAAAGGAATTCACTGAACGGTAATTAGCGAAGTTCTACTGGAGTGAGTATCTCATGGCCGAGAAATCGGACAAGGGTCGAAATTTGCCTCGTCTAAAGCTCGTAAACTTTCGACGCACATCGACGGATCCTCTGTCAGACGAGAGCAGTGAGGGAAACTCCGAGTCCGCTGATCCGGGACGAAAGAGCAGTGTAGGGCAGAATGAACTCGAGTCGCCGTGGTTGCCTAGGGTAGGTGACAACACCGAATGTGACCATTGTTTGCACAGTGATATGACGATCAAATATTGAAACGATTTTCATGTTGAGGTGTAAGCTGTTTTCAATCGAGAGTGAGCGAGTTGAATTCGTGACATTCAAAATTTCTTGCTGACACAACCCGGCATACCGACTCCTTACACGTCACTACTGATATGTTGAAATATCATTATTAAGCGGCGCCATTCATATTCTTCTGGTATCAACTTAAAAGGACTCGAAATATTCGTTCAATTGTTGGCGAGTATTATTCTATCTTTTACTTCAGTTATTAGGGAATGCATCAAAGCTCTTTTTTCTTTTTCTAAATTTCACATAATATTATTTGGAGTCACGAATTATTTCCATTAAAGGCGCATAAATTATTTCCAGCTGTATTGTTAGAGCTATATTCTACCTTTCCCCAAATAATTATGATTTTAAGATTATAGGGCAAGCATCAGAATAAACTACTCGCTTGCAACATTAAAAGCCAGAATACTAAACAATCATTCCTCTTAATTTTGTTTTAATTAACGCCCCACGGAGTTTCAGAACACGACATTGTGTTTGTGCTTTTTGCAGATTTCTATACCAAAAGTAATATACCCGGGTTGGTTATACAGAAATGATCAGTCCATGTAAATATCTGGTTCCCGCTTATAAACTTATAAACTGCTCAGGCAATATCGGTAGATATTAACCGTCAAGACGCAGACCGCTGACTTCTGAAAGTAATATACTCAGGTTGCTGACTTCTTGTTGCAAAATTACAGGTGAACATGCCATAAAGGTTATACAGAAATTATCAGTCCATGAAAATATCTGGTTCTCGCATAAAGTTATAAACTGCTTAGGCAATATTAGATATTAGCCGTCAAGACCGCTGAGTTCTGTCAAGACCTGCTTCGTGCGTAACCCGCGACACGCAACGGTGTCAAACGAGGTCGCGTAGAGCTGGTATATTACGCCTGTTTGCGATAAAGAACATTGCAGAGTCACTGCGTGTTCTGAATGCTGAGTTTTGCGAGTCTGTTTGAGGTATAACAACTTCTCTTCTGTAACACTTCATCTGAGCTGCAGAGGGACGATTTGTCCCGCGATTAGTTCCGATGCCATCTCAGTAATTAACAAATCTTGTTGCCGATCATTTGTTTGCGTGTCGCCCAGCGTGGAGTTGTTATTTAGTTCTCTAAGGAAATGAAATTCTGCGCTGTTACTTTACCGAATTGCATGTACACGTCTGTGATATTGGCCCCCTCAAGTTTGGTATAATCACTGGAAGACCGGAATCTGTGAATGGAAAGAACATCCAAGTAAGTTAATTCAGCTCTGTTCCAATTTACTCGCGATTCGGTTACTGAAACAACATAATTTCACTACGCAAATCTGATGCTCTTAAATTCCAAAGCAGCATTTTATGCGCTTCTTGTTTTCTCGACACCTCGCGCAAGAACAGGTCGGATTTTCAAGCTCCACTTAAATTGCTGCAGTTCTTTTGCGTGGTTGTCATATTGATTTCCCTGTGGCTATTCAGGTATTAGCATATAGTCGATCATTCAACTGTATATTGCCAAACTTACGCGGCGGCTGAACATGAGAATTGGAGTTTTTTACTTTGCGCGCTATTATTGCATACTAGACAGAGCTGGTCTGAAGGTGTTTGAAATATCTAGATAAAGATCACCAGAGACGCTTGCAGTGCAATACGTTATTTTAGAAGCATTTCTATTTAATTCATTGTTTTGGCAAAATGTAATTGTTCCTCGGAACACGCTTAACAAAAGATGTTCCTGTTATCGCTTTAGTGCAGCAAGTAAATCGGAGATTACTGTTATCGTATATTATGTAGTGCAATCGAAGAAGTTGAAGAAATCCTTGAATGGCAAGATCTTGTTTGATTGACACAGATCTGGCACCCAGCACAGGTATTACATCCTTTTTGTTAAGACCTTTAAGAAATGAAAACAAAACCTGCATTGTTTGCGTGCATTTCATTTGAATGGTTTTATGTTTTGGCGATTCAAATTACTTTTGGCTGGGTTTTCATTTTCCAGAAAATGAAGTAAACAATTAAGAGCTGTAAAAAATTAATTACTCACTAATGCGTCGCTTGGCTTTCTGTTAGTTTTCTATCGAAAGAGCAGAAATGGAATTTATTGCTAACGCAATCATTTCTGGATGCATTTTAGAAAGCGGGGGCCGGTTGTTCGAAGGCCGATTAGCGCTAAGCCAGGGTTAAATTTTAACCCCGGTTTCTTTTCCTCTTGTTAAAAAGCATTTTCTCTAATAACTTTCTCAATTTTTTTCAGAGCACACCATCATCAACTTGTATTCAAAAAGAACACCGAATGTGCTGTTTAAGCTCTTGTATCTGCATTTAAATTTTGCATTACCCTATTGACTAACTATTTAACTTGTTCGTTGTCAGTCGATTAGTGTATTCACTATGTGACAGGAGGTAATCCTTGATACGTAAATATTGTTTGCATTGAAACACTTTCGAGTGTTATCGAAACTGTGTACATATTTGGTAAACACAGATGCTGTCAATCAACACGACCATTAATTTGTGACAATATATATTAAATGCGCCATAATCGTTCGTGTCAAGTGCCCTATGCAATTGATCACAGGTTAGCAGAATGACAGAGATCTCCAGCCTTGCTTGTAAAAACTAACCGCGCAACTACTAGTCAGCACAGTAATTATAAAAGAATCTTCAGATCTGGTTCAGTAGCGGGCGAAATATTCTTCAGCTGTAGTATCAAACGGCGTTAGCATGTACAAGAAATTACGGGAAAAATCCTCTAACATACGTGCGGTCTGACACGGATTTATATCAGATGAGTTTATATAGTTTAAGACCATAGAAATAATTACAGCAGTAGGAACTATGGTTTCCATAACAGCGTTTTCCTAATCATTATTGGTGTTATAAGATAACGAAGATGGAGCATGTTGGGCATGGAGAAGTTTTGAAAGATGCACTTTCAGCGCTCTCGCAAACTCATAGAAAACGCATAAAAAACGTATCGGACTTCCTCTATAGAAGTCGAACCTGCGACCTTCCGATTACTGGTTTGGACGCTCTGCACAGGGATATAGGATACACGTGGAAGCAACGCCATTAGACTAGGTTCATGGGACAAAACAAATACAAACTGATAGGGTTTGAATGTTGGCGTTTTCGAAATGTCGGTTGTGTGAATTGTAACTTTTTAAGTTACGTTCATTATTTCAAACCAACGTAGCTTCAGCTATGTCTGATTGTCCACCTGATTGCAATATAAACTTTTCTTTTGACTGCTGTTTTATGTTAAGGACGGTGTCGTCATGGAACGGAAGTGGTCGTCAAATGTACCACTGGTTGCAAGCCCCAAAGCAAACAAGAGGAATTTTCTACAGAAAAACAAGGTACTAATCTCCTCTCCAGGTTAAAGCTGTGACTGGCTAGTACAGATCGTACGCCCTTGCCAGCCAAAACAACAACAATAACAAAAAACGTAGATATATGACCGAGTCTTCCTCAGGGCAACTCATGGAAAAGGTTTTGTAAGTAATATATCAAATACGAGAAACGGTGTTTCATCACGTATGAAACCCCGAGAAGAGAGCTGAAAATACGACGCGCAGCGGATTATTTTAAGCGAAATTCTAGGTATTTGATATGTGATGAAACTCTTCTCAAACGAAATTATTGAGATGGAGAAATTAACGATGCAAAAACGAGCCGTGTTTCATCAGATATCCAAACACGTCACGGTACCTGATTTCCTAATGTGGGAGTGACCGGGTTAGAAGCTTTTCTGCAATGCAGCACTGGAGGAAACGGAGGGAAATCAAAGCAAAACCATTCTACTGTTCTATCATATTACTTAAGACCCACTAAACTGCTAGCAGTCAGGTTTTTGGTCTCAGATCTTCTGCACTGAATTAAGTGTAATAATTAGGCATATGAATCTAAATAACGAGGGGGAGAATGGAGAGACGAAGGAAAAAGACAAAAATTATATTCTCTTTTCTCTGTCTTATTCCTCCGCAGGACAATTCTTTATTTGATCGAAACGATTTAGCAGGCGATATACAGACAACGGCAAGTCCAAAAGCAGCAAAGAAAAACGTCGGACGAACGCGTAGCAAGGTAAACACCTGTTAACCATGCCACGATGTTATGTATGTTACCAAAAACTTTAAGACTTAAAACGCGTAACTGTCCTTGACCACAACTTGTCCACATTCAATCTAACAAGTACCATATTTGGAAAGCAAGAGAAACCAAATGAACCAATCAGTGCCAATGTATAAGCTCAAAGACTGGGGCAAGCGGTTTCCAAATATGCATATGCATGGTGCCTGTTCGAGGTCGTTATCTGTTCTAAAAAGCGAACTGTTTTCGAAGAGTAAAGTTCGAAGGAAACGCACAACCTCGAGAAAGTGCAAGGAAGTGAATTTTACGTGCCTTAGGCGCGTTTGACTATTTGTAACTCTAATCATATCCCTTTTTCTTGTAATTGCCAAGTTGCTCGCCATCTTGAATTTCCAGTATTGCAGTGTCATCGGAAGACTCGTTTTATTCGGACCGTTACTGCCTGGGAAAATTAAAGAATTTGTTACTCGTAGGCAATTAAAGTCTTCAACCCTGTTTTCAGTATTTAAACTTTCTTTTTCCCTTTCCCTTGAGAAAATCGTTAACGATTTGAATTTTGACTATTTCCTGCTTAAGGCTTTAATAATATACGTGAAAAAATTACTCGATTCTGATTGGTTGAGAGCAGTGCAGTTCAGATGTAACACCAGTGCAAAAGGTGTAACACCAGTGCAAATTACACATCTTTATTCTGGATTATGATATTCTTTATTTTTAAACGAACCGCTTTGAGTCCGTAGCGTTATCAGCTGATCTTCATCAGCCAATCAGTAAATAAAGTGTCAAATCCGCGTCAAATGCTCACTTCCTGTCCGCAATGAGATCTTCCGGCACTTCCTCCAGGCTAATTTTTTCATGTTTATATTATTAATAAGTAATCATACGGTTTTTCTCGTTCAATTTGGAATTAATTTGCACGAGTGAGTTTTTCAAAAAGCTGAAATTGAACTCGAAACCGTATGATTACCTTTAACAAACTTAATTAATTTCATGGCGGGAATGAAAACTGTACGTATTCATTTACCGCGTGATAATAGCTTTGTGCTTAAACTGTTCCTTTCAGGATCACTTAGAGACAGACAGTGACATTTCACTGAGTCCTCGCCAGGAGAAGAGAAGTCCGTTTTCACTTCCAAAATTTGGCAGTGGGAGCAAAACGGTAAGTTGCCCAGTTCATATTTTTAACCCTTCAGAAGATGGGGCAGAACAAACATGAAAGACGCTTTTCGATTTTCCAAGGAAATCGGAGCCCTTTTCATTAAGTGCAAGGTTTTCGTTTTTGCATTGACGTTTGTTGTGTTGATGAAGAAATCGGCAAACATGTACGAATGTGAGTTTCTTGTTTGCGGTGAGTCTTTCTTTCTGCTTGCGTTGTGACTTTTTTGTTTGCCTTGTGACTTTTTATTTGTGTTGTGACTTTTTTGTTGGCCTAGTGACTTTTTGTTTGTGTTGTGACTTTTTGTTTGTATTGTGACTTTTTTGTTTGCCTAGTGACTTTTTGTTTGTGTTGTGACTTTTTTGTTTACCTAGTGACTTTTTGTTTGTGTTGTGACTTTTTTGTTTGCCTAGTGACTTTTTGTTTGTGTTGTGACCTTTTTGTTTTTGTTGTGACCTTTTTGTGCTGAGCCTTGATGGTCCGGTACCGTATGTATGTAGTTTAACGACACTCCGAAGAGAAAAAAACAATAATTAATCGATCGCGTGTTTCTTATTTAGCCAGAACCAGACAATCCATTTGAGAGTACACGAGAAATAACAAAATCAGAGAAAAAGAAGTTGCAGAAGCATAAGTTGACTGAGGCGAGTCGTACAACGGTTAGTGAAATATTCTAATCCATGTCTTTATTAATAACGACTCACATTGTAATAATATACATCCAAAAAATTTGAACGCACTGATTGGCTAACAGCATGTAAATTAATCCTAAACAGTGTAGAAACTTGAAGTTGAGTGCAGAAAGTTGAAATGTCTTTTTTTGCATGTATGTTATTAACAAATGATCTAACAATTTCGAGTTGCGATTTTGTATAAAGAAGCACTCGTAAATCTTTCAAGTTTCAAAGACAACGATTTGCACTCGTCCTACCGGTTGGTGAAATTTTTCAGTCCTCGAAAAATTTTTTTTTGTGCCCATTTATTCCAATTGTACTCGAAACCATTTGATTATCCATACAAATAAAATGGAATAAATTTGGTTTGAAATTTAAGGTGCGGTTTTAAATAAAGTGAACTGATACATATTTATCTTTATATTTATTTATTCAGTCATTTATTCATTCCTTCCTTTATTCAATTAACAACAGCGATTAAAGGGAATAATATGAGTTAGAGCTATAAGAAAATTGTAATGAGAGTTGATCCATTTTTCATGCATAGCCAAAGAAAGTAAAAAACGTTTTGAAAATAGTGTTAAAAGCTGCTTACAGACTGACTCGCATGTCAGAGGGTCTGAATGGGGTTAACCGACTAGTGACAAAGGGCGAAAAATACTACCGACTACCGACAAAACGAGAAAAAAATTACTGACTACCGACAGAAAAAAAATTAATCGACTACCGACATGGACTGCCATTATCAATATTTGTTTTCAGAAAGAAGAGATCAGAAGAGCATTTTGTATTTTTTGTAGCTTACGATGATGCAATCTTCCAAGTTACAAGTTTTGCACGTCATATGGGGCCCACAGTCTTAAAACTAGGTAAATTTTATAACAAACATTAATAATTAACATGCATTTTAATTATTAACTGAGATTTACCGACAACCGACAAAGATCGAAAATTTTAACCGACTACCGACAAGTGGACCCCCCCCCCCCCCCCATTCAGACCCTCATGTCACAGTGTTGGTAGAGACAGCCTCGATGGAAATGGATACGGCTTTTCGGGTGGCCTCTAGTCTCAAACGTTGTCTAACTTGACTCCCAAATTCCGTTAGATAAGGTGCTCCAAACGTCAGTCAACGTCAACCGCATTTCTTCTCAAAGCTTCGTGTAACTGAAGGATCGAACTCGACAAACAAGACATATTCGCTTGAATGTGAATATATGAAAATTTCGTATATGTGAACTGAGGAAGAAAGATTAATAAGTGAAAGAGCGTCGCGGTTATATACGCAAGCAGTTTCGAAGATAAGACGGGAAAAAAAAAATGAAATTTGGCTTATACAGGATTCGAACCCATGACCTTGCAATCCCTGTGCAATGCTCTAACCAACTGAACTATCAAGCCAACTGGGAGGCGGTTATTTAAGAGTTCGTAATATACCCGTGGAGGATAAAGAAGTGAATGTGCATTTATGAAAATTTCATGTCAATGAATTGCAGAAGAAAGATTTAATAAGGGACGGACCATTAGAAAAGTGATGGGGGGGGGGTGGGGAATTTTCAGCTTGCACGAATTTTTTTTTTCGCTCACTGCTTGTGCAGGAATTTTTTTTCAGTTGAACCCCTCTGCACAAATTTTTTTTACTACATGTGAAAAAGTCACAATTGGACCTTCCTTCTGCATGAATTTTTTTTTACCTTCTTCTTTGCATGAATTTTTTTTCTTGGCATTTTCCCTTGCATGAATTTTTTTTGTTTTCTTTTCCCCACGCCCCCCCCCCCCCCCCATCACTTTTCTAATGGTCCGTCCCTAAGTTAAAGATCATGGCAGTCATGCGAGCAACTTTTAAACAGTTGCAAAGATAAGACCTGACAGGAACTCAAGCTCCCATCAACTAAAACGGCATACGGCAAGAACAATGAGAAGACAGAGAATCACACCAAGAATGGTTTTTGATTTACTTTCGTAAAACCAAAAGTAAGGAATAACTATGGCCAACTATGATAAAATGTGTCAAGACCAAGGAACCAATCAGAGCTCAAGGCGAACACTCGTCGTCAACAACAAACGCGGGAAAACGCATGCAAGCTAGTCGCGATTGGGTGTAGGTTTTTTCTTTTGATTAGTTGAGAAAGTTAAGCGAACTGACCAAACACCTTACGTGGTAATGCAAATCCAAAGCAATCCTGAAATTACTTTCAATAGCGATCTGAAAACCGCTCTAATTATTTTTTTTATTATTGACGTCAGGATTTTAACGTCGTCTTTGAAGGTCAGCACAAGAATGAGTTACTTTCATTGTACAAGCTGCTGACGTGTGATAGCTGTGATGACGCACAATGCATTGTAATTTCACGGTTCACATGCATCTCTTGCTAAATATTTTTTTATTGGTATATTTACGAAATAACACAATGCATGCAGGCCTCTCGAACTTGTTTTCTTCGAAATAATGTATATTTTGAAGCACAGTTCAGTGTAGATTGGACAGGGACGAAATCCCTCATAGATGTACACAGATACCAAAAACATGATCGTTGTTTATTAGATATAGCGATGAATACAATCTTCATTTGTTACACTGTCGTTATCGGTTACAGTTCGTTGGAAGGCTATTGAACAGTACAGTACTTAGACGAGGCGCATCACGTGTTCCCTTGTGAGCTTTTTGCTAGTTTGGTACTTGTGTCCTTAGAAATTCAAAACAAAAATGAAGTGTATATGTCGTGGTTCAATTTTATCATTGGTTTAAAGTTTATTTCCTTTCTTACTTTTAAATCATTATCATACATTACTATACACAAGAACAAAAGAAAACAAACTTTAAACCAAGGGTAAAATTGAACCACAACATATACCTGAACTGCTTGAAAAACTAATCAACAACATTCACTTAGAACATCGAAATTAGACTAAGAAAAATAGCAAATGTAGACTTCATGACGCCATGGTGATATAAGCCGGAAAAATGTGGATACGTTTCACGGTTCAAAACATATATAAATTATGTTCAAAATCAGTAAAATACGCTGTTTTTGCTCAGGCGGGAATGAATTTCAAACTGAAAACAGTTCACACACTGTTAACGTTTTGCATGATTTGATAGCAGTATTTCAACTAAATTTCCGGGGTTTTTTTGCACCAGCTACGAGCGGTAAGTAAAGTTTATTGGAGAATAAATGATCTCAAAATTTCAAAGTTCATTGGTTGAATTATTTATATTTTGACCTTTCGTTCGTCAAAATAATTTTCTAAAACAAATTTTAAGTTAGGAAGGTGCGTTGTCATTCGCTGAAAAAATTTGAAATACCTTTGTTGGATTGATTCCGATACAAGCCGACTTCCGTTTCTTGATTACGATGATACTAATCCATCGACTTCTATATTTACTGTTTATATACTGCCATAAATCATTGTGAGTCGCCGGACCTATCAACCCTTGTACAAACAATACGTCTGCTTTTGAATTATCATTGGCGATTTTCACCAACCATGGCTGAACCGAAGGGGACTTTACAACCACTGATGCCCGTTCAGAGTCACGGTGTTGGGATCAAGTCTCGCTCGTATTCAGATACGACGATTTTCAAAATCGTTCCTCAGAAGAATCGCCATTCACACAGTTCCGACGATGCCGACCGAGACCGATTATCGCCGCCATTGATTTTCGAAAGCGCCGAAGAGGTGAACGACACTTCGACGACGAAACCGAAACGAAAGATTTCGAGACCGCGTTCGCCTTTTTCCGGAGAAAAGGCTCTAGACCTTCTTGCCAAGTTTACAAAGAACGATTTTGTTGCCAAAGTAACAGCGAGCAGTCCAAGAACACTGCCAAGACGACACGCCAAATCAAAGGGAAAAGAAAGTGATGTGCAAACATACCATGAGACGGTTAGTTCCAACTGACTACAGTTAATTGCACTCCTGATAAACGTGTTTTTTTTTGCATTAATTTTAGTCGGCGCGCCAAGCGCTGTACAAATGAGCCCTTGGTTTATGATTTTTTTTTGTTTGCCGCCTAAATTTACAGCCTTTCGCAAATTACTGCAGCTGAGAAATATTCACTGAGTGTCATGTTTGATTATTCAAAAGTGGCTGTATGCCGTTCCGCTGCGGTGTTGTAAACTCCACAGTTATATTGGTAATTTGACATTCGGTAGCTCCTTGGAAAACGCGGTAACTCAACAAAAAGCGATTTCATTTGTTGACAATTTCAGTAATTTGGATTTGTTGATTTGAAGTGATAACTACGATGTTGTTAGAAAGACATGGAAAGATTTCATTGAAAAGATATGAAGCTCTCATTCTATAAATTCACTCTTTCAATACGCTTTTAATCTGGCCGTAAGAGAAGAAAGCCAAAAATGCGTTTGCTTCCAAACTTTAATTTGGTCTGAAACTTTGTCCGCGAAATCGAGCAAAAAAATTCGGATCTTTTGGAAAAGTAGCCCAGTTTACAATTCTATGTCAGTTATATATTTACAGGACACCGAATTTCGTGTAACGTGACCGTTGATTGCATGAGCATTTTATCCATTCATTTCCTTTGAAGATTGTTATAAGAATGTTTCGTGTTTTTTTGGTATTTTATTCTGTAGTTCTTAAGTACAGTTTAAGTCAACATTCGTAGAGAAGAGTCGAAGCTGTTTGATTTTGTCCCGTATTTGTTTGTTTTTCTGTGTCTTGTGTCTTCAAGCAGTATAAAGTTCTGCATTGTAGTCTACTTTGTTCAGTTTTAAGTACACTGCTTTTATCCCGATGGTTGGAACTTTTGTTAGCATGCATACGGTTTACTCAGACTAAGACTTCGTTGTTGTTCTAGTTTGCAATTCTCTGGTGTCAGATATTTGATGTGTAGTTTAACCCACGTTCGCCTAAGATTACAGCTTTCTTCTAGCCCTGTTTATCGTACGATAACGGCCGTACATTTACTGTCCTTATCATTTAATCCTCTATCTGCTATCGTGAATAATGCGATTGCCACTATCTTTTCAGTTGTACATCCTTTCTGTCATTTTGTTAGTTTCCGGGTCCAACAAGATAAAAAAGTAAGCTTATTTTAATTCTGGAGAACTCGCGTTTATTTTCAGTTTCTTAGCTGCTACATAGTTCTGCGAATATGAATTTCTGCTAGTGACATTTTTAATGAGCGTGCGATTTCACGGACAGTACTGGAAGAACGCACACACGGCAACCGACATCATTTTGGCGGCAAAAATGCAACTGCCTTCGTCAGCCTGCAACGAGTTCCGTGGCAAAATCAAGTAGTTTGTAAAGTTTCTTAGCTTCTTACAATCAAGGAGGCTGCTAAGAAATATTTCGGTCAACTCAACTAAATTCAACATTCCCGAAGAGCAAAATACGTGCAAACCTTTTTATCTTGATCTCTTGTCTCTCAAACTGCTCCGCATCTCGAGCTCAACCTATTTTCCCATGACTCTTGCTTACCAGCCATTTGTTATCGGTTATCTAAGTCGAAGTCATTGCTATCTTGGATTATTTTTCGTTTCCCGTGAAGTCCGAGATAGCGTGGTTCCACTGTGCTTATCATTTTTATTCTGTAAAATAATTTCCATTAACTCTCTGAAATTTATTAATATCAACTCTACTTTTGATAATTTTTTTTCACTCTGGAGAAACACAGAACATTGGCAATACCAGTTGGTAAGAAAAGTCTTAAATATGCCGCTTTACAATAGTATTGATGTCTAACTTGTGTCAACATTGCTTGATTCCATCCACAGACAAGAAAGTTCAGTCACATAAGTTATTGACCAACTGTGAGCTAAATCGGTGTTTAAGACCCTAATTTAGATCTTGAAATGGGTGCTCAGGAGATCAAATCTCAACAAAATACAACTCTTTCTGAAGTATTACAGATTATTTCAATTAGCCCAGTGGTTATAAACGTCAACGGGATTTTCAGTATTTGCTTTGGCGGAGGAAACTACTGCCCTATCCAAGGGTCTGAATGGGGTTTAATGTTTGGTGTTACCTTTCCATAATTTTTAGTGTTTGCTGTTAAAATGGCCAATTTTTTTCATTTTTACTGTTTAAGTGTTTGCAGAAGTCCATGACTTTTGGTGTTTGGAGAATTCTTAGGACACCTTCGGCAATGATCGGATCTTTTCGTTAGGCTTCGGAAATCTTTGACAGTCTGAGAATTTTCGGCAGCCTTCGCTTATCTTCTGAAATAATCCGGAATTGTTGTAAAAAGGCCAAGAAGTCATTTTATACTACACAAAATAATATTGGCCTTTTTGGAGCCGTTTTTGCTTCTTTCTGGCAAAAAAACACTGTTTCATAGAATCAGTTTAAATGGTAGTGTTAAAATGCCTAAAATTTAACTGTTTCATGTCACAAAACCAAAAAATAAAGTGTTTCGTGTTATCGATATACCCCATTTAGTCCCTCTCTTCCTTGCAGTACTTTATCATGTTCTTATACGACGTCCTTTGTCCTTTCCAGGAGCCCATTGGCTCCTGTCCTTTCTGAATGTCTGACCTGTTTATCAGAAATTTAAGCGGAGGTATTTTTTTCTCCTAACAGGTTTTCCTGGTAGAAAACGTTCAAGATGGTTCGGAAGCCGCTCTTAAGGTAAAGTAACATTGTAATAACATGTAAACTCAAAGCAACCCTTTACTCCTTTTGCTGCCTTGTTTATTTTTTGGTTAGATACCCCCATCCGCCCCTTATCCTCCCCTCTCCGGCCTGGGGTAATTTTTAGGGACGGGAGGGTGAAGCTGTTGCTTTGGCTGATATCCATGCAAGCGAGGCCTGGGGTGTCTGCTAAGTGAACATGGCGGCGTAAACGCACGAAAACATATGTTTGATTTGCACGCCAAAAGTAGGCCATGTCTGAGCGCAAAATAAGCAAGGCATCGAGGAAAGACCGCGAGTCAACAGTGGACATTCAGTCTCACGTCTTCACGGAAAGTACATTGTGCTTAAGGCCGTTTAAGGTGGGATATCTTACAAATGATTTTATAATTGGAGATCGTTTTATTTAAATCCCGGTGCGACTGTCACGCTAAATTGTCCTCTCATGTTGAATGACGATACTTTGGCCGCCGTCTTTCTTGAAATGTTTATCCAGCATTTTGACTTTTCTCATGAGCTGTTTTTTGCCAAAGAACTGCGTTAGATGTGTTTACTAAACTTCAGTTTCCATCTGCAACCCTCCTTTAGATAATTGGTGTCTAGTTTTTTGAGATCTTGTCGTGAATAATGGCTCAAAACCGGAAAAAGTAAAGAATTAACATTCAAGAGTAGATAACTCTTGTGTTCTCTGTAAATTTACCTTCCATGTAAGATTTTGAAGTAAGTTCTAAGTTTGCAGTAAATTATATTTTATTTCAATAATAAATTTGAAACAGACATATCCCGAATTGTTGTCGATCAGGCGGTTTTGCTTACGAATTGTTTAGATTACAAAAAAGATTATTACCTCTTACACCGCTGTCAAGATCACCGAGCTCCTTTGTTAAAATATTAACGCAGTCTGTTTTATTTTATTTTTTTAGGAAATTGTGACTGGAATTTTACCTATCAGTTACGAAGATGAAATTGTTCAGAAAAGAACGCAGATTCTTCGGGATCCGCATCGAGTTTTGCTCGCTTTTCCCGAAGACGACGTCAGTGTAAGTGGTACTGTATGGTTTTTGTGTATTTTTGCGTTGAACCGCAAAGCGAATAAGAGAACGAGGTGTCTTAAAAGCTCCGGGGATTCTTTTGTTTTCGTTTTGTACCTGAGATCGTGCAAATGTTGTCAGTTGTCTCAACTACGTCAATAGGTCTGTGGATATTCTAAACAAAGGGTGCATTACACTTTACTCTCCGTGTCAACCAGGTGCAAAAGTGCTATTTTCACCAAAGAAACAATCAGTTGGCTTGAAGGTTTTATATAATGTGGGGTTTCATGTTTGCAGATACAAAATACCCGGCAAATTCTTTAAAAGCTCTTTACGGCTTCGTTTGATAGAAAATTATCTTTCTAAACATACAAATCAATTTCATTACGATGTACTCGTAGTAGACATCTGTCGACCATTTTTCGAAGAGAAAAATATCGTTTTGAATAATTTCAGACACGAAAAATACACACCCTATGAATTCCCTCTTTTGAATGCACAAGATACTTACCGTTGAAGCTGCGAGTGTAAACTGCTTTGGTTTAGACCAAATCTATATTAATTCTTACAAACAATTCGAAGTCGCTTTGATTTCCGGTATTCCACCGTTCACTATCTTCAAACGTCAATTTCTGTTGACCTTCAATTAACAATTAATAGCTGTATGGCCAGATTTTGTTCCCCGAGTCGTAGTTTGTTTCCAAATCATTCCAATCCTGCCGAAATTAAAAATTCATGAATACTCAGTAGATCGAAGCGAGTCAATGATTCGCCTACACTGCACCGGTCTCTGTTGACTTCATCGATTTGTCTCATGTCTACGGAACATTTCGTAACAGACGAACCTTTTCAAATCAAAGTAAGTGAACTTAAGGATGCGAAAAATTACCCCATTTTCAGGCACAAAGTCAAACATTCTATTTAATTCTCTGTGTAGTTTGTTCGCGATTTGTTTTTCACCCGATCTGTTCTTTGTCTCAGACATAGCCGAGTTAATATTTTACAAGTATCTGCTCTTAGCGCAGACTTTGCCTTCTCTAGTTTACATATGCGAGAATTTTATTGTTTTAGTTTGCTTGCCGAAAGGAACTCTTGACTTCTAAGTCACGACCAAATATCGTGGTGGAGTTTATTTTGCTGTAAATTGTGTTACTCACTTTCTGGATATTTTACTGTTTGTTTTCTGTTTAATCCTTTGTACGTCTTTTAGCATTTTGACAATTAAGATTGGTTTTGATCGAGCCGAAAGACTTCCTTGACTTCTTGAAGCCTTTTGAAATAAAACTTCATCGGTCAAAATAAATGAAAACGTCGAAGTGAAGCTTTGGATAAAATTGCACGTAAACAAAGCCAAGTTTTCATACTTATTTGTTTGCAAATCAACATTAATCAAGGTATTGTGATTACTTTGTTTCTCTCAGCTTTCTTGAGGATCATTGATCGCTTTTTAGATAAAACTACAAAGACTTCCTTGTCTTATTATATAGCTATGTCAATGGGAGAATGTTGGATATTTGACATTTTTTCCAGAAGCACAATTATTAAATTTAAATGGAGACTATAGTGTACATGTATATGTATAATATGTAAATTTATTATGTTGACGTAAATATTTCTCACCTTAAAAATGCCTTCAGCCAAAATTCGTTTTTTGAATTTAGGGTATAAGTCTGCTTCCCATCCAGCCATTTACCTACAATGACAAAAATGAAATTTTTGAAAAAAATACTGTGAGATATAAGAATAATGATTTCAGTTTTAGGTGCCTTCAAGTTTTCACAGTTTTCATGTACGCCAAGAATTTTGTCAACAAAATTGTATAGTCATTAGGATCCCTAGGAATATATACTGGTTATTTGCAAATCACACAAAGATCATAGTCTTCCTTAAAGAGATGGCAACAAGATTACAAGCATTTTCCACTTTGTGGTACTTTTAACCTATACAGTCAAAACTTGACTTCTCCACTGTTTTATAAATATTTATAAAATGTGACTGTTTGCACTGTTAAGATGGATGATCACGAAAGCTTTGAAGTATTAACTGGTTGGTTGGACAAGTCTATATATCATCACGGCATTTATATTTAACACCTCTATATTCAAGTCTGTCTAATTAGTATTTATATTTTTGATTATGTGGACTCTTGATTATCCTGACATTTTACACAAGGCCTAATGAGTCCGGATAATCGAGATTGTACTGTTTCTGCTTTGCATTCTGATTAGTTGATTGGACTGCGTGTATCTGTGTTCTTCTGTTTTGGTTCTATGACCATGAATTGAAGATCCTTGTAAGTGCATTTGTTGTAGGTTAAAATGAATGTCAGGTCAAAAGGGTTCCAAACTAGTTTGATTTGTTTTTTTCTTTGTTTCAGGTTAATTTCCGTAATCCTCCAATAATCTGAAACTAAGGAAAAATAAATCAAACTGGTTTGGAACCATTTTGACCTGAAATTAAGAAATAGAAAACATGTACCGTGTTTCTATCGAGTTATAGAAACACGAGTGAAAGTTTGGGAGAACGAGAAATGCTGTGGGAACACGAGCCGCAGGCGAGTGTTTCCACAGCTTTTTCGAGTTCTCCCAAACTTTCACGAGTGTTTCTATAACTCAATAGAAACACGAAGAACATGTTTTCTATTTCTTTTAGAAAACACCGCAACGAAAAAAAGAAAAGCAACTTGTTAGCTTTGATTATCAAAATGTAAATTCTCTTTGCTCGCGTCATCATTACGTCAACAGCTCGTGCTAGTTCTGTGTTTCTATCGAGTTATAGAAACACGATTTCTAACCAATCAGCGCGCGTACTTTCTTAGGACTGTTTTCTAATTCATTTTAACCAGCCTATAACTTATACATTAACTGTAATAATCTATTCTTAAACCTACCTCAGGCCTACACCATCCCCCGTGAGTTAAGGACAGTGCACTCTACAGTACCTGACGATGGACTCTCTAAAGCATCAAACCTGTTCACCAGAGAGGTACACTGTATATTTAGCTTCCATATCTTTTACTATCATTATCATTGTCATTATTATTATTATTACTATGATTGTTGTTATTATTCATTTGTCAGTGCACTTGGCCCCATAGTAGTCAATAGTAAATTTGTTGAAAAGTTAATACATGCAATATTATTGTGATATTACTATTGTTCTTCAGAGCTCTCTTTCCTTGTTTCTGTAGACCCTTATGGGCCTTGGGCTGAAGGTTATATATAATGAATTTGCTGTTTATTTGTAATCAATGTGAGTGTCTATGTATTATTTTGTACTTACCAACATACATAATCAAATGATTTTGAGTGCAACTTTGCACAAATAAGCACTCATAAATTTTTCAACCACAGCAATTATTGCTTTCACCCCACAGACTTGTGCATTTTTTTTTCACTCTAAAAAAAATTACTTTTGCTCATTTATTCAAAATTGCTCTGGGAACCATTTGATTACCCATTCATATAGAGCTGTTTTAATTACAGGTAAATGTTTCTGAGTTCCAAATGCAGGTTATACATTTTTTGTATACTTGCACAAGTTATATAATATGTTATTTTCTTTTGCTTTTATTATGCCTCACAGTGTATCAGGTCTTACACAGCAAACTGGAATTGCATTGAGAACAAATACGCCAACTATGGTGGAAGCTATCTCAAGCTTCCCAGGTTTGTGAAAATTATGCTGTTTTTATGTTATTTACAAGGCTAAAAGGTTAAAAAAATTTGTAAAGTTAAAAAGTAAGAACCAAACGTTTTCATCTGTTTGCCATCATCAAACAGACAGTTTTGCAGAATAGAGAAACAGCAAACAGCCAAAACGTTTGGTTTTTACTTTTTAACTTTACAAATATGTTAACCTTTTAGCCTTGCATGTATATAAGATACCTTTTATCAAGAGAACATTATGGACATATGTTGTTCTTGTTGTGCACTCCTTAAGTCTCATAAATGCAGACACTTAGTAAAACTGATAATAATTCTGAGTGTTGCATTAATGCCATTGTGGTATTTACTTAATATATATTTTCTTAGATTTATAATTTATTTACAGTAAATTGTAATAATGTATTTTCATGACTTCTTGCAAGTGGTATTTGTAATGGTGTTTTGGAAGTTTTTAAATTTGCATGTACCCAAGGCCCATGCAGTTTTGAGAATGTGCAAAACAATCTTTTGTTGAGTACCTATAAATCATGAATTATTCGGAAGGTCATGCAATCTCTTGTATCTGTTATTAGTATATACTAAAACAGTAGATAGTGGATTGGCTAGTCAAACTGAATATCATTTGCTATATACTTTGGTACATCCAAGCAACTCACAAGTTTCATGCTCCATGAGTGGATTTCAAAAAATATGGCATCCCGATTTGCATCTGTGACACATGAAAAAATAATCCAAAATAACAATGAAGCAGTCCCTGGAAACACAAAGAAAACGACTGAATTTGATTTGGCTGTGTTCAAAGGTATTGGTTTATGTTTTTAACCCAGAGTTTATTGATAAAAACCAAAGAGAAAGGTTTTGTTTACAAATGCAAATTACTCTTGTATAACCAAATTTAATGTCACTTGTTCACTTGCAAACCAAATTTGAATTATATATTTTGCAAAATAGAGAAATAATTTGCAGCTGTATATGAATTAATAATATACATGCAAAAATTTCACCATGCTCATTGGCTGAGAGCACGCCAATTAATCCCAAACAGTGCAGAAAATTGAAATTGAGTGCAAAAAGTTGAAATTGAGTGCAGAAAGTTGAAATTAAATTTTTGCATGTATATTATTAACAAGTAATCACATGATTTTTCTCATGCAATTTGGGATAAATCAGCACGAGTAAATTTTTCAAAGACTACAAATTTGATTAGCCTTTGAAAAATTTACTCGTGCTGATTTATCCCAAATTGCACTCGAAATCATGTGATTACCTATACAAATGTCACCACCAGAACCAAGCAAATGTCCTCAGAAATTTTATGTGTCTGGGAGAAAACGAGTTGGCAGTCATTGCAACAAAATATCCCTTACCAGGATCTGAGCTGCACTGTATTGTCACTTGAGAAGTCCTCCATTTCCCAAGTCATTTTCTTTCTGTGGTGTACATTATCTCACTGTTTCAGTATATACTAAAAGAACTTTTCACCTCAGTGTCAGTGGCTAGCAGTGGATAGTTGTTAATTGACCAAGCATGTGATCAAGGTGGCTGTACATTGGCTGAGGTCAATATTCAGCCACATTTCGTAAACACGTTTGGTCAGTAATTGATTTATCATATGGCCATTTTGTTTTAATGTTTTGTTTCACTGGAGAAGGCGAGAAATCACGAGCGGGCAAGATAGACCCATCCTGCCCAGTCATGTAGCCAGTCAGATGGCAGGCTTTGCCTTGTCTTGGCCCATCGCAGAACCAGCCTTATAATATTAAACAGTTATTTGCCGAAGGCAAAGTGATTTCGGTGAATATTCACTGCTAATCACTGAGCCTGAGGCAAATAATTGTTTTAGTATAAGTACACTGGTGGTTATTTCAAAAAAAAGAAAAGAAAAGCATTGTACAACATGAAAAAATTTCATTTCATCAAAAGGGCGCAAATGACTGGCAGCCATTTTGTTCGTCGAGGTGATTATCGGCTGATAATCCGAGATAGGGAACCAATCAGAACGTTCGATTAAATAAATAGCTAAGAAGGAAATGAATTATTCTATATGCCATGTTGATGCACACTTGGTCCATGCTGCATGATGTGTTTAGCAACTGAACTTTGTTTTAATCAGACCATGTCAAGGGGATGGATTGGTGGAGCAGGTCTTTGAGGTGGATGTAGAAGATGAAGTTGACTTCAGTAATGAGGTAGAAGTTACACACTTGCTCTGAATAATGTTCCTTACTTTTTGTATTTTAGTTCATGAATTTGGACAAAAACTAATTTTAGCCCAGGATATCAACACACTTAAACATTTCTGCATTTCAATCTGCCATCATCATTGAGTGACATGGCAAAGCAGCATTGAGCATGCGTTATAACTGTTTTAACAGGAATAAATATTTTAATTATAATTTATGCTGACCAGTTAACAAGTTTCAAGTTCAAAGGGATCTGTACATTACAACCAGGTAAACAACTGTAGTTTTTGTCAGCAATGTACCTTGCATGCACCTTAAATGAACAGAACTTTTTTTGTTAGTTTTTTTCTACTTTTATTTTTATCTGTCCTATACTTTTTTGTTGTGTAGGTTACAAAAGACTACCATCTTTTGAAATGTCTTTTGAAAATTTAATCGCTATATACACCACTCAGCTGAATATTTTAAATAAATCATAGGTGGTGATGATGAGTCCATTACGGGAAAAGGGCATCTCCAAACAGGGCTACCTTACCAAAGCACCATTCCATGGGGAATCTAACGGCACACCAGGAGCAAAGGTATAGTGTCTTAACAACACTTATTTGTAGTCTGGCTGTCAATGTAGGAACTTGAATTCAAAGATCAATTTTGGAGACCCCACCTCAAAATGTTTGCACTTAAAATTCGAGTTGTTAACCCTTTCACTCCCAAGATCCAAGTAGCAATTCTTTTAAGCGACTTCCATACATTTGGTTTTAAGTTAGTTTGGAGAATTTGGTGTCTGATCAGTTCACAATGTCTGAGTTGATCATTTCTTTGATTCTCATTAACAGTTAGCCATACATTTCATTGTTCTTGTATGGAGAAGTTCCATAATTTATCAATCACTTGGGAGTAAAAGGGTTAAGGAGTTTATAAGGTAACATAGACGCTTGTTCCCTCCAACTAAAGGATGGACCATTTTATTTTTGAACGGGGAAGGCCAATTTTGTCTTGTTAAGAATTCTTTCCCACTTTGGGCTGTTCAAGAATTTTTTTTATCATCTTAACATACAAATGTCCGTCTTTTTTTTCCCTTGGCCCACTGTGCATGATTTGTTGTGGAGGAATTTTTTTTGGTAATAGCCCAATCCCCCACCCACCCTCAAGAATAAAATATTCCAACTCTAAGGGATAACACTCTCAATATCTGTTGTTTGATAACCCCATTGTTTGTGTTTCGGTTTGCGGCACTAGTTCCTTGGAAACTAACCCGTTTGCCCCACGAACCAACAATCCTGACCAAACAGTTACGGAACGGAACACAACATGACATTACCAGGGTCCATTTTTATCCTACATATCTATAACCAGTCTCCATAACCAACCCCCACCCCCACCTTACCCCAGCTATGTTGGTAGCAACACGAATTCTTCGGACTGTATATAGACACATCAGCGTAAGAACATTGCTTTGGGGGAGGGGGGAGGGGGCAGAGTAAGAGTTTGTGACAAATGTAGGAAATTATCCCGTTCTTTTTTTTTGTTAGGATTGTAGTTTAATGGCTTTGCTCCCACGAGTCTCCCATAGTTCAGTGGTAGAGCTTCCGAACTAAGAATCAGAAGGTCGTCGGTTCGACTCCTGTCGGGAGAACTTGGATTGGCTTCGTCCGAGTTTGCCTGTGACAGTGCCGAAAAAATATACATCTTTCACAAACTTTTTGGACTCAAATTCGCCATCTTCATTACTTATTATAAAATAACTCAGATAATGCAAATGAATATATGAAAGACCATATATTTGAACTGCGGAGTAATATGTAATGACATTAATTGATCATCGCAGTTGTGTACACAACTTAAGCAGCTGTGAAATTAAAGCCTGAAAAAAACTCAGGCCTGAACGGGATTCGAACCCATGACCTCTGCGATACCGGAGCAGTGCTCTACCAACTGAGCTATCAAGCCAACTGAGCTATCAAGCCAACTGGGAGCTGGTCATATTGTGAGTTCGTACAGATAGTACGCGCGCGCTGGTTAGTCGAAAATCTATGGGTTATTGTGCCGGTAAACCCATAGAAAAGAGAAAGTTAATTTATAAAAGCAATAAACCGCAGTTTCTATGGGTTTAGCGGCGTAATAAATCATTTGAGATGTTGGGAGAACACTCGAAGGGCTTTTAAATCACTCACCTGTGGCTCGTGATTTACAAGCTCTTCTCGTGTTCTCCCAGCATCCCGCGTGGTTTATTACGCCGGTAAACCCATACAAACTGCGGTTTATTGCTCACATAACCCATTTAAACTCAAAATGTGGAGACTTAGAAGCTTGGTTTGAGTTTATGAAAGAAGCTTCTTGCGCTCTCAAAAAAGTATACTCTACTCTGGATCAACACTACGTTTACGCGTTTTTAAAACAAAGAAAAACAAGAAACAAAACCGAAGAAAGATAACTGGCATTTGTCATATATGCAAAGGTTAAATATACCATGAGCAAAGTTTAGTCCTGGTCATTTCTTGCTCTTCTTCACTCTTTGTATTTAAATCTGATTTCAGACCTTCAAACGTAGATGGTTTCATTTGAAGCAGATTTCATATGATGGTTCCTATGTGTTGGAGTATAAGAAGGCAAGTCTGCAGCACTTGTCCGTATGTTGTTATTAGTGCAGTGTGTAAGTGCTAACAAATGTTTTATGATAACCACAAGAATTTTGATTGGCTTAGCCTGCAGCGTATGCGTATTTGGGCGGGCGAGAGATGAAAAGCGTCTTCGTCGATGTCTGCCGCCATCTTTGGTGGCAAACAGTGTTCTCCTTTTATTTTAGCTCAACAGGTAATAGAGTTTTTCAAACCGGTAAAACACTCTCGTAGCTGTTGAATTGTCAAGAATTTCAGGCCATTTTAGGCGGTAACAAGTGCTGTTAGGGGCGGTAAATTTCACCGGTTACCGCCTGAAAAGGAGAACACTAGCAAAACTTACGGAGACTGGGGCAAGCCTAGTGTCCTTCCCAGCCGTTTTCCGACTCGTCACGCAACACGTTTTCTCCGTGTGGGGATAAGCGTTTGCGTGACGAACCAGGTAACGGCTGTAAACCAGACCAGGGTAAGGCGAAAAAATTAAAGAAGGGAATTACGGATATGAGCTATGATTGACCCAAAAAACTGATCTAATTTTCCTTAATAAACGAACGAACTCTCCACCATACTAACACCATACTAACATTTTGTCCATGGCTGCTGGCTTTTGAGCTCAATTTTTTCATCTTTTTTTGGTAGCAACAGGGTTTTATCCTTTCTACCAATGTCGCCTCAGTGCGCATATGTGTGGCTTCAACTTACGCTTATTACATTTTGACGTTGTCATTTCAAGCCACATCCCACAACCCCACCGTTTTTCATCACCTTGACATTCATAATGTGGGAACCCAGAGCTCAACTGCTAGCTGTGCCATGCTGACGAGGCCTAACAAAACAGCTGGCCATAGCTGCTGGCTTTTGAGCTCAATCTTTTCATCTTTTTTTTGGTAGCAACGGGGTTTTATCCCTTCTACCAATGTCGCCTCAGTGCGCATATGTGTGGCTTACCCTTATTACATTTTGACGTAACATTTGCAACAGTTGGGCTGATTTTTTCTCGATTCGGGTATCAGCCGTTATCTAACGGTAACAATTCCCGTATTCTCCAGGATGACGACACCAGTATGGCACGAGGAGTCCTTTATCTAGACGCCTGTACTCATATATCCAAGGTAAGTTCAAGGCGTGCTATACGTTAATGTCGTTTGCCTTTAACGTGTGAGTCGCAAATTCGTATTCGTCTTCATGAGTCTTCTCTACATCCCTGAATAAACCAGAGATACAAGCAAGCATTGCTGTACTGTTAGGAATGGTGAAATGCGTGACAATGTTAAATATGAGTTGAATATGTGACGCAGCCGTGAACAGGTCATCATAGGCGTACAAGGGCTTGTGGTGTGAAAGAGATTCCACGTACTCGTTCTTGAAATTACTTGGGAGTTGCATAATCTGGGGTCAAATGAGCAGAGAAAGTTGACTTCACCCCTGAAAAAGAGGCTCTTGTTTCTAAATCAACCAAACCGTTTCCCCTTTTTGTGTGCGCGCGAAGTTCTAATCCCTTATATTTTACTGTCGGCACCACGTTCTACATGCCCTACTCTTCACGAACAGTGTGTGGGTTCGTTAACTTTCCACGAAGTTATTATGTACAAGTGTTGTGAGACGGGACCTGCGGTTTATCGTCCTTATCCGAAAAGATTGGAAATCGAACCATTTACAGATATCATTGCAAGGCAGCACTTTCTCTTCAGTTTTTTTTAAAGACCCTGAGTGATGGTCCGGCCGAGATTCGAACCAACGACCTCTCGCACGATAGTCCTGCCCTCTACCAACTGAGCTAACCGGTCGGCGGTAAACAACGCACAATAAAATAGAGCTATCAAACAAGCTGACAATGTTTGTCGCACCACCGTAAGATAAAAGGGAAGCAAACTTCTTAAGCTCTAGACGTTCCTTATACGCTCTGATGAAATTCTAACTCTCGAAACGTCAGGTTTCGTTTTATCTTACTGTGGTACACGGCAAATAAATCACAAGTTCGCAAATTTACCTTCTTTAATGACTCCCGATCAAAGACAACACTATCTTGTTTTCCTTACACTGGCGTACGCATTCCCACGCTTACTCGCATTCTTACATGATCATTTTTCGTTCACACCACGCTGGCGATCAAAGTTCAACATTGACGTAATTTGTTGTCACGCTAAATGTCACACAATGCACTCATTTCCGTCATTATCAAATCGTAAGATGAACTCATCTTTGTGTTTCAATTTTCCACCGACGCAGCAACAGCTTCTGTAGAAACATTACCCGATTACATTAATTTAGAACGCTTAGCCGAGGTCAAGAGAAAATGAGGAAAGAGAACATAACCCTGTCTGATATGATAAGGTGACAGAATCTATTTTTAGCGCGGAATCTATTTATATCTCGTTCTATGGCTGCCCAGTTTCCACGTGGCGCATTGAAATTACAACCACGTGATGAGGACATCAGCCATTGGTCAGTTAAAGTAGTTTGCGGATCTAAGAATAGATTCTGTCCCCTTATCATAGTAAGAGAACCCAGTATGGAAGATATGTTCTCTTACCTCATTTTCTCTTGATTCTGTCCCCTTATCATAGTAAGATAACCCAGTATGGAAGATATGTTCTCTTACCTCATTTTATCTTGATTCTGTCACCTTATCATAGTAAGAGAACCCAGCATGGAATATACGTTCTCTTACCTCATTTTTTCTTGATTCTGTCCCCTTATCATAGTAAGAGAACCCAATATGGAAGATACGTTCTCTTACCTCATTTTCTCTTGATTCTGTCCCCTTATCATAGTAAGAGAACCCAGTATGGTAGGTACGGTCTCTTACCTCATTTTCTCTTAATTCTGTCCCCTTATCATAGTAAGAGAACCCAGTATGGAAGATACGTTCTCTTACCTCATTTTCTTTTGCCGAGGTTTAATGGTGTCTTGATTTTCTTGTTTTTCACCAGGGCGTAAAAGGAAGGATGTACGGTTTCGAGCTGCACATTCAAGACAAACTGTACAGCCTTGTAGCTGACAGCCAGTCAGACATGGATGCCTGGCTATCGGCGTTTTGTAAAGTCACGGGTATCGACATGGATTCAGGAGCGAAATCCTCCCATGGCTTACTTGGGGGAAAATTGAAAGTTCCTAAACTGCACAAGACATTGAGAGAGAGCCTCAAGAACAGCAACCATCCCGAACTTGTAGAATTCGCCAAGGAAACGGACGCTTTAAACGCGAAGCGACGGAAGGACAAGCGACAGAAGCTGTTTTCTTTGGTGCGCGACTTAGACAACACGGGAACGTGCGTCAGAAAGGACGACGCCAGAATCGATGCAGACGTTTTCACTCAAAAATTTGGACGGCGTTTCGTACTCGAGTGCGAAGAACTGAAATTTCGTCTTCTGAGAACGTTGCACGATGGCACTGAACTGAATATTGAACCGTTCTACGTGTCGATCGCGTTGTTTGACGCCAAGAAAGGAGCGAAGATTTCCGAGGACTTTCGCTGTGATCTTAACGATCCCTCGACTGTTGATATGTTGATAGGATCTGAATTGATTGAGAATGGAGACACAAATGGCGATACTGATCATGAGCACATTGAGTCTGTTATTCACGAGGTTGGATACAAATGCCCAAGAAAGGTATACTGTAGTCAGAATTTTTACCAGCAATCAAACCAGCAGCGAAAGGAGTACCACAGCACAGTGATGTTAAGTAGCTTTACAAAGAATGATGACACTGCATGGTATGATCCACATATGAAAAACTTAGAACCACACTGTATAGTAAAACAAACAGTACCACGGTATAGCACTGTTCAGTGGCTTGCTAAAGAATGGTCACACTGCATGGTTTGGTACACAGATGAAAAAAGTTAGAACCACACTGTATAGTAAAACAAACAGTACCACACTACAGTACTGTTCAGCAGCTTTACAAAGAATGGTCACACTGCATGGTTTGATTCACAGGTGAAAAAGTTAGAACCACACTGTATAGTAAAACACACAGTACTACAGTACAGTATTGCTCTGTAGCGTCTCAAGTGGTCACGCTGCATGGTTTGATCTACGAAATCTAAAAAAAATATATTGTAATGCTTCAAGAGACTTATGGAGGTATCAGCAACGAAACCTAATTAAATCTTTCTTTTACGAAAGGCAATATTTTCAATAACTCGACCCAACCCAGAAGTTTATCTCGTCGTGAGAATAGAGAAGGTGTTACAGGGAAGCATTGGATCGTGTGTAGAACCATATTTAAAGTCTGGTGACACTAAGAAAACAGCGTTGAAAGCTCACAAACTGGCTGAGGTCTGCTGCAAGAAGCTGGGACAGTATGTCATGCCTTTTGGCTGGACAGCTAGGTTAGTGGTGACATTTCAAGAAAATATGTATTTTCTTGGATGATGATACCATTTTCGTCATTTGTCACACGACGTAGTCACCTTTATTTTTTAAGGCGACGTTTCCATCTATAACTGCTGGTCTTGTTCAGGCGATAAGGTCGGCCTTACCGCCCCGCAGAAGACCAGAAGTGAGCGGTCAAGACATGGCGATCAACATCAGGGCTAAAAATTGGCGGTGGCACGGTCGCCAGTGGCGAGTCAAAACTGACCAGAGCTACCAAAAGTTTAGGTTTGAACGCCCGATGTGTGACTATGCTACAGAATTTCGAAAAGTTGCAATGTAAATTATGCGAAGTACAAAGTTAAAAATATAACTCAATGTGTAGTTTAATTGGACTAACTTTCGCTTCGTTTCTTTGCCTGGAATTTTTAGTTCTAAAGTGAAAATTCCGAGCCATTTTAACAGTGATGTCACAAGCGATCCACATTCACAACGTATAGACGCTATTTTGATTTTGTGATTGGCACGCGACTCTAAAAAAAAATCGAGGGCTAGTTCATTTTGGGATGGGCCACTAAGAATTCCAGGAAACTGGCCCGACTGGCCACCAAGCACTGGAGTTAATTTTTAGCCCTGCAACATCAAAGTGAGTACGTCGTGTGATATTGGAAGAAGTATGTATTATCTCTGTATCCCCACAATGAATAACAGCGGAGCTCCACAGCGGCTCGAAGAGCCGCAGAGCGGAGCCCCATAACTACCGTTCGAGGATAGAAATTGAGAAAACCATGCGTTTGAGTTTTCATGGTCATCGTGGCTAGCGGCATGGCTCGCGGGCGCGTGCTCCTAGCGACGACGACGTTGCCCAACTAGCGACGACGACGACGACGACGTTGCCCCAACATGGCGCCCATAGTCATCCGGGATATTTAGAAGGTCTTAAACCGAAACGGCTTGCGGCGGCTACACAACCTACAGCCAGCAGTCTACAGCAGTCTACAATGTTTTGCTGAAGAAACGGATTATTCATAGCGGTTTTGGAGGAAAAATTTTCTTCCTACAAGTTTTCAAGCGTTTTTGGAGGGACATAAGCATAAAGCTGAGTTCTTTCTACAAGTTTTCAAGCATTTTTGGAGGGACTGTGTGAGGAGCTCCGCTTTTAGGCTTGCCTAAATCTATTTAATAATCTATTCCGCAATATCTTTTTTGGATGTGTTGATGCTTATCGTTGAGTATTTTTGCGTGCTGTGCTTTTGGTGATGGCCGTGATATTGACTTAAGTAGTGATGTAGTGATTGTGTTGTTGTTTCTGATAACATGGATCGTGATGTTGACTGTGCTGGTGTTGGTTTTGACCATCAGTATGTTGGTAGTGATAGTTGTAGTTATAATGATGATGAATTTATATACAGCACATGTCCACTAATTGTCCTTGGCTGTGATATTGACTTAAGTAGTGATGTAATGATTGT
>OX453274.1:6252673-6257673 GCA_949710005.1 Ricordea florida | reverse complement strand
TTCAGCTTTTTGAAAAACTCACTCGTGCAAATGAATTCCAAATTGAACTCGAAACCGTATGATTACCTTTACTAATTTCATAGAGCATATTACATGGCTGCACAGAGATGCGAAATTTCTCTTCGAGTGTCAGTGAAAAATAGTGAACGAGTGAGTGCAGCGAACGAGTGACATTTTTAAGCACGAGAAGAGGAATTTTGTCTTGCCAAGCAAACATGTAGTTTTTTTTTTCATTGTTTAAAAATTAGTGGTGTACAGAGTAATGAGTTATAGCAAGTGGTAAAAACTCTACCCCACCAGCGATACCACACTTGTGTAAGCCTAAGCCGTATATTTCACTCTATTATATCTCTCAGTTAGTACGCGCGCTGTGATTGGTCAATGTAACGGGCCGTTCTTCACTGTACGGCCCGCTGAATTCAAAAGTTTGTTTTGAGATATTATAAATATCTTACAAACCTCTTTTTCTCGTTCCGTACTGTAAGTTACGGATCCTCGTTTTTTCCGCTTGGATTTATGGCCCGCGCTTCGCGGTTGGGCCCTAAATTCGCGAGGATAAATTCGGTCCGTAACTTACAGTACGGTTATCGAACTCAGTTAGTAAGAGGTATGTGAAGAAATGTAGAAAACACTCGCCCGCAGCTTGTGTTTTCTACATTTCACTCGTGTTCTCAAATGCCCAGAGTGTTTTATCACAGTGTAATACACGGCTTATGCTTCTTGATTTGCTTTATGTTATAGATTTTACACGCCGCGAGTAGAAACAACAAAGCACACAGATCGACAAACTGACGCCATTTAATACCAGCTTCTCGACTGTTTTCGCTTCTTCTTCTTTATTTGTTATATTAATCTCAGCTTCAAAACTTTCTGCTAGTTCGCAGAGAACTCCATCATGAATTTCTTCAAAGAAAATGTTTTTCTCTAACAAAAATGTCGATTAGAGGTAATGTGGCAAAAAACACTAAAACACGCTTTTTATGTGTTTTATACTCTGATAAAACATAGGTTTTAATTTTGAACAATCAGAGCGCGCGTAAGAACCTAGCTATATTATAAACTCTGATAAAACATGGGTTTTTGACCAATCAGAGCGCGCGCATTATCAATAAATCCAAATAGATGTGATATCAGTTTTATCGATTTGCTACCACTCAGTATACCACTCAGTTTCGATACAATAAAACTACATACTTATTCAACTTATCAAACCGCCACAATTTCAAGAAACGTTGAGACTCAATTGTTTTTCTGCGAAATTTTGACGAACATACACAATGAATTACATCAAACATACACACAAACAAAAAGCCAAATCACAGAGAGACGCAGCTTTATGCCAGAGAATATTGTCCATTCTGTTAAAAGCTGTTTTTTTTCTTTGTTTCGTGCGGTTGCTATTGCATGCTGTATATAATATTTAATTTTCTGGCGAAACTGAATTTTTTACCATGGAGGCAGCCAGTACATAGTATATGATTGTTTCTATGTTTTCATTAGATTGTCTTACATCGTCCTTGGTTCCTGTCAAGCCTTTTGACGATACGCCAAGTGACTTCCGCCCAACTATTGAAATTGAAGAGTTCTGTGAATCATGCCCGGAGGTCGCTTATCCTCACACTTCCTACGTGAACAATTTCTATGTTTATCCGCTCTCGTTGAATTATAGCAATCAGAAAGTTTTCTCCAAGGTTGGTACTGTTGTGTCCTCTTTCTTCAATAGGGAGCTTAAGCACGCGCGTTTTTTGAGACGCGGAAGGCAACCGGAAGAGAACATTATGCGTGCCAGGACAGTGGTGTCTCCCAGATTTTTATAGTGATCATCTCTTCATTTTTATAGTGATCATCTCTTCATTTTTATAGTGATCATCTCTTCATTTTTATAGTGATCATCTCTTCATTTTTATAGTGATCATCTCTTCATTTTTATAGTGATCATCTCTTCATTTTTATAGTGATCATCTCTTCATTTTTATAGTGATCATCTCTTCATTTTTATAGTGATCATCTCTTCATTTTTATAGTGATCATCTCTTCATTTTTATAGTGATCATCTCTTCATTTTTATAGTGATCATCTCTTCATTTTTATAGTGATCATCTCTTCATTTTTATAGTGATCATCTCTTCATTTTTATAGTGATCATCTCTTCATTTTTATAGTGATCATCTCTTCATTTTTATAGTGATCATCTCTTCATTTTTATAGTGATCATCTCTTCATTTTTATAGTGATCATCTCTTCATTTTTATAGTGATCATCTCTTCATTTTTATAGTGATCATCTCTTCATTTTTATAGTGATCATCTCTTCATTTTTATAGTGATCATCTCTTCATTTTTATAGTGATCATCTCTTCATTTTTATAGTGATCATCTCTTCATTTTTATAGTGATCATCTCTTCATTTTTATAGTGATCATCTCTTCATTTTTATAGTGATCATCTCTTCATTTTTATAGTGATCATCTCTTCATTTTTATAGTGATCATCTCTTCATTTTTATAGTGATCATCTCTTCATTTTTATAGTGATCATCTCTTCATTTTTATAGTGATCATCTCTTCATTTTTATAGTGATCATCTCTTCATTTTTATAGTGATCATCTCTTCATTTTTATAGTGATCATCTCTTCATTTTTATAGTGATCATCTCTTCATTTTTATAGTGATCATCTCTTCATTTTTATAGTGATCATCTCTTCATTTTTATAGTGATCATCTCTACATTTACATTGATACTAATCAATGTAAATGTAGTTGTGTGAAGACAAGTTAAAAGGGGAAACAGCTCACTTCCGGTTGCCGTCCGCGTCTCAAAAACGCGCGTGCTGAAGCTCCGGAATAAGAACAAAAAGTATGAATTATGTTTTTACCACACTGTAAAGGAGTTCTGTTTGTTCTCCACAATCAACTTAAAAAGAAATTTTAAGGAAACTTTCCGTAACATTCAGCTGATTGTATCAACATGTTTTAGAGGATTGGTTGCCGAATTTTGGTTTCGTTCTGTTTCGGCCTGTAGCCCTTTCACTTCAAGTAGTGTAACTCTGGTTAGTGAGTGTTATGGTCTTTGTTATATGTTAATTGGTTTGGAGATGGGGTTGGACTAGGGAGGAAGCGTGGCCAAGTAGTTAGGGCGCCGGACTTGTAATCTGGTCACGGTCCTGGGTTCGATTCCCGTCCTGGCTTCGATTCCCGTTCCGGTTTGATTCCCGTCCCGGTTTGATTCCCGTCCCGGTTCGATTCCCGTCCCGGTTCGATTCCCGTCCTGACCACTACATGGATATGTAATACGGTAATCCCGAGTTTCATATTCTTCATATCATCGGCCACGATTGTAAATAGCCAACTGGTCTGCCTTCCCCCAGTTGGGATTCTTAGCAAAGAGTTTATGTTTGTAGCCCACAATGTAAACTGCTAGGTTACCAGTAATTGTGTCAGCTATTAAAGTGTTTTTTTTTTTAAATTCCTAATCTTTAACATTGTAATTAATGGGCTAGACCAGATATGTGACAATTCTAATAATTTCCCAGGCGCGAAATATTGCTGTGAAGATTGAATTCAGAGATTCCGACAGGGAAGACGCTCAGCCACTAAAGGTGAAAATTATTCTGTCGTCTAATTTCTCGGTTCTAAATTTGCAGTCAACTTGTTGATATTTTAAGGGTTTTATTTGGGGATCTTGTAACGCTAATTTGAGAATAATCGATTTGATTTGTCAGTGTATATACAAGAAGAAAGGAAGTCCCGGGTTCACAACACACGCCATGGTTGCTGTTGTTCATCACTGCACAAGTCCCACGTTTTATGAAGAGGTGAGATGTCCTGGTTATATTTCTCAGGGTGGGGTGAGTTGGAAGGAAATTTAGTGTAGTGGCTTTAACAACCCTAAAAACCACCCTGAAAAATACCGTCGCAAAGAAAAACTTCTTTCTATTAAAACAAAAACGCAGTTCAGACACAACCTTTAAAGAGGAAACAAATTCCTGTTTAGACGTGTGAAAGATTATAGCATAATATAGAGCGGTTTTCAGTAATTCCGCGATTGCTGAGGTTTTGCGTCGCAACGGTAGGTGATTGGCTGAAAAAATCTCGGGCTGCCTTCTCGACCAATGAGAAGTAGAACCAAACCAGTCGTGATCATTGCGCACGCGTTTTCTTGCGCTTGGTGTTTGCGTTCTGATTGGTTCGTTAATTGGGCTGTTTGTATCTGTTATGATTGGCCCGTAGGGTCGCCTTGATTTGGTAGCGATCATTTGGAAACTGCTCTAAGAATTGTTGGATTTACAGTGAGAGCTGATTAGGACTTGAATGAAATAACCGGCTTCTGTCAATCCAATTTCCCCAATCAAGAAGAATTACGGTTACATGCTTTTTGAAAAATGAGAAATACAAGAAAAAAAGATAATCCCACTAGCTCAAGAATGAAAAGGTACAATACAATGCGACCAGCACGTATCATTGTTAAATAGTTTGTAGGTTTTGTACTGATTTGGTTTCTTTTGTTTACAGGTAAAAATTAATCTTCCTACCCACCTGAGTGAAAAGCATCACGTGTTTTTCACGTTTCAACACATCGCCTGTGAACAGACCAAAAGCAGCAGTGGTACAGGATCAGTGAAGGGAAAACCGCAACCTATTGAATCACCAGGTATTGCGCACTACACCAAATTCTTGTGTCTTGTATTAGTAAAAATCTACTAGTCTACCAGTGCAAATGGCGCAATTTGATTGGCTGAGCTACTGCACACTATCGGCCATCGTTTTCAAAATGGCGACGTCTTCGCGCTTCAGCTAAGTTTCGCAGGGTGATTTAGTATTTTGGTATTTTTTCACCGACACATGATTCGTATATTATGATTTTTACTAAAACAAGTATATTATTCGCTCTCGATTTCTATGAGAAATAGAAATCTTGAGCTGATAATCTAATTGTTAATTAGAAATAGAGTCCAACTCGCTTACTATCACCAATTCTGCAATTTGATTGGCTAGTGTACT
>OX453274.1:6132673-6247673 GCA_949710005.1 Ricordea florida | reverse complement strand
TGACTATGGTTCGACCTCTGGTTTTGTTACTCCGGCATCATCTGGAGGCCACTCCATCTTTGTGTTTTCTTTTGCCAGCTTTTGTATGCTGTAGATGTGGGTACTGTGACCAGATTCTTGCCTGTCATCTTCAACCAATTGTTTCATGTTCTCCTTGTCACTGGAAACGAGGACGTTTCCCTGTACCTTGTGAAGTGAGTAATATTGGTTTGGCTTTCAGTCTCAAATTTAACGAGACTAGTAGTTTGAGTCAATAGCTTTAACTTGTAGAAGTTGCTGATGCAGTGAGGTACATGGCCATATAGCTCAATCCGCGTGCAGAAGAACTTGGCCAATACGAAGCCTTACTATTTGATTGATTTCCCGAGCGGGCAAGATGATGCGAATCCTGAGTTCTGATTGGCTACCCGAGCGGGCAAGATGAGGCGAATCCTGAGTTCTGATTGGCTACCCGAGCGGGCAAGATGATGCGAATCCTGAGTTCTGATTGGCTACCCGAGCGGGCAAGATGAGGCGAATCCTGAAGTCTGATTAGCTACTCGAGCGGGCAAGATTAGCCTGCCTTGCCCGCTCGGGAATTCCCGTGTTGGCCCGCAAAACAAAACAAAGCAAAGTGGCCATATGGTAAACCCTTTACTGACCAAGCTCTAAGCTCGTTATTTTTACTGTTTTTATTGACCTCGACTACTTCTCGGTCAATAGAAACGCAAAAAACGAATTCGGCCAATATGCAGCCATCTTGACCTCACGCTTGCTCAATAACGCATACATAATGACTTGACGCTAGCTTAATAACGCAAACATATTGACTTGACGCTATCTTAATAACGCATACATATTGACTTGACGCTAGCTCAATAACGCATACATATTGACTTGACGCTAGCTCAATAACGCATACATATTGACTTGACGCTATCTCAATAACGCATATATATTGACTTGACGCTAGCTCAATAGCGCATACATATTGACTTGACGCTAGCTCAATAACGCATACATATTGACTTGACGCTAGCTCAATAACGCATACATATTGACTTGACGCTAGCTCAATAACACATATATTGACTTGGCGCTAGCTCAATAACACATATATATTGACTTGACGCTTGCTCAATAAGGCATACATATTGACTTGACGCTAGCTCAATAACGCATACATATTGACTTGACGCTAGCTCAATAACGCATACATATTGACTTGACGCTAGCTCAATAACGCATACATATTGACTTGACGCTAGCTCAATAACACATATATTGACTTGGCGCTAGCTCAATAACGCATATATATTGACTTGACGCTAGCTAAATAACGCATACATATCGACTTGACGCTAGCTCAATAACGCATATACATTGACCTGACGCTAGCTCAGTAACGGATATTTAGTGGAGTAACGCAACGACCCTTATCTACTGTCTTAAAACTGCGTGTTCTCGTTTACAGAGTGCTAATTCGAATCACAGCTCAAATTCACGATGCTAATCGACTGGAAGCTCTTAAATCGTATGTAAAGGTATGAAAACAGTCTCCATTCTTTTTTATGGTTACAGGGTGATTGGGGTAGGGAGGGTGAGGAAGTGTTGTAAAGGACGGGGCTACCCCAACGGGTTTGTTGTCATAGGTTTTTTGCCATGACCTAGACAGAACCTATTACTGCGATCATTTTTGTTTTCTTTGAAGTGAGCTTTCATGTCTGGCCATTTGTTTTAGTCCTTATGGTTATTTTTGGTAGGCAGTAGTCTATACTAATTTAATGTTTATTGTAATTATTTTATAAATTGTGAGTACAAATAAATGGTTGTTGTTGTTGTTGTTATGTCTGTGTGTTAAATTTACCTACTGATCACCCCATCACCTACCTGCCCATGTAATTCACTACCTACTCACCGGTTTATCTTCCTTAACTTTTTTCAAGTTTAACGACGATAAGATAAAAGCGAAGCGGACGTTTCGAGCGTTAACCCTTCGAAGCAACGTATTTATGTACCGTCATAGCTTCTTAACTGTTTACTGTCCTAGTCACCTCTTCTATCTTCGTACCCACCTGTGGCGACCAATCTACCTATACGCCTTCTAACCTACCACACTATCTACCCACTCACCTGCTTAACCCACTTAGTTCCCTGTGTTCACTATGTACTTCACAATATACTACCTCGCTACCAAACAGAGAAGGCATCCAACCGGGAAAGTCGATAAAGATCCCGCCAATATTGCTCGAGGGAACACCTAACCGAGTTTGATTCATTATTCAGCTATTTTTTGGGTGCGATTTGCTTCCTTTTTACAGTACGTGTTTGTGACTGAGCAAACGTCAGACAACGCTAAGACGGTTCATGAGCAGCTAGCCAAGTACCTAATGACCAACCTGAAGCCTGGTGCAGACCCGGTGGTGGTGAACAATCTCATGAAGGTGACAACACTCTTAATTCGTCTTTAAATACCGTAGATGATGGTTGACTTCGCAGATGGGCAAAATTATACAAAAAAAGTGAAAATGTTTTGATTTCTGTAGAAACATCAGGCTCTCATTTCGTTGTAAGTTCAACTTTAGTCCTTAGGTTACTTGAGTTCTTTCGGAGACCCACCTAAAGTATCTTTTTCACAACCACAGTCCTTTGCAAACTTCTCTGACACGTGTTCACCGGTGTGTGACAGTGAAAAGCAGGTTTAACATAATTGTAACGCATTCCAACTTTCCTAACAAAGATTGCCCCAGTCATTTTTGAAGGTGTTTGCAGTTTTTAAGAACAATAATATCTTGGTTTGTGATAACGTGGTTCTAAGGTTGTTTTCGATGCACTTGGTATAGGTAATCAAATGCTTTTTTTGTGCAATTTGTTGTCTTTGGGAAAATGTACGAGTGCTTATTTATTTGTGCAAAATTACATTCAAAATCATTTGATTACCTGTTAATAATATACATGCAAAAAATTAATTTCAACTTCCTCTACTCAGTTTTAACTTTCTGCATTATTTGGGATTAATTGGCACGCTCTCAGGCAATGAATGTGTTGATTTTCTTCCATGTATGTCATTAGGAAGCTAATTTGATTCTGCATCGCTACGAAAGTTGATTGGCTAAAGAATCTCGCGCCACTTTTTTAACCAATGAGAAGTGTCTTGAGTGGGCCGCGCGTGTTTTTCGGCGCTTTGTGCTGAGAAAATTAGGCTTGAGTTTTGATTGGTTCTTCGAACAGATTGCTTTGGTTGTGATGATCCATTTCACGATATTTAGTTGAGAACCTTGACAATAACTCGAATAATTGCTATTAATTTGTGACATACTACAGATATGATATACTTATAAAATACAGAGTATTTACCGTAACAACCCTTGTTTCTTCTCACAGCTTTCCTGGTTCTTCTTTGAGATCATTGTCAAGAGCATGGCCCAGACTCTTGTCCAGTCTGACAAAACAAAGGCAAGAAACGTTTGTTATTCGCACATTGCAATCCATAGTTTACTAAGTTTCTTTCACACAGTCAATAGTGTTATTTTTTTCTGAACCATTTTAAACGACCCTTCTTTTTCTACGAGGGAGGGGGGGGGGGCTAGTGGGATTTAGGGGGGTCATGCGAAAAAAAATTTAGGGTAAACGGGGGGAGGGTCACGTGAAATATTTAAGCAATCTATTTATGTGATAACGTTTTAATCCAAAATTGACTACTCTCTCTTTTGATTGGGGGGGAGGTCCTGTGAAAAATTTGCAAGCTAAGGGGGGGGGGAGAATCACACCAGCCTCTCCTCCCTCGTAAGAATTGAGCAGTCCCCAATATACCGTGAAACGTTATCCAGTTGGTAACCTCTGAACTGCCCTGTATAACCTATGAAGCCCGCTATGGTAAGTGGAGTTTCTTCTGCTACTACTACTTTATTTTCGCGTCAATTGGTATTGAAAGTTAAGAGGGAATCCATCAGGAAATTGACTAATTTCAATTTTCTGTGGACAAAAATCTTGTACCAAAATAATTTAAACAATATCGACTTTTTTTTAGACTTTTCAAGGGCTATAGATATGATGAGTTATCTCTAACAACACCAAAGACAGTTTCTCTTGAGAGTCCGAGAAAATAAATTTTAAATTTCACTAGAACTGCCATTTTGTGAAATTTGACGTCTATATTCTCGGGCTCAGCCCATAATAAATTTTCTTTAGTGTTATTACAGGTAACCAATTATATCTATAGCCCTTGAAAAATGTAAGCAAGAATGCGAGATTGTTTAAATTATTCTGGCACAAGGTTTTTGTCCACTGAAAACTCAATTTCCTGTTGGAAACTCCCTCTAAAACATCCATATTACACTTGCTGTTTTCGATTTGTCGGAACACGTAATTCGTTACCTTGTGCCGTCTTTCACTGATGTAGATTCTAAGCACCAATCTCTTAGTAATTACATAAATGAAATATTTCTTTACGAAAACACTTGTGGTCGTACGAAGAACTATGCAATTCCCCACAGTTTATCGCATTACTTGCGGTGCCTCGTTTATTGGATAAATTAAGTAATAATTAAGTAAATAAATCACTTTATTTAACTACGACTTCAAAAGTAAATTGCAAGATTGTAGCTTTTTAGAACGTGTCTCTTAGTTTTCCTTTCACGTTTTTAGTTATTGTTTTTAGTAGGTTTTACCTTGTTATATTTCATGTTTGTATTGCTAAGTTTTTATTTGTATTAAGTTGTTATTAAAATAAAATAGTATTATATTATAGTTCTAATTACTACAGATTTTGTTTATACAGGTTCGTATTTGGACCGAGTTTTTTATCTCCTCAACAAAACGTGTCAAAACAAATGATTTTGACTGTGCTGTTTGAGAACTTTTTTAAATGAAACGATTAATTCAAATGGCACGTAACTTGGTTGAGAATCCCAGTTGGCTGACAGCGAACCAGTTGACGCTGATTTGCAAACAGGATAGAGGGCGGAACTTGAACTCGGGTTGAAAATCAGATTGAAAATCAGATTGAAAGTCTGATTGAAAGTCCACTGGTTTTAACCACTCGGGCACGCTGCCGCATGTTCTAGATATGTTTTACTTGGCCCTTATCTATTCTTTTCGTGTTTCCCTCTTTTTGTACAGAGAGTGAATCGGGAGAGCTGGTTCCCAGACAGCTACAATCGCTGTTTGGAGAATTTTCTTCAAGCGTTTGTACCTCAGATTATCGGCAAACTCAAGGTCAAGGAAGCTAACGATGAGCCCGTCATTGCTGAGGTTTGAATTGTCATGTTTTTGTTGCCTTAGTGTTGTGAGAATTTTCATAAGCCATTGTTTGTTTATAAACCGTGTGTGGAGGTCCGACAGGTTACCATCACACTGCCGTGACTCTACAAATGAAAGAAGGCAAAGGATGACTGCTTGCAATAGCTTTAAAATGAAAAGTAGTGCTTTTTTGGATAGCAAAGAGTAACTCAAAGAAATACATAGAGACAAGTATCAGCATTTAGGTCACGTACCATTTTCGTACTTTCTTTGTCTTCAGGATGCAAACTTTAACTTGGCGTGCTTCATAAAGGTTAGTTGTCTGTCTCCAGTTGTTTATGTCTGCATGCTTTATTGTACAGGGTATCTAGAAACACCTCTACACTCAAAGGAAAGAGTCTATAGCTTTGCCTTGACCTTTTGGCCCCTCGCTATTCATTTCAAATTTCCATGAGATTTTGTGCAAACAGAATCTCTTATAAAGTTTTTCATTGGTCACAACGTACATTGTAGTCACTTGATGATGATCTGTTGTGATTGTGGTTGTTGTTTTTGTTGTGGTTGTTGTTGTCGTCGTTGTCGTTGTGGTTGTGGTTGTGTGTTTTGGTGGTTGTTGTTTTTGTTGTTGTTGTTGTTGTTTTTGTTGTTGTTTTTGTTGTGGTTGTGGTTCTTGTTGTTGTCGTCGTCGTTGTCGTCGTTGTGGTTGTCGTTGTCGCTGTGTTTGTCGTTGTGGTTGTGGTTGTTGTTTTTGTTGTAGTTGTTGTTATTTGTACGTACACTATCCAGCTCTGTCCCACAAATTAAGTTTAAACACCACTTACTAGGTTTGATTATGGTATGCTTTCCCAATGAAAGCGTAAAACCTCCTTGTCACATGCATTGTGGTCGTTTTATCACAGGATTGTTTCACCTACCTGGACCGTGGATTTGTGTTTCAAATGATCAGTTATTACTCGGAGCAATTCAAAGATTCTGACACGCAGGTATACTTTTTAATCTTTCCTTAGTATGCCAGTGGTACATTAAAAGGAAGATCGCTTGTGTATCTACTCATTATTGCTTTTCGGAGAATGGAAGTTTTGTCCAATTTATTATAATGAAAGCTTTTGCTGAAATAAACGTAAGTTGTTTGGACACGCGACTTGTTTAACCGTAGCTGTTCCAAGTTTTTAAAATGTAATTGTCGCAAACAGTCCTTTATTTTTCACTTATCGATTTACAGTCCAAGAGCATGATCGGACGGCATAACCGGACGGCATTATCGAAAAGTTGCTGTTATTGGCCAACTGTAATCGAACTGTCACATCGGCCAATCATTTCCATTGCTCTCAGCTACTCAACTAAACCAACCAATCCGATTGGTCTGAGGCAATTGCATCAGCCAATCGTGTTTGTTGCAGCCAGCTAAATCATCCAATCACAGCCTTCAAGAGATGGGGCTTATGATAAATAATTAGTTTAGATGACTGGCATAAAAAAGAGTTTAATTTATAATCGACAACTAATTTCTTTGTTATATTCTTCGTTGCAGATGCTGAAGTTGAAGTTCGAGTTTCTGCAAGTTGTTTGCAATCATGAGCACTACATTCCGCTCAACCTCCCTTTGGATGTACGATGTAAGTCAAGATGAATTCAGTACTTTAATCATTTCAGTTGTGCTTTTAATCTTTGCAAAAAGGCCAGTCGCAGCTCTCGGAACGTCTTGTTTCATTTGTCAAAGAAAACTATAGCTCATACCAAAACAAACAACACAAGCTGTGCCTTGTGGTTATCTAACTCGTTAATAATGCACAAGAGATAGACAAAAGGAAATCAAGCATGGTGATGTGTTTGGACATGATGAAACATGGCTCGTTTTTTAATCTGTTATTTCACTTTCTAAATAATTTCGTTTGAGAAACTATATCAAGCACGTGGTACGTGCGTTTCATTGTTCATCAAGCACGCATCCTAATATGTGATGAAACACTATCTCATGTTTTAAATATTACTTATACCACTGCAAGAGGCTGATTTTTTCAAGCCGTTGCCAAACGTCGCTCTAACGAATGGCTAAAGCTCGAAACGTCAGCCTATTTATCTTCATAGGATAGTGTAATCTCCTTTATCGATTATAAAACCTCTAAAAAATTAAATAATCTTGATGAACCTGTTAAACATCTTCCCCTAAAAGAATTCAATCAAAGGCTCCTTCGAGCTACCTCATGGTATGTGGTAATTATTCCATGAAGTGCTGTCCTTTCCCCAGACCATGAAGTGTTCATTCCGAATAGTTCGTTTTGTGCACTCTTGCTACGACTGATCGATTACTCGTCGTCCAAATTGGAGACATCGTCACTTTTAAGACTTTAAAACCCATTTCTTTCCCCTCGAGCATTCTTGAACACATTTCCTGTTCGTTCGCGAGATCTTCAAAAGTGTATTTTGATCAAAGATCGAGCGAAAGGAACGAAAACCCGCCTTGACAATCTTTGCGTCGGGCTCATCACAACAGACGCCATTTTGTAAACATGTGCTACCGTTTTGTCTCACCCCCTCCCCCCACATATGTGAACATAAAGCAATTGCACGACTTCGTGGACAAAACTAAACCTAGTAGTGGGAGATAGGGAAGAACCTGTTTAATTCACATTTAATGCAGATTTAATGCAGATTTAATGCATAAATTAATTGTCTAACGGGAATGGAGTGACGAATCCATCCACCACTATACCTCATGGTATGACATACATACTATGAGGTAAAAAGGGAGTAAAGCTAAACAACTTGCAGACTTATGAATGTTCATCTGGTACTTAGTAATGATGTAAGTTTTAATCTTTTTCTTTGTGCATTGAGTCTTTTGTCTGTCGGTTTTCCTTTTTTCTTGTCCTTTTATTTTTATCTCATTATTGTATCAATTGCTTTTTCTCTTTTCAAGCTTTACTGCTCACCAACGCATTCAGTTAATTCATTTAATTTATTTTCACTCAGCTTGATTAGCTCTTGAGCTATTCTGAGTGAATTATTACCAAATTTTAGTATTAATTTTGTATTTTGATTGTGATATCTGTAAATATGGTAATGAAGCTTGTTTTTGTTAAAATATTTCGCATTCGCCTAAGAATTTTTAACTCGTGAATAGCTAAAGCCATGGCGAGTTACTTTAGTTGGAGAAAATTTCGCTCGTTTCTGTCGATCGATTCCTGTAAACATTTTTCGCATATTTCGATATCTTTTTTGGCGGGTAGTAGAAAGGCGTTCTTACCTTATCTATCACACAGTGAAGATCGGTAAACAGCATTTACCGTCTTCGCGGATGCGAATTATGCGAATTGCACTCATCACTTTCCATTGAATGCGTGCACACAAGCTAAAGCTTCTGAGTAAAACACAATTGTGTCCAATATCAAACACATTCTATTCACGAGTTTGCTCACAAGAGCCCTTTGATTAAATTTCAGCCCTTGGAGGTGTCTTCGATGGTGACTTGACTGATGAGTATTGTAAGAGATACTTTCTTGTGGGGTTCTTGTTGCGGGAGGTAAGAACCTCTGCATTTCTGATATGATATATTGACAACCTCGGTACGACTCCTACAGGGACAACTCGGTTAAGCTTTCTCCGAGTTTGCCTGTGACAGATATGAAGAATACTTTTTTCACAGTCTTTCTATCCTTAAATTCGGTTCCAGGTTTCGTCAGCTCTAACGCAGGGGAGGCACATCAGGAAGGTAGCCGTGAGGGTGTTGAGGAACATGTTGGTCAAACACGAACTAGATGATCGATATGACGATGAAGTGAGTTATGTTTTGCAGAGATTGTAGAGTTTCTGAGCCGTCCTTTCAGTGGCCAAAGCTAAGTAAAAAAGTGTATACCGTGTATACCGTGTTGACCACAAATTTTCTTTAACTTGCATTTCTTTTTTTCCTTTTGACAGCAAAAACAAGCTCGCATTAGCACGCTGTACCTGCCTCTCCTGTCAATCCTCGTCGATCACGTGCCACGTTTTCACGGCAGCAAACATGACTTGTTTAATCCGGGACACGCGAACTTTTCCCAGACCTCCTCGACCATGGCCGTTCCCAGCGGCGACTTTGGTGGCGACTCGAACCGAAGTTCAAGTTACTCCGCGGCATTAAAACCGAGCCCCAATGACTCTCTAACTCAGCAAACCGCCTCGTCACTCAAGGAAGCCACTCAGCTTGCCCTGCAAGTGCCGCTGGACGAGGATGAGACGAAGGAGCTGCTTCTATGTGCATTGTACATCATTAAAAACTTAGAACAAGGTGAACTAGCTGATATCAGTATTCCAGTCTTGCAAATTATAGGAAACTGCTCCTTCTCGTTTTAGTATAAAGAGCCTCCGTCACCAATATTTACATGAGTTTGTTTAATGCAATAATAACAGTAGCTATGAAACTAACAATAGCAATCACAATGAAGAAAATGCGTTATGGCAAAAAATGAATATATACTGAGAAAAGCGACTGCAAACATCCCTTCACAAGCGTTGAAGACTACAAGCGAAGCAGATCGAGCCAACGTACTTGGAAGATTCGTTATCAGTCGGAAAACGAAATGGGCGAGAAATCGGAAGATGTCGGTGCCCGACGAAAAGAATCGAAGTAAACGAAGAGCATCGGAGAGATTGCGATTATTTGCCGAAAGATTCTAATGTTACTTACAGACCGAGTTACTTACTTGATACTAACTTGATACTACCCCTCTACTAACTATGCTTGATAGCATTGCATTCACGGGTTCCACAGAACCTGAAGTTATGACAAACGCCGCTGCCTAACATGAAGTACTTACTATACAATACTTGCGGCCAATCCTAAACCTAAGTTTAAAGGATACCGAAGTTTGTCGGCTGTATTGTTATGTAGCCTGTCGGGCTGATGTTGCGTTTTTTTTTTTGACAGGTGTGATGCTGGACTGGTGGCGGCAAGTGTTCTCAATGGCGATAAGACGCCCTCACTGGCATCCCACAGTGCTACTGCTCATACAGCAGGACAAGACCTACGGCAAATACGCTGCAGTCATTGATATCTTCGATATGTTGGAGTGAGTTAAAAGGAATCAGACCGCTATAAAACTGTAACAAATTAGGATAATCAAACGAGTTGATAAGGTAATTTGTACCACCGTAAGGTGAAAGAGGGGACGCTGACGTTTCGAGCGATGGCCCTTCGTCTGAACGGAATCGTTAGCAACCCCTCTTTCACCTTACGGTGGTACAAATTACCATATCAACTTGTTTCATTACCCCAATTTCTTGTGTTTTAATTCCCCATCGACGCAACACCAGTTTCTTTATAAACTACCCCACAATACTCGCTATAGAACTGTACTGTACTGCCGTATTATTTGTTGTATCGTTTGTTTCTAACTTTTTCATACGTGGATCAAACCATGCACTGTCGCTGTTCTTTGGAAAGCTACTGAAAAGCCCTCCACTGTGGTTCTGTGTGTTTTACTGTTGGGTAGGGTTGAACAAGTTATTTTCCTTTATTTAATAGGCTCGCCTTGAAGCACTTCCAGTATGTAGGGAAAGAGAAAATCGCTGCTCAAAGGTAAGCAAAGAAGTCCTGCTGCAGATAGACCGATAGTTTACGATTTCATATGCGAAGGAACCATTCAGTTCGATAGAAGGACCACTTTGAACACAGCTGTATGGCTATGACATGTAGACTCGATTTCTATTGGTTTCTATCACCACTTGAGGTGAAAAGATATTAGCATTACGTATTTTACTCTCTCTCGGCGTTGCAGTTTTCCCTTTCGTAAACAAGCGATGCCATTTTAATGGTCGATGCCTTTTCCTGAAACAGTCGATGCCATTGGTTCAAAGTAACGGCATCGACCTTTAAAATGGCATCGACTGTTTCAGGAAAGGGCATCGACCATTAAAATGGCATCGCTTGTTTACGGAAGGGAAAAAAAGCCTCGGAGTTACCAATAGCTCAGGTGACAGATCACCACACCCATTCTATGAATGCCGCGCTTTGTGCCCCGTCAAACCCTAGGGATTATTTCTCCTTTTTATATGGCTGGTCCCGCGAGCCGGCAAGATGAGGGGAATCCTGGGTTCTGATTGGCTACCCGAGCGAGCTAGATGGGCCTATCTTGCCTGCTCGGGATTTCCCGCGTTGTCCCGCGAAACAAAACAGAGTACAATGGCCATATGATAAATCCTTAGTATTGACTAAGCTTGTTCGGGGAAGATGAAAACGCAATAAAGAACTCGATAAATATGCAGCCATCTTGACGTCACGCTTGGTCAGTAACGCCTTTTTTTCGATAGTTTGCCAGACGTTTCCTTACTTGCTAGTGCGGCGATTAGGTGTTAGTTTGACCCAATACAGCGGTTCTCGATTGACTGTCGCAAACCAAAGCCAAGGTCATTACTGTGGCCAGTCACAAGTGATAAACACAGTCCAATAAACAAGATTAGTATAAATACTGAGATGATTATACAAAATCGCGCGCTCTGATTGGTTCGCTATCTCGCATTATCAGCCGATAATCGCCTCGACGAACAAAATGGCTGCCAGTCGTTCGCGCACTTTTGATGAAATAAAACTTTTTCGTGTTGTACCATGCTTTTTCTTTTCTTTTTTTGAAATAATCACCTGTGTATTTATACTAAAACAATTATTCGCCTCAGGCTCAGTGATTATCGGTGAATATTCACCTGGACTTCGTCTCGGTGAATATTCACCGATAATCACTTCGCCTTCGACGAATAATTGTTAATTAGTAAAAGTCGTCAGCACGAAGCGCAGGAAAACGCTAGTTGAGCTAATGGTAGCTTGGTTGCAGTTATCGAATGACCGCGGTAAAACCAACAACAAAGACAGTCCATTTCGCCAGCACCAAGCGTGCAAACTGGTTACAATTGGTTTTGGTTTTACTGACTTCTGATTGGTTGGTACGATAGCGCGAAATTTTATGAGCCAATCACTTATCGTAGCAATACAAAACCAAACCAAACCAATCACGTATTCATTTTCGACGCACTGTTAATGTTAAAAATGTTAAAAATACGTAAACGCGAAAAGTTTCCAACGAGGCTTGTATAAAGTTGTAGCTTAAACAAAATAAAATGTCATCCTCCTCAAAAGTGGGGGGGCTAAAGCCCCCCCAGCCCCTTCCCTCCTCCGCCTTCCCTTCGAGCCCTGGTGCTGGCACTGTGTTGTTTCCTTACTTAAACTCAACTCCTCGTCTCTTTCCACCCAGATGTATAAGTGGGTACCAGCGATATAATGCTGGGGGTGACCCTACGTTGGACTAGCATCCTATCCAGGGTGGAGGAGGGACGGGGGGAGTAGCGATACTCCCAGGTGCTACTCAAACAGAGACAAGCTCCGGCCGTGTGAGCTCAAACGCTCGTGTGCGCCTTTTCCTTTTTCCATGTTATTAGAAGGAATTAAAATATCATACGTTTTCTTTTTTTCTTCCTTTTTTCCTCTGCGGAAAAGGTTCCCAACGTTTTTAGTTTGTGCCATTTGTGGTCTCCACTTGTAAAACAGAAAATCGCGCACGTGTTTAGATGAGCTGATGCAAGCACGAGCAGGAGTTTGAGAAAACTTCATAGTTTATGCAGACCTGACTCGTAGTTGAGGGTTTGTTTTAGTTCTTTGGAAGTGTCTCGACCTCCTTGTGTTTACATCTGCTTTTGTCAACACAAGCCAACCGTTTTTCATTTCTCTTTTTGAACGAAAAACGAAAAGTTGGCTTTGTCTTCTCAGGGGCTTGTCTTGTACAAATCCTGTTTTCGTTTTATTAGTATCAGGGCTGGCGTTATGTTGATTTTGTCTTACAATTTCCCTTTTAGCACTCATAGCGAATCTACCAAACAGTTTTTAGAGCAGAAATACCAAGGAGGGTACAAGAGGCATTCCAGAGCACCCAGCATTGGAGGTGAGTGCAAAACATTTTGCTAGCAATGAATCTATCCCCTAGACACTACTACATTTTGAACACATTTAAAGCAGATCATATATTTGCTTACGGTTTGAAGCATAATGGAGGTTTGACCCTCCCAGTGTTGCCGTAATTTTTAGCTTGTGGATCTCTCGGATTCACGAGGTAGTGGGTCAGAAATGCCTCGGATAACGTGTAACAAAAGAAACATCGCAGGCAATAGTAACCTTGCATTTCTCAAAAAAACGATCGTTTTGGAAGGTTCATGTTACATGAATCCTTAAAATGGTCGTCTAGTTACATCTTCATATTCGATTATGTCACGCAAAATGGTGCAGTCGCTTCTTCGGAAACACTGGAGAATGTAGTGCAAGCAAACTCTGCAATTACCTCTACACATCCCTCCAAATAATCTGAAGAAACTGGGCACCGGAACAAAGATAATGCAAACCGTGTTGCATTAAACGCCTGCAAGACACTTGCGAAAATATTATACATTCCTTGATATTGCTAACTTTTAAGTCAACATTTTATCCACGAGCTCACCCTTTAAGTCACTTTGATTAGCAGTTGCTATTAAGCCTCAAAAAGGAACAGGCTGGAACGGGATTCGAACCCGCGGCGTCGCGAATACCGGTGCGGCGCTCTACCAGCCGAGCTAAGCCAGCCGTCTGCGCTGGGAGCAGGTCAGTAGTTGGTTTATATATGCTCGTGTTAGGAACACCCCAACATGGTGCCTCCCAAAATGTTTGGCAATTGCGTCGGGACGTTTAGATTAGGCTCAATGGTAAAAGGTCAGGCGTATATTTCGCGCTCGTATCGACCGGCGACGGCTTAGAGTTGAGGTACCACTCGGTAACATCCATAGCAATTTTGAGCGCGTACTCTGTGGCAGTTAGTCCTTCAACTGAGTGACTGAATTTAGTTTTTCATTTTCCTGTTGTTTTTTATGTGAATTTAGATGTGCATACCCGAGTCTTGATGGAGGGAAATCTTGCAAATGAAGTTGCGTTGGTTGCGTTAGACGCCATTGAGCTGTTTTGTAACCATTTCAAGGTTGGAAACTGCATTTTTTGTCTCAGTATCCAACAAAGTATTTCTTAGTTATATAATATTTCCAAATTGATACTTCTCTTGGTTGTCGTGTTCTGTTTGTCTTGATCATCAATTGATTATTAGTGCGCTATTCCAGAGAAATTATAATTTATCTAAAGAGAAGTAATTCGTCAGGTCCCTTCCCCAGCTAAGAGCAGAGGTCAAATAAGTTTCGTTGAAAGAAGCATCGAACCAGAGTTAGAAGATAGTGGCGTCTGTTTATTGGGATAATTATCTTTGAAATGTTGTCTGTCTAAGGGGCGGTTCAAACGTTGAACTTTACATATGCCGAATTTAATGCATTTGAGGGAAAACAATCGATTTTTCTCAATTACATTAGATTCGGCACACGTATGAAGTTCGACGTTTGAACCGGGGCCTTAAGTTAAATATTCCCGCTCCCGGAACTTGACGATTATCGAAAGCCCCAACCACAGGCCGACTTCCTTTGCTAACTCCCCCGGATATGCCCGCTCCCCCCCCCTCGCATCCCTATCCAAATTTTAAGGGGATGCGGGGGGAGGGAGGCTAGGCATATCCGGGGGAGTTAGCAAAAACATTGCTCGATGCATTACGTTTTAACAACGTTTTCTGCATCCCAGTTTTTACATTTGTTCTTCATTTGTTGAACAGCTGTTAGCAATTAGAAAGAAGGGGAGCGTTATTAATTACGGTACGGACACGTTATGCTGTCAAAGCAGCTTTCAGTTGTAACACCTGTGATTCGGAATATGAAGATATATACCTGAATTGGCACGACCTGCCGCGAAACTCCTATTGAAAGCAGACAACGCCTTGAAATGTTAAAAAATATCAGTTTAGTTAAACAGCTCACTTCAATCTTCCTGCTGTCAGTAACATTTTAGTTTTGACGCCATCTGATATCAATAAGGGTACAAGCGAAGCAAAAAAGTGGTTCAGTTGAGGTCATTTCAACCGGTCAATCTGTCAGCATTGAAAAGTATTTGAACCGTGTTAAAAGCAAGTTGCCTCCGGGAATAAAACTTTGATTGGTTTAGAATTTCAGTCTAAGTCGTCAACGTTTCAACATGTCCTTTGTTGGGCGACTGTTGAACGTATTTGAATCGACTCCGCACTAGATTTCATTTTTGCTTCCAAGAAAGTAAAAAATTGAAAGGCTCTCAAACCTTTAATCTGTTTAAGACTTAAATTGACAACTTAAAGTATGTTTTAGTCGTTTGAAAGCAAAGACATTAAATTTGAGAATTGGGTTTCATTCTTTGCAGTTTCAGTTGGAGCAAGATGACGGGGATAACCTGCTTATGAAGAAGGTAAGCGGGAAGTTGAAAATGAATTTATTTTGCCGCCCTCATGTTTGTTCTGAACTGCCTTTTGAGCCCCCGTTTCATGTGTTTTTCTTACGTTTTTCCCAGTGTTTATTTTTGTATTCACCAAATCGCTTTGGTAAATGTACTGTATTTTGTCAACAATCTCTTCACTTTGCATTTCTTGCTGAAAGTGTATTTAGGAAACCATAAGACAAGAAATGGGTTTAAATCATACGTGTAGCTTATACCCACACGCGATTAACTGAGAGAAGGTGACGTTCCGAGCGTTAACCCTTTATCCGAGCGATTGTCGGGATTATGGTTGATTTACCTTTTGTACAGAAAATTTTTTTCACTGTTATCTTACGGTGATAGAACTTAGGTTATCAAGCATTTCTCCTGCCAACCGACCGCCGGTAAGCTCAGTTGGTTGAGCACCGGACTATCTTTCAGGAGGTCGTGGGTTCGAACCTCGGCCGGACCATCACTCAGGGTCTTTAAATAACTGAGGAGAAAGTGCTGCCTTTGCAGTGACATCGGTAAATGGTTAGACTTTCTAGTCTTCTCGGATAAGGACGATAAATCGTAGGTCCCGTCTCACAACCCTTGTTCGTGTAACTTCGAGGGGCGTTAGAGAATCCACACTCTGTTCACAAAGAGTAGGAGACGTAAATCCCGGTGTTGTGGTATGGCCTTTATGAATTTAATTTCACACACGTACGTATTCTGTACGAGCTTGGACAGCTCCTAGGCGTTACGTGAACAAATGAAGTGTCGACTGATTGTGTTACAATTTCCCACAGACGCAGCACAAGTTTGGTTAGACACTGACATTTTCAAACCATATCACATATCGATTCGTTAAGCTGTCAACACCTTGACCTTTTAACCTTTCTTCCAATCCTCAGGTTTTCAGCGTATTGCTCAGCTTCTTACAGATTCCACAGTCCCAGTACACTATGAAACATGTGTTTGCCACTCTTCGATCATACATCAATAGAGTAAGTCACGTGTGTCTGTTTATCCTGTTGCATATTTGTGTGGCTTACACGAAGTGTGTAGCCACATCATAGCACGAAAGGATTAACTTATTTGTCCACGAGAGTCGAGCGCCTGTTACTTGGTCTAGGAATACACACATATACGCATTGCGGGCCTATTTTCATTGATGTGGATGGGGTTTCGTTAGTTCTTTGCAGCTGTAAGCTGTTGAAACAGGATCACCTGTTTTATTCTAATGCCCCCACCCCCGGAACTTGGCGATTATCAAAAGTCACTACCACAGGCCGACTTCCTTTGTTAACTCCCCCAGATATGCCCAGCCTCTTCCCCCCCCCCCCCCCCAAGCTTCCCTCCGCATCCCCCTCCAAGCTTCAGTCCTGGCTGAAAGTCCCTCGCCTACTTCACATAAAATATTGCACTGAATTAATATCTTGGTTACGACCAAAACACAGATAAGCATGTTGTTTTCCCCTCCTGTGCCATTTCTCCTCCGCTTCAACCTATGTTGATACTTGGAATTGTGATACTTGTGATCTCTTTGAGAGGAAAGACCTATTACGTCATGAATATCATTGGCCAATGGTAGGTGCTGTTATATTCCCTGGTATTTAATCACAGCCTATGTGCTAAAATAGAACCTCTGTTCCTATTGGCTATATCGTTCTATGACGTGTCAGGGTCACAGCTGTCACGGAGGTCTCACCCATTTCGCTGCACACGTGGACATACCATCATTAAACGCAGGGGGAGGGGGAGGGGAGAATAGCTTTTTATTTACAAATTTATGTCCAGCTTATTTTACAAGAAGGGATTGTCACAAACCTTTTAGCCAGGATTGTAGACAAATTTGGCGCCTTATAGATCCTGTTTAGCAAGGGTACGTTTCAGATTAATATTTTTAGATGAATAATCGTCTTGCTGGAAAAGTTCAAAAGTGGACTGGAATTATAGCGACAAATCCTCACATACCACATTCTCTGTAAACAAACATGTGATTAATTTTCGAGATTTCTCTCCCGCGATGCAAGCTTATATATTCAGTCTGGTTCTAAATGTTAATGATATAAATGAAACACGTTACCATTTTCAGAAATGACCAAGATTAAGTCTTACTAAAACCATTTCGGTGGCCTTTCGTTTACCTGGTAAAAGGGAACGGTTCTGAAGTTGCAGTGCTTTTAGCAAAAGTAGCTTCATAGCTCGGTTGGTACAACATCGCAACGGTAACGTGAAGTTCGCGTTCCGTTGAAGCGTGGTCCTTTTTTATCGTTCTTGTTTAAAAAAGCGTTAACAATGCAAATGTTCGATTTTTTTCACATATTCAAAATTCCAAGAGGGTCCTTAAGGAGGGGTAACAATCCCATTTCCCAGCCCATTTTTTTGCTAAATCCCACTTCACAGTGCTCAAATCCCATTCCCACTTGCGGAATTCGAAAAATAAATCCGATTTCCAGTGAATTAAAACCCATTTTCTCAACCTCGTCCAAACTCTAGGGAAAAAATCCTGGAAACGAGGTTGCCATTTTCCCGGGCAAAACCCGGCCAATCCCAATTCCCATTTTATCTCTTCTAACTTAAATGTTTTGATTGCAGTTCCCGGCAGCATTGTTCAGAGGTAGTGCTAGTTACTGCGGTGATCTTTGTCGTGAGGTAAGCAGTAATGATGATGACGATGATGAAGATAATGATACAAGAATATTAATGTTAATATTAATAATTATGATTATAGTAATTGTAATAACCAGTGAGAGACGAGCCTCAGTCATTTTGAAACTGGAAAAATTCAGAATCCTTGTCAAATGTTGCGTGATCTCAGTCTCGTGTGTGAATGTACTCCTTATAGAAACCTTGACTGTTTGCTGTTACTGTTTACTGTTTATTATACAATTTCATTAAGCACTGCTCGCGATTAGGAATAGCTAGTCGAGGCGAGCAGTGGTTACATGTGTATAAAAGAGAGAACAAGTGGCGAAAGCTACGGTATTCAACTGTGTTTTGTAAACAATACACTATAGAACGAACAGGTATACAAATAGCTAGTGTACAGAGTATACAGTCAACTAAAATTAAAAAATATCATCTGAAATCAAATCAACACAAAATGTAAATATGAAAAGCCAAATTGCTAAAATATTTTAAGACAGATAAATCAATATAGTCATTTTCTTCTGAAAGTCTTTGGAGTAGGACATTGTGGATTTTAATTTTAATTTTTTTTGTTTTGTTTTTAACACTCTTGGTAAGGGCGTTTTACCAGGAACATTGCACCAGTCATATTTTTTTCCTGACGAGGGCCTTGTTAGTGAGTGCCTTGGTTAAACTTAGAAATTTGCTGTTGATCGATTCATCATTGGCATGTTGATAATCTTTTCAATTTTTAGATGATTTATTCCATTTATACCTAAATCATTCTTTTCAATTTTCGTCTTCTACTCGCTACCTAGTGCTTAATATTTTGTAACAAAAATTTTAATGTTTATCAGTTCATGAAGTGAAAGTGTTAATTACTGACCATTACCTTGAGATTCCTTGCTTTGTCTCTTAGATTCTCAGTTGCTGCAACTCCAAGCTTGAAAGTCTGCGAAACCAGGTGCGTCTGAAAGAAAAATAAAGTCAATGATTTTAATATTACGGAATTGGGCATTTTGTCATATCGTAAGTTGTCATATTTCTGACGTGCCTCCATCGACAGTCTTCCAAGTGCGGAAATTTATTCGTTTTTTCGAAGTTTGACTTGATCCGTTTCTCAAACAGAAGCTAATGCACGGGGCTTAATTTCGCGATAAATTCACTCGCGTTGAGCGTATAAAGATTGTGCTTCGCTTAAGTTGATGCTCGAAGGAAGGCGACTAAGCCAGGTAAAGCTGAACCATTGAATGTGAGTAAAATCGTCTGCAAACGTTTATCACGTTATACTGCGTGCACTATCCCATGTCTGTTCCTCGTAAGTGTAAATTAACAGAGAATATCACATGGAGCTTGGCTTTGTGTGGAATTCTCTGCGTATAGCATGCAAAGATCCTTTTTAGTCAATGCACTGAAAGGAGCCGACAAAGACAGGTAAAGTTGAACTTTGAAATAAGATAAAAATGCATTTACCGCTCATCTAATGTCCGTTCCTGTTCAGTGATACTGACTAAGAGAGCCTAATGCACAAAGCTTGACGCCGCGTTGAATTCTTTTACGTTTAGTATGCGAAGATTGTGCTCCTTTGCTCAATCCAGAGCGCTGTGAAAAGCCGACTGAGATGGGTGAAGTTGAACCAGAGAATAGCATTAAAATGCGCGTCGCGTTATACCGACTATCTCATGTCTTATCCTGTTTAGTAATGAATACTATTGCATTTTTTTTTTCATGTTTAAATTTTTGATATTCTGACAACTTAGAAAAATAATTTTAGACGCGGTTTTTTTCATTGTCTTTTCTTTTAGGCCTGTTCTTTCCTGTACCTTCTCATGAGAAGCAACTTTGAATTTACCACTAACGCAAGCTGTGACAGAGTTCATTGGCAAGTGAGTAAAAAAAAAAGAAAGAAATAGGCAAAAAGTCTACTTGCTTAAATCCAGTTAAATTACTAATGCTTTGTCTCGTTTTGTCCTCTCCATAAAACTGCGAAGACAAATCTTTATGTTATAGAATAGATTGTCATTCATCGTGTGGATGCAGTGGTAATCTAAACTTCGCCATTTATCAACGGCGTTTCGACCGCTCACTGCTGGCATTTAACTATAAATGCAACGATATTTCAAATTATATTTTAATTCGATATTACGAATATTATGTTGTCTGGAATGAGTTGTCCTTTGCAATCAATTTTTTGTTTGATATTGTAAATATGGTTTGTTGTATTGTAAATAGCGTTTGTTGTTAAAATAAAGCATGTATGCCTTGTGGTTTTTAAGATTACAATATTAGTTTAAGAAACGACGATGGCTACGACTACGACAACCCCATAAAACAATAATATCATTGGTTAAAAGAGTATAAATAATCGTGCTGCACGTGCAGCACGGATTTTAGCAAGTATATTAGCGGTCCTCTACATAGCGACTACGTGAAATCACCAAATTTGAGGTTTTGGTGACAACGAAAGCATGTAACAGAGAGTCTTTCATTCTCTATTTTCATTCTGAAACCGCTCGTACCAATTTATTTTTAGGATACTTCACCCATTTTGTAGGACGTGAACGAGACTGAATAATCGCGAAAAACTTATGATAGAGCCATGTTATATTTTGAGGTGATGTTTTCGTCTACCGTCACCTTCGGAGATCTTAAACTCCCTTATGTTTGAGGCTAATACTGTAATAAACGTTGTTTCGTTTTGATAAATTGTAAGAAAGTGACTGTCTATTCCAAACGTCGCTACCTACTCAACAACTTTCGCTGTGATTTTTTTTGCCAAAGTATTGTCAGTAAGGGACCGTTTATTTTTTATGAGGGAGGGGATTGGGGGGGGGCTGGTGTGATTCGGGAAGTACCATTTAAAAATTGCATGACCCCCTCAGCTTTTTTCACATGACTCCCCCCAATCAAAAGGGACAGAACTTAATTTCGGATTAAAACATTATGACATAAAAGTATTGCTAAAAAATTTCACGTGAAACCCCTTTTCCCTATTTTTTTTTTCGCGTGACCCCCAGATTCCACCAAACTCCCCCCCCCCCTCCCTCGTAAAAAATGAACGGTCCCTAATAATTCTTAAGGTAAGGAAAGTACCATTTTGTTTTATAACTCAAACAAAAGCCATTAAAATGGGCTTCATTTTTTCCAGTTTTTCCAGTAAACCGTGTTTAGATATTGGCAGTTACAGACTTCAAGACACTGCAAAAAATTTATCCATGATCTCCACGTTTCCGTTGAGAAAGCGACGTTGTTTTGAATATCTTTTGTAGTACACAGCATGTCTTGAATTTGTTTCGGCGAAGATATAAACCATATTTATAAATTAAATATCGGAAGTTATCGGCTTTTAAGTCATTGCAGAGAATCTATCAAAATTCGCCTAAGCCGTGCTCTAGGGCGATTCAGTGGAGCTCTAAAGACGACATTGTTTTTCTTGGATTTCTTTCGACTAAGTTATAAACCATCTTTAAATACTGGACGTTGTCGGCCGACATTGCAAAACTATTAAAAATCTCAAAAGCCATCAGGGCAGCCGAAGCTTTTTTTGTACTATATTTCAAGTAAAGTTTTGTTGAATGTCCTGTACAGTTGACGGTATGTCTTATACAGTACGCAACAGCTAGTTTACTTACCCTTTTGAGTATTAGAAGCCATCCTGTCTCGTTACTCGTTCTGCTATGATACAAGGAGATTTTGCGGTTACAGTGCTGTGATCAACAAACTACCCTGTTCAGGCGACAAAACGGTGCAGCGTCTTGTCCATTTAGACGCCTTTTGTTGTCAAAAGAAGCAAATTATGCCAGACATTACATGCATGAAGCAATTCCAGAGCGACTTGCTCGGTAACACGATGCGAGAAACTTTCACGAAACGTTTGTTTACTTCTCCGAACGATCCATCTGCAATGAAATAAAATAAGTGGTATCACAAACATTTGTTTTTCTAAATTGCGCACCTCTTGCCATCGAGTAAGCTTTGATAAAAAAATTCAAAGAAGCAATTTGAACATTTTTACTGTCATAAAAAAAAAACAAATTGAGATCTTTAGTTTGCATGCGAAACGAAAGTACAGTCAAAATTGATTTTTGTTATGTCTATCACACTGTGGCATCTTTTGACGCTGAAGCGTCAGTTTCCAATACTTTTACTGCCAGTATTTTCATTCCTTACCAGAAAATCGAGAGTACACAGCATGCCGCGAGATTTACTGAGATTAACACTATCCCCGCGGTGGCAGCAAAGTAAAGACTTCGAAGTCCTACGATTGAAATGCAATTTTTTGAACAATACGCTTGCAGTGTGATTAGAACTATTGATTTGATTGATTTCTACTCAGCAGGTGTTTTGATCTGTCGTGGAGATTTTCATGAAGATTTTCACTTTATTGATTTCCCACTGTGTATATGTCTGCGGTGTGCTTTTTTGTGTCATAAACACCAATCAATGTGCGCTGTTATCCTCAGCTTGAATACGGAGCGATATTATTCAAAAACGTCTGGAATCTGTGCGACTGCGGAACCTGGCGTTATGGTTGGTTCCAAATGATTGAAACTCGATCTTGGTAATTTGCCATGGACTAGATTCGAATAAAACGTGGTAGGGATAGCATTTTTCTTTTTCAACATCCCTCAGCGTAAAACTGCCGAGGTAAAAAAATGTGCAGATGGTATGTATACGCATTGTTTGTTAGCAGTAGTCCTAAGTTGTCAACACTGTGACTGTGGACTCGTATTAGTTTGGTTGGGAATGGCGGAAAAATTCACATTTGAACTCTTAGTAAGTGAGAAAAAATATTAATACGGAACGAGTTTAAAATTTAACCGAAGAACCGATTTTGTGGTAGAATTTCAAATGCTTTTCTTGGTAATCTCAGTCAATAGCTGGCTAGGTTACTCGGGTTTCGTTGACGGCTTTTTTTTTAAATAACAATGTCTAAACTGTAGATTTTACGAATTGCTTGAGAAGGTCTTAATTTTTGGCTTTAGGCTCGAAAGCAAATTATCAGACTACTCCCATTAATCTCAATCGTGCATGTTTTTCGCATAATTTGACTGATTTTCTTTCCTGTGAATTTGCGGTCATTTGCAATAACGAAAAGCTAAACAGTATTGTCAAAAACTGATAATAAAAATGAAAGCAGTTTATTACTCTCTGTCAATTGTATTCATAGTCGGCTAAAACAAGCCTCTGTTCTGTTTAAAAACGGAAATTTTTTGCTTGCTTTACTGAAAATGTTGTCCATTCTTTTATCTCCGTGTGTGTTCTATCCTTTTATTCCACAAGGGCGAGAGGTTGTCACTAGTCAAAACATGATTTTCTTAAGTGACTCACAGTTACGAATATCGTCACAAAAATTACAGGGTTGGACACTATTTATAGTTTGTCGTTTATATTAATTTTTGTTAATGGTCTCGACACGTATTTGGTAGTTAAAACTGGCCTTTGCTTTTGCGTCGCTATCAAAGATCTCCGTTCGAGCTTCCTGCTAACTTTTATAACAAGCGTATTTAAATGTTGCTATAGTGAAGTACGTTTTTGATAATTTACACATTTATATATATATATAGATATATATATATATATATATAGAACATATATATATATATATAAAGATAGAACATATATATATAAAGATAGAACATATATATATATATATATATATATATATATATATATATATATATATAAAGATAGAACATATATATATATAATAAAAGTCTGATAAAAGTCTGTCTGACGATCGCCACAAGGCGTGAAACTCAGAGTTACAGCAAACCAATGCCTCCTTTTTTACTTCACTACACCGTAGAAAAGCTCTGCTTTATAGTATCGAGCACTTTTTGCCAAGCAAGACTCCTCTTCAAGTAATTATATATATATATATATATATAGGCAATTGTGGAACACGAGGACGGACAACTTCGAGCGAAAAAAAAAAATATATATATATATATACAGTAAAAAATCTAAAAAAAGTTTAAAAATTTAATAAATTATTAAAATTATTAAATTTTTAAACTTTTTTTAGATTTTTTACTGTATATATATATATATATTTTTTTTTCGCTCGAAGTTGTCCGTCCTCGTGTTCCACAATTGCCTACAAATTTCATTACTCGAGGTTTGGACTACGAATCCTTTTGGATCCTTCTGGCGTGTGGCATCCCTGTTGGCTCGAAGCATCATAACTTTTTATATATATATATATATATATATATCTGTAAAACTTGCACATTGTTTTCTCATTCCATTATTACTTAGCAAATTATGCCAGCCAAAATTTCTTTACTGACCTCTCCTGCATAGCCGATCTGTCAATTTTAGATTAAAATTCATGTCACTTGTTTCTATTAAGTTCGTCTCGCCTCGTTTTGTCTTGTGCTTTACATTCAGATTTTCATATCTCACCGCGTGAGAGAAAACATGTATATGTTAGTTCGAGGTTCGAATGGGAAAAATCTGGCCCGAGGTCTTTTTTCTATACAGACCGACCTAGCCCGGTAAGAAAAGAGATAGGAAATTGTTACAGCTGGGAAAAAATCTGGCCCGAGGTCTTTTTTCTATACAGACCGACCTAGCCCGGTAAGAAAAGAGATAGGAAATTGTTACAGCTGGGAAAAAATCTGGCCCGAGGTCTTTTTTCTATACAGACCGACCTAGCCCGGTAAGAAAAGAGATAGGAAATTGTTACAGCTGGGAAAAAATCTGGCCCGAGGTCTTTTTTCTATACAGACCGACCTAGCCCGGTAAGAAAAGAGATAGGAAATTGTTACAGCTGGGAAAAAATCTGGCCCGAGGTCTTTTTTCTATACAGACCGACCTAGCCCGGTAAGAAAAGAGATAGGAAATTGTTACAGCTGGGAAAAAATCTGGCCCGAGGTCTTTTTTCTATACAGACCGACCTAGCCCGGTAAGAAAAGAGATAGGAAATTGTTACAGCTGGGAAAAAATCTGGCCCGAGGTCTTTTTTCTATACAGACCGACCTAGCCCGGTAAGAAAAGAGATAGGAAATTGTTACAGCTGGGAAAAAATCTGGCCCGAGGTCTTTTTTCTATACAGACCGACCTAGCCCGGTAAGAAAAGAGATAGGAAATTGTTACAGCTGGGAAAAAATCTGGCCCGAGGTCTTTTTTCTATACAGACCGACCTAGCCCGGTAAGAAATAAGATAGGAAATTGTTACAGCTGGGAAAAAATCTGGCCCGAGGTCTTTTTTCTATACAGACCGACCTAGCCCGGTAAGAAAAGAGATAGCAAATTGTTACAGCTGGGAAAAAATCTGGCCCGAGGTCTTTTTTCTATACAGACCGACCTAGCCCGGTAAGAAAAGAGATAGGAAATTGTTACAGCTGGGAAAAAATCTGGCCCGAGGTCTTTTTTCTATACAGACCGACCTAGCCCGGTAAGAAAAGAGATAGGAAATTGTTACAGCTGGGAAAAAATCTGGCCCGAGGTCTTTTTTCTATACAGACCGACCTAGCCCGGTAAGAAAAGAGATAGGAAATTGTTACAGCTGGGAAAAAATCTGGCCCGAGGTCTTTTTTCTATACAGACCGACCTAGCCCGGTAAGAAAAGAGATAGGAAATTGTTACAGCTGGGAAAAAATCTGGCCCGAGGTCTTTTTTCTATACAGACCGACCTAGCCCGGTAAGAAAAGAGATAGGAAATTGTTACAGCTGGGAAAAAATCTGGCCCGAGGTCTTTTTTCTATACAGACCGACCTAGCCCGGTAAGAAAAGAGATAGGAAATTGTTACAGCTGGGAAAAAATCTGGCCCGAGGTCTTTTTTCTATACAGACCGACCTAGCCCGGTAAGAAAAGAGATAGGAAATTGTTACAGCTGGGAAAAAATCTGGCCCGAGGTCTTTTTTCTATACAGACCGACCTAGCCCGGTAAGAAAAGAGATAGGAAATTGTTACAGCTGGGAAAAAATCTGGCCCGAGGTCTTTTTTCTATACAGACCGACCTAGCCCGGTAAGAAAAGAGATAGGAAATTGTTACAGCTGGGAAAAAATCTGGCCCGTGGACAGTATCGTAAAAAGCTGGACCGGTCACGCGCGCGTGATTAGCCAATCAAATTCGAGGATTTTGAATTCCGGCCCGCTCAGATGCTTGAGAAAAAAATGAAGTAGTTTATTTGCGGAACTGAAGAATTTGAGGATTATAGATAGCTACTTTAAGAAAAGCTGTGAAAACTGCAGAACCTCGATTTACTCGTTGGTCAATAACAAACTGTTGTGAGAAAGTCAAGTTCGGTGCCGTTTTCGTGGAAATTTATTGTGCCAGCGAAAATAAATATGCTTCGTTTTATCGTCTACTTGTGATCAACTCGACTGTTACGTAAAAAAAAAATTCCGCACTAATTTCTTCCAATCTTGCTAAATTTTCAAAGCACGTAGTAAACCGAACTGGAAAACAGCGCAAAGACAAATATTTTTATTCTTCATCTTCTCAGGTTATTGTGGCTGTCTCCAAACTCATGGCAAATGGCTTGAACCGGTCTGCCGTAAATAACTCGCTCTTTGCCCTGAAAAACTATGCTGTTAAAGATAAAGGGATGAAGGTAGATATGAATTGTTTATTTTATCATACAGTAAAAACCCCCATACAAGAACACCGATTTTCGGGGTTCAGGCTGATTGGGTTCTTATATATCAGGTATTTTAGGTGAAATCAGCCTGAAAGTGTTCTTAAGTGTTCTTAATTTTCTACTTCTAAGAAAAATGTAAGGGATTTACTAACCATGATGAAATACATAACTTTGAGAGAAAATTAAACTTGAGACACACAACATTAGAAAATAAATTGCACAACCGAGCTTTCGACTGGCATCCGGACTTCTTATAAGAACAATTTTCAATTTTCAGGCTGAATATGTTCTTATATATATGCTCCTTTTTTACCAAATATCAGCCTGGGTGTTCTTAATCCACATGTTCTTGTATGCGGGTTTCTACTGTACTGCGCATATGTGTACATGTATTACTGAGATCGCGATATAAAATGACCCCGGCAAACAAAAAACAAAAAACGGTGTGGCGCAGAGTGACTCTTTCAACCAAAGCCAACAGATACAAACGTCCCTCGCACGAGCGCATTTTTTTCCTTCTTGTTTATGTCCTTCCTTTTGTTTATATATATATATATTTAAATATTGTCAACAGGCTTTTTTAATGTTGTTTGTTTTTATTGTTTTCATTATACTTGTTATACTATCAATTGCTGTGGTAGTTATGGTCTTTTCTGCTGTTATTGTTGTTGGTAGTGGTGGCGTTGTTGAGTTCATTGTTGATCCTCTTCTTTTTTGGCTTGTTTTGTTATCGTTTCGCTGCTGTTTTTCCTTTTTTTCGTTTTTTTTTTGTTGTTGCTGTTTTTACTGCTTTTTTTACTTTTTTTAGTGTTAGTCAGCTTAAAGAAAACAGAAACAAACACTTCCGTTTCCTGTTTTATCATTGTAAAAGCAGCAGTAAATGAATCCAAGCTGAGGATTCAAGAATCGCGTTTAAATTATACTATGGTACAATTCATTATCCATGCGAGTACGGACGCGTAAAAAGTGAATCTGATTCCATTAAATAACTGGCTCATACTGCAACACTAACGACAACTGCAACGCAATTTCTCACGGTTTTGTCACCACCCCGTTAGTGGTGGCGAGATTTGTTTTCTTCCGCATTCTTAGGTTAAACCTATATCCACAATCGGATTGTCGCTCTTATCCTGGCTGTGACAGGGTTAAGCTTCAGAAAACCACTAACCTACAGGTAGCTGGTGACATAGAGACTAATACATCCTATGCTCTGAGACATTGTCGACAAATATTCAGCTGAAGTTTTGTACCTGCCTTTGTTGCAGAATACGCCCCTTCCTTCTGAAGTGAAAGATCTGACGAAGAAGATTCACACTGTTTTACAGGCCACGGCTCAGATGAAGGTATGTGACGCCGATGTCATTATATAGACCTGAGTGTTTTACTGCGAATCACACCACTCGTAAAATTCATACGAAACTACATCCGGGACCGTACTGGCGTATTTTCCATATCTTGACTAGTGAGGATATCGATGACATCATTTCCCGCCTTGCGCGATTCATTTTGTGTACAAAGCTGCCAAGCGAACGTCTTAATGTGTTTTTGTCCATACAATAAACGGAAAATTACACGTTAGCTCGAAGATATGAATTTTATGTTCTCGTGGCAAAAACGACACCTCATATTGTTCTTGCCACTCGAACATAAAATTCATATCTTCTCGCCACCGTTAATATCCTTTAGTATATTGCGCGCACGACAGTTGTGCTCAGCGACGTCCCATTCAAACCCTAGATAGAGGCTTTGTTTGTGTAAATTCAGATGGGTGGCTCACCTCTCCAAATGCGACAAGAAGAAAACGAGATAACGACCAGCAAAACGTTTGAATGTCATTGAATGAAATTCTGACCTTTGAAATTGTTACAGAGGAACCCAGCTCAACGGACACAGTTTCGTTTGTCCCGGTGAAAATATTTTTTCTGAAATTAACCCGCTTCATGTGGACCGCGGTTAATGCGAGCAACAGACACTATTCTGTGTTTTGAGTTACACTTTGTGATACTGTTATCGTAAAACTTACCTTAGAGACACTGAACGCGTCATTCATTGTCGTGTTTCAATAACGGTACGACTTGAAAGTAATTTTAGGCTGAGTGTATGAAAGAATTGATGATCGAAGTTGATGGCCCGGCCGTTTTTCTTGCTGTTTTATGTCGTTATTATGTAATACTGAGCTGACAACGTTATGTAAGTTGTTTTTGCCTGTGGCAACAATTTTTCTAATTGACGTTGTGTTTTGGTGTAAAATTAATGGGTGCTTTTTTAAGGGTTTAAGTGGGTTCTAAAATCATTTTCCAGACCTTTCATTGCTTTAGAGTGCAGACTATGACATATTTTTATGGTCAGCCGGCATCGCACGTTCATTTAACCTTGTGCTGCGTCGAGAGAAATGGTTTTCTGTCTCGCGTGAGCTTAAAAGTGATATATTTCAGAGATTTTCAACGAAGACGAGTTTAAAACGACGATTTGCCGGATCACCCTGATTACATAAGTTGTCCGCAACATTTAGATGAAAGACCTGCTGTCGACTCTTGTTTGTAAAATGGCCTTGCGGGAATTTTCTTACTCGGAGATTATCCAAGAGTCTAACTACAAAAACGGAAAGTTTACGCTCAAGAAGCGAGCGAAGCTGCATACGATTCAAGAATTCGCTGTACAGGTCGCTTTGCCGATCCTAACATCTCCTACTCCCCTCCCTGAAGCAAAGACTTGGCAAAATTCATTTTGGGTATGCTTTTAATATTAATAATTTTTACCTGAGCCACAAGTTATGCTGTTTTTCTTCTTTTTTTTTTCTTTTTTTTTTCTTTTTTTGTTTTGTTCCTCTTCCTCTTCTCCTCAGTTCAGTTGTTTTGCTCTCACTCTGCTCACCTTAGAAATCACAGTAATTTTCCAATTCAATGCATCTATTCTCATCTCTTCTTCTTTCACTCCTTCCACAATGCGAGGTTGTTTTCAGGGAATCATTAAATGGCGCCCAAAGTTAAGACAGAACGTTTTCTTGTAAAATGTGTATGTCGAGATTCTTTGTTTCTAGGGAGAAGGACGATCATTTTATAATTCCTTCACACTCCTTTTGCAAGCCGATTTAGTTCTTCAGCTGCGGCTGCAAACTGCCTTCTTGGGATAACTGAAAATCACTGATTGTTGTTCTTATACGTTTAAGTTATCTTTTATCTCTTCTTGTATTATGCCATAGAAATGCAAAGGTTTTGTTGCATTATGCAACGTAAAATGCAGTCGTTCGTTAGTTTTTGAGTTGAGGTTAATGCTATGTTAGAATAGCCTGGAGGTTTATGGTCTTTCAAGAGTACCCTTAGGACGAAAAATCTTTCAGGCAAGCTTACAAAATCGGAATCAATATTAAAAACAATCACTAAGGAAAGTAAACGGAAAGAAAAAGAATCTATTAAATAATCGTGCAATCACTGTAATTCTTAACGGCGCTGTTGGAGTTATTTTACCGCCATTTTCTTTAAAACGGTTAACTAGAAAAAAAAGCTGAAGAACTTAGAAGGCCAAAAACGAAACGAGGTTAAACCATTTTTAGCTGCGTTAGAATTTGACGACTTTTCATTACTGTAAGCTCTTCCAAAACATTAGTTGTTGTGCAGTGTTCTCCAGAAGCAGTGAATTCTAATTATTGAATTCTACGTAGTTGGAATTGAAAAAAAATGAAGATGGCTTATTTTGAGCCTGGAGAATTCACGAGAGATGTAGTTTTCGGCAGTGTCAACGCAAACTCGGAAAAGCAAATCCGAGATCTCCCGATAGAAGCCGAACCTACGGCATTCTCTTGACTAGTTCGGACGCTCTGCCACTGAGCTATGAAGGACTCGTGGAATAAACAGGAGATAACCACATGGAAAATGCGTCCGAGCGACATCTATTCACAAGTTGGGTGTTACCAGAAGAAGAACGAGAGAACTTTTTGATTTAGTTCAGAGTGTGAATTAAATGCACAAATAATTTTTTATTCTTTAATTTTTTTGTAATTGTAAGTAGGTAAAGGGAGAGGCGAAGACGAAAAAGAAAACCTCCCGGTTACGTAACTTCTTATCAAGCATTTTTCTGAGTTGAATTTCTGTTACGTAACAGCAATTGTTTTTCGCAGGAACACGATGACATCCCAGAAGTCTTAGTGGACTTACAGTACAGTTTAGCCAAATCCTATTCCAGTACTCCTGAGCTGAGAGAGACCTGGCTTGAGCACATGGCTGCAGTTCACGAGAGTCAAGAAAACTATTCCGAGGTGCGCGTGATTTTTCGTTAGTGTTCGTGTTCGTGTTATTTTCCAGTTATGTAGTTCATTTTATTGGTAACTTATCGCTCTTGCAGCGTTTTTCCTCACGCATGGAAGAACTCGTGTCACGTGTTCATTGTTTTTATATGACGTGTCTTTCACTTCTTTACCAGACCGCACACTGTTACATCCACGCCGCAGCTCTGGTCGCTGAGTATTTAAAGCGACAAGGTGAGATTCTAGACTATTTCTTCTATGTTCCCTGTCCTGTGGTGAACTAGCATCCCCCATTCCAATCAAACCGCCGACCGGTTAGCTCAGTTGGTAGAGCTCCGGACTAGCCTCCCGCGGGAGGTCGCGGGTTCAAATCCCAGCCGGACCAACAATTGAGTGGAAAGTGCTGCCTTTTTAATGACATCTGCAAATGGTTAGACTTTCTAGTCTTCTCGAATAAAGACGATAAACAATAGGCCCCGTCTCACAACTCTATATAATTGATTTGTAAATGTGGGACGTAAAAGAACCCATGGCACTGTTCGAAAAGAGTAGGGCGAGTTCCCGGTGTCATGGTCTAGCTGACTTGTGCCGTCATTGGTCTGGGAGGGTGGGGTGAGATCATCCATGGACTGAGGCGGCTGCCAGAGGCGCCTTCTATATGCTGATGCCCGATCTCACCCTCTGGTTCCTCCGCAATTCAGCCGCTAGCTGCAAGTGAGGAAAAAATGTTACCTCTTCGTTTCGTTTCTTTTCGTTTCGCTTCCCATTCAGTGATAAGTAACAGCATTCGTGTGTGGCGTGCGTCTTCACCTTATTCTATGCATTGAACAAAGCCCTTGTCATTACTTTTGAGTGAATAAACCGTTTTACATAACGCAGCAGTATTAATACATATAATATATAATTTGATATATATTTATGTATAATCAATTATATATGTTACACGTTTTTTCTCGTAGGAGTTTACCCTCAGGGTTGCGCCGCTTTCGCGAAAGTTTCTCCGAACGTCGTTGTGGACGAGAGTGTCATGAAAACGGACGAAGGAATGACGATGGAACAGCGCTACACTGTGGTACGTCGATACCAGCTCATGTGCTTATCTTTAAGGACCTGCACATCAGTAGCTATATGGCTGGCATATATTATCTGAAGATGTTCTGATTTTTGCCGATTTTATGAAACTGATGCATCAGGGGGAGGTGTGGGGGGTTGTAGCGTAAATTGCAGAGTTTCTTCCACAGTGCACATATATGACATTGTATTTTCCTTTGTTCGAAACTTATTATCCTGAAATTAAATTAACTATAACCAAACAAAAAATAACCAAATTTGAACCAAGGATAAAATTGAACCACAACACATACATTCTCTTTTTGCAGAGTTGATGTTCCTATTCCGTTTACTTTGAAGCGGGTTATTAATGTTCTTGTTTATCCGTTCAGAGACATTTAGTGGACCTTCTGGAGCAGTGCGCTAAGTTTCTAGAGCGGGCTGAGCGTTACGAGGTCATTGGTGAAGTCTCAAAGTTGGCCATTCCAATCTACGAACAGCAGAGGGACTTCAGAGTACGTGCAAACTGTATCAAAGGGCTTTCTTTTCTCCCTTCCACCTCTATAATCCAATCTGCAACATTAATCATCCGTTTTACAATTGTAAATGGTTTGAACCCAGGAGTCTCGGTAGTTGGTTGTGGAGTTCAATAGACCATTCTTCAGTTGGGTGCTTGGTACCCTGGTCTCCGAATAGAAGTGAGGCTGAGGGTGACCTTGTTTTGTTACAAACCTCCCTGTTCTTCATATGTAAATAATATGAGGAACGGCGGGGAGGTTTCTATTCAAAGGCTAGATTCCTAAGGACAAAACTGTACATACCTCTTACTAACTGAGTTCGAGGTCCATACTGTAAGTTACGGACCGAGTTTTTTCCGCTCAGATTTATGGCCCAAGCGCGAAGAGAAAACGAGGTTTGTAAGATATTTATTATATCTCAAAACAAACTTTTGAATTTAGCGGGCCGTACAGAGAAGAAAGGTCCTCTAAATTGACCAATCACAGCGCGCGTATTAACTGAGAGATATAATAAAATGACCTATGTTCCGGGTGTAGGTAGTTTTGAAAAGAACTGATGTTGATGATGTTGACCGACGTCTCGACGACCGTAGCGGAAGTCATCATCACAGTCAAGTGATTTACTTGTCAACAGTCATCGCAATTCCTTCGTCCTCAGAGATGAACCTCAAGTCACGATTTAGTTTGGCCCTTTAGACGCCTGAGATATGGCTATTTGCGCAATTTTCATACAAATATAAAAGCGAGAGAAGGAGCATTTCATCCATTCACTTCAAAATCTAAACCTTAAATCATACAATGTGGTGTTTGATTGTGAAAGCCTAATACATTCATGTCCTATATACACCAAACATTTAAAGCATTGTAACTCTTCTGCTTTTCAAAATATCTTGCTGAAAAAATTCATGTAAACAAAGCGTCAAGTAAGAAACAACGTGTAGAAGAATAACATTTTTTGCTGCAAACGTTTTCGTATAATTATCGATTGAAGACTCAAACAGGTCTGGAAGAACGGCTCCAAAATATAGGACATGAGTGTATTACCGTTAAACCTTCTACACAGACATTGCGTCGCGCAATTTGGTGCCATCGGTCAAACCGTGCATCACTAGATGTAGTGATTAATCAGGGTCGTAACGAGGTATATGGGATCAGGGATCACAGCCCGGGATCTGGGATCGCAGCCCGTGGGATCGGGATCAGCGGTGTTTTTCATGGAATCAGGGATCAGGGATCAGAATTCTGATGGCTTTTGGGATCAGGGATCAAAATTCTGGGTAAAAAAAAATGGGATCAGCTACGAAAAAATATACCTCGTTACGACCCTCGATTAATGCCCGAGTCAAACTTCACCTTTTCGGACGTTTGTATTGTTTTTAAGCCAGATTGCATTATAGACTAAAGACTAAACTTGCTGTTATTGTTTTCATCGCTTTATGAAGTTGTTCTAACCACACGAATTTGTTGTTTTCTGTACAGGGCCTCGCGCATGCGTACGACAGTCTCGCTAAGGCATACAAGAAAGTAGTAGAAGTGATGGGCAGTGGAAAAAGACTTCTGGGAAAGTACTTCAGAGTGGCTTTCTTTGGACAGGTAAAAACTGTATGTGAAAAAAGTAGCATTACAGATACTCGAAAGATACTAAAACTTGCTGAAGAAAAAACGAAAGGTTACCATACAAATGGGACACGTTCATTCTAAGCATGAAGTTTCTATTGTGCCCCCTTCTCCGTTTATTTATTTAGAGATGTTCCAAAAGACATAATTTTATCATTTGTTTTTATCACGTTTCTCTCAGCTACCTAATTAGGTGTGAGATACAATTGGGCACGAGGTCCCCTACAAAGCAATGCACACCCAAAACCAGCCCAAATATAAATGATTTAAGTCCAAACCGACGACGAGTGCGCATTGAATTTTTGAAGAACGCTACTTATATTAAACAAGACTAAGGATAATAAATAAAGGCTTGATATGTAGCAATAACAAATTCTCGTATCATTAACCTAGAGACATTTGAAACATTGTTTTATTAATTGCTAACACTCTGGTCTACGTTTTTCTGTGTTTGTTTCCATTTATGAACTCTTTGTTGTGGGTATTTTTATGCACTTCCCCCGAATAGCGTAAGTTATCAGAAAATGCCAATTCGAAAATGAATAAAATAGCTACCTACCAGGAAGAGTGGCCATGCGCTGTAAGTGTTCTGGAGTGTACTTCAAAAGCGTGTGTCCACCGTTGATGATCATACCTGACATCGGTTTCACTAACCAAATTGTTTGGTTTTTCGCATTATAGCGAGAATTATCAAGGCGCTTTTTTTGTGTTACTCGCCTCAGCCGTCTGCTTTGGCGGACAACACAAACGTCAGCCTTAATAATTCATGCTATCATGCTTAACCTCTTCAAGTAACTGTCAATTGTACCACCGTGATTTGTCCCTTTAGATGGAACAGTTTACATTTTCAACTCTTTTGATAAACCATTTTTTGTGTGTTTTTATCTCCAACCGATGCAACACCACTCCTATATGTGTGTGTGTGTGTGTGTATATATGTGTGTGTGTGTGTGTGTGTGTGTTATTGACCAAGCGTGAGGTCAAGATATCTGCATTTTGGCTGAGTTCTTTTTTGCGATCGTGACCGAAGAAGCTTGGTCAGTAAAGGATTTATTATATGGCAATTTTGTTTCGCGGGACAACGCGAAACAAAATTGCCATACGGGAAATTTCGGGCGGGCAAGATGAACCCATTTTGCCCGATCGGGTAGCCAATCAGAACGCAGTATTCGACTTATCGTTCCTGCTTGAGGAACCAGCGACAAGAAGGGGAACATGTCACCCTGATTCTGTTTCTCGTTTCTTTGCGTTCAGATGTTCAGCGATGACGATGGAAAGGAGTTTATTTACAAAGAACCAAAGATCACTGGCCTGGCAGAGATTTCCCAGCGACTGGAAAACATGTACTCCAGAAAACACGGCAAGGAAACCGTGAAACTGATTATGGAGTCTGCTAAGGTGACTAGCTTGTAACGACAAAACGCACCAGATATTGTGCTTGTTTACCATGTACACTGTAATACCGGTCAGGTTGCAGCTGAATTGATAAACAAAATCCAAAAGAGGGAAATTTTGTAAGGGATTGTCGTTTACCATTTGCAAAACCCACTCCAGTCTGCAGGTAGAGTCTAAAACTGTCATCAAAGGTATTGTTAGAGTGAAAAATTATCGCCAAAAAAAAAACTTCCAGACCTTTTTTCCTGATAAACAGTACCGTTTAATAATGATGACTTCCAAAACACAAGCTACATTCCGAGAGAGAGAGTCGAAAATATAAAGGTGAAACTTAATCCTCAAAAGAGGGCATTTCCTTAAATGTCAATCAAGATTCCGATAACGAGACAGTTCACGTGGAAATGCAATCCTAATCTAACAGGTATCATAGATGACTTAAAAGGAATGAGAACAAGACTTCCTTTTCAGAAATTTCGTTGCTCTCGGAAATTTCCACCGGAATGCCCCGGAGACTCCCGTTCCATTTACTTTCTAACCGGAATTTTCGGAAACTTGTAATTGGTAAACCGCATGTATCTTGAGGTTGCTTAACATGTGAATACTCCACAGTAACTTGTATAAATTGTCCATCACGCCAATGGGAAAAACAATTGAATAAGTAAATAAGCAATCCACACATAAATTGAATACATAGATAAATAGATCAATGAATAAAGATTTACTGCATAAGAGATAAGTTGAATTAAACATGTTATTGGCTCTACATCTGTTAACTAGCTAAAAATACCGGTAAACAACGTGATCTCTTGATCTTTGCCTGCATTTTTTGCACCAGACCTCTGTTATTGGGTTCTTTCATCAGCCAAGGTTGATATAACCCGACTTAGTTGACGGAATGTATGAATGAGTTCCGATTTCTTTAATACAACTCTGTTCTTGAAAACTAATTTTTGTCCTTAAAATGTCCTTGAATTTTGTTTTTTGGAAGTTGTACGAACCACCTATTGAAAGTTAAAGAAAGCACCCTTCAAACGTAAATTACATGATTTACTTCTACATATTCTTGGAATTGAGGAGATAAATGGTGAAATGCGCTACATTGACCTTTCTAAGCACATGCGGCTAATAAATAGTTCCGCCAAGTCTTAAAAGTTAATTTGCTTCTATTTTCTCTTTTCTTTACTGTCGTTATTAATAGTTTGTTTTCCATTTCTTCTTTTTTTTCTTAATATTGTTATATCTATTTTCTTTAAAGTTGCTGTAGACACATTTTCTGTTGTTGTACATATATATATTTTTTTTAACATCTAGTCCAAAATTAAGTAGCCCGCCTAGAATAGCTATGTTAATTGCGGGCTACTATGGTCTCTGTAGTGGTTTTTGAAATAAAGTGCGTGTTGTTGTTGTTAAGAAAGATAACGCAGTGTACCATATAAACTATCAACGTCCTAGGTCCACGCAGAAACGCTGGATTCAAAGTTTGGTTACATTCAGGTAAGAATCCTGATGAGGATTAAAGACAGTCAGTCTCAACTGGTGTGGATGCAGGGTAGTGTAATGGTCAGCGTGTTGAACCTACGATCATGCGCTTTAGGTTTCGAACCCAAGCGATAGTTCTGTGTTGTTCCATAGACAGAAAACGTATTATACTCAATTACACACGTACGTACTTTATTGGCTCGTCCCCACGGGGCTTTTCAGAGTTAATTTTACATTTAACACAACATAAATTTTTTGCTAAGAATCCCAACTGGCGGAAGGCAGACCAGTTGGCTATTTACAAGCGTGGCTGATGATATGAAGGATATGAAACTCGGGATTACCGTATTACATATCCATGTAGTGGTCAGGACGGGAATCGAACCCGGGACCATGACCAGTTACAAGTCCGGCACCCTAACCACTCGGCCACGCTGCCTCCCACTTTCTTGAAAAAAGAAATTTGGACCATTCTATTTGTGGGTGGTATTTTCAGTGGTGACGTGAAACACTTGTCCGACTTTTCCAAGCTTCAAGTTTCTTCACCCTGTCTATCTTAAGTTATAGACAACGATTATTAGTTTCAATCTTTTAACAGGATACTTTCTCACAAAAGGTGGGCGGGCAGTATACAATGCCAAATGTTTTAAACCTTTTTTTTAACTTTCCCAACTGTTGCTAAGTCGATAAAAGCGCTTCTCTAGATTCTTGCGTTAAAATTTGTAAGAAAGTGTTATGTATAGTGTTGTTGTCTATAAATATTGGTAACTTTGGTCGTTCCTTGCATAGCTGTAATACTTTCGCCGTTGGTAGATCACTTGTGTACTTTTATAGCTTTATAACCTGTGGATGAAGCCAGTGATCGAACTTCTTTGACCTTTGCGTTAAAAGTTGTACCAAACGTTGCGTAGAGCTTTGTTGCGTGTGAATTTTTGTCTCTTTGGTCGTTCCTTGCATCACTGTAATGCTTTCGCTGTTTGTAGATCACGTATGTTCAGCCGTATTTTGATGATGAAGAGCTTGCTGGCAGACCAACCAACTTTGAACGTAACAACAACATCAGACGGTTTATTTATGAGACACCGTTCACTGTCAGCGGTAAAGCCCATGGAAGCTTGACAGAGCAGTGCAAGAGAAAGACGATTCTTACAAGTATGTGTTGAGAAATATTTATCCGGTTATACCTTGCGTAACTAGAAAAAGATTAAAAGGACAAAGTAAAGTAACAAATTTGTAGTAAAACAAGCAGATCCTCAATATAGTACTGTTCAGGAGCTTTCCATAAATTGGTCACACTGCATGGTTTGATCCACAGATGATTCAGTTAGAACCCCCCTGTGTGGTAAAACAAACAGTACCACAGTACAGTACTGTTCAGTAGCTTTTTAAAGAATGGTCACACTGCATGGTTTGATCCGCAGTTGAAAAAGTTAGAAACACACTGTACAGCACAACAAACAGTACCACAGTACAGTATTGTTCAGTAGCTTTACAAAGAATGGTCACATTGCCTGGTTTAATCCACAGAAGAAAAAGTTAGAACCCCACTGTATAGTAAAACAAACAGTACCACAGTACAGTACTGTTGAGTATCTTTACAACCCCTCTTCACCACTCTCTATTTTTTTTAATGTTTGTTTCCTCATTATCTTTTTCAGCTGCCAACACATTCCCCTACGTCAAGAAACGAATCCTAGTTGTGCAGGAAGAGCAGTATGAACTAACTCCAGTTGAGGTATTCTAACTAAAACAATACTCTTAACACCTGATCAGCGTCCAGTTTCTCCTTGTAAGATCAATACGTAGCTATAAACACGGCAATGAGAATATGATGTGTGGAATTATCGCGAATTAACTCTTTCAGTCAGAAAATAATTTAAAAGGTTCAAAATAACTTCTGTTGCAGGTTGCAGTCGATGAAATGCAGAATAAAGTGAAGGAACTATGCACTGTGATAGCGCAACATCCTCCTGACATGAAGAAACTTCAGTTAGTCCTTCAAGGCAGCGTCAGTGTGCAGGTATCTAAACTAGCATCGTAAGACTCAACAGTGATCAGTTTGTTATTTCTCTCGGCAATATCAAAAGTAGATAATGAATACTGATTACGACAACCAAAGAACTGATCACCACTAATGAGTCAGTTCAATCAAAATCTTAGAAGTGGAGATATTGACTTCAAACCCAAAACAATAGCTGCTCATGTAAATTGTGAATCACCTGTAAAAGTTATATTGAATTGATCCATGCATTCACACTATAACCAGGGCTTCTGATATTTCGCGCAGTCGTGGAAAAACGAAATCCCGCGAAATTCACAAAAACACGCAAAGTACCGCTGTATAACACATTCTTTTTACTGGTACTGTATGAACTGTGCCGCACGCTCGTTGCACTCGGCTTACCGCTTAGAAGCTGTGTGTTACCTTAGGTAAAAGTGCTGTATTGTGTGACATCGCCTCGTCACGGATAAGCGATATCGCAATGCCCCCTTGCGTGACGTATTTTGACCTACGTCACTCACTCACTCATGCCACAAAGTTCTTTCTCTACATCTGCCGGTCCTACCGCACGCGAGTGATTATATTTGACAAAATGTAAAGTTTGATACAAAGTAAAAGTTGCGGTTGACACTGATCGGAAAAGTGATTTTTTTTTACTGATGTTAATTTTCCAGGTCAATGCTGGCCCTCTTGCCTACGCCCAAGCGTTCCTCGACAAATCCGTAGTAGTGCTTCATCCAGAAAAACACATTAGAAAGTTGCAGCAGGTTTACAGGTTTGTGCACTGTGCTCTTACTTTTCTGCCTTGAAAGGGCATAAGGTGTATTTCCTTAGTGTATAACTCTTTGAACTAATGCGTTCTTCGACTTTTGTCCGGCAGGGAGTTCCTCACATGTTGTGGAAAAGCTTTGGACCTGAACGAGCAGCTGATCCAGGAAGATCAAAGAATGTATCAAGCAGACATGAAGGAGAAGTATGCGCAGCTGAGAATGGAGCTTACCAAATATATCGGAGATGAGGTAGGATTTAACAAATGGAATGTGGTTTAGCGTTGTCTGTACTCTTATCGACAACGAGTACGCGTCGTCACAGTGGTCAACAAATTTTGACCACTGTGATGACGCATATCGTTGTAATATCGCGCGCAGATTGGTTAGAATTTATGTTTCTATAACTCGATAGAAACACAGAACTTGCACGAGCTGCTGACGTAATGATGACGCGAGCAAAGAGAATTTATATTTTGATATTCAAAGTTAACATGTTGCTTTTCTTTTTTTCGTCGCGGTGTTTTCTAAAAGAAATAGAAAACATGTTCTTCGTGTTTCTATCGAGTTATAGAAACACTCGTGAGAGTTTGGGAGAACTCGAAAAAGCTGTGGCTCGTCTTCCCACAGCATTTCTCGTTCTCCCAAACTTCCACTCGTGTTTCTATTAAACAATTAGATTATGAGCTCCAGATTTCTATTGCGCGATAGTTGACGAGGGCGCAGCCCGAGTCAACTATCACGCATAGAAATCGAGAGCGAATAATCTAATTGTTTTAGTATAAATCTACTAGTCCTTCAAAACTTTGTCTTTTCTGGAACAGCCTCGACCAGTAAACTGTCTAAATCTTCTTCACGGACACTTCGAAAACGTGAAGAAGCGAACGCCATTACGCTACTCACTATCTATCACAGAATAGATAGTGAGTAGCGTAGCCAATCAGAGCGGGGCATTTATGATAGAACACTAGTAGATTTATACTAAAACTTGATAGAAACACGGTACGTGTTTTCTATTTCTTAAAATAATGATGATACGTATAAATAACGATGCCCGAATATCAACTCACGCGTTTGCTCTTGGGGACCACGTGTAATAGTATATTTTGCTCAGGATAGTACTTTCAGCAAAGACTCGCCTGTGTGACGCACTCTAAAAACACCGTGTTGGTTTTCAGGGAAAAACGGTAACGGCATCGAGCAGTATATCTTCACTAGGCGTTTGAATCGACGACATGCTGGACACCGAACCACGCAGGACGTAGGTGACGTTGGTTCTTTCTTGAAGCAAAAGGAGCTGGACCCTTGCTCGTTACTTGTATCGTGCGATCGTTAGGGCGAACGACAAGAGAAGCTCGTTTTACTTGTATCGTGCGATCGTTAGGGCGAACGACAAGAGAAGCGCGTTTTACTTGTATCGTGCGATCGTTAGGGCGAACGACAAGAGAAGCGCGTTTTACTTGTATCGTGCGATCGTTAGGGCGAACGACAAGAGAAGCGCGTTTTACTTGTATCGTGCGATCGTTAGGGCGAACGACAAGGGAAGCGCGTTTTACCTGTATCGTGCGATCGTTAGGGCGAACGACAAGAGTAGCTCGTTTTCACTGGAACTTGAAAGCATTTTTTCAAGCGTTTACGTCTGGATTCAAAAGTGAAAGCCTTCCGAAGGTGGTTAATAGAATGACGAACTCGCAGCATGTTTAGAATAAAGCTGTTATTTCTCCCCGCCGCTGTGGGGCGTTCCTCGGGAAATCATGTCATATTTAACAAGCAGTTACACAGATAAAGATTTATTTCTTAGTCACCTAACACGACTGTTATCACTAGGGTTAATTACTTTCTTAAATAAGGCAAGTTAACGAGGATTATTGAAACAAGACTTTTATTATTTGTGTAAGAACAATCCATACGCCAAAGACATGGGAAAACTCTCACTGTGGTCCGTATAGAAGGCAGATAAAAACCTATTGTTTTTCTAACTGAAATTGGCCTTCAAAGTCTCTTCGTTGAAGAAGTAGTATTATACCCTCATTTAAGGAGGGGACCGCGTTATCAATGCTCCACAGTACGTTTATAGTTAAAATTACTTTTCACATTTAATATGTGATCAAACACTGTCGCTCGTGTTCGAAATATTACATCAAAATCCGCGTCGTGTTTTATCGGATGTCGAAACATGTTAAGGTGCCTGATTTCCTTTGTCTTTCTCATGCATTACTTAAACGTTTCTTTTTTCCTTTTTCCCACCTCTTTAACTATTAAAACGAGTAGCAGTGAACGGTAGTACCCAATAATTTCGGTCACAACTGTTGTTATTTTTATGTGATTGTCCACTCAGGCATTTATTTTTCTTTTTTAGTGGGGGTGGGGTTGGGCATTGGCCAGGTTTGTCTTTGTCGTCTCCAGGAGGGAACGTTGTATGTTTTAGATTTTGTCCGTAGTCATTAGGTAATTTATGGTACAAAGGAAGGAGTTCTTTGGTAATGGTTTTCCTATTACCCTACACTTTATATGGCATGCTGTAGCTTCACTATTTCGTTGTACAAACAAGAAAAAAAACGAACAGTGTATTTACAGCTTGCGTAGTAAAGTCTATTGAAATCGAAGGCCTATCTTTATTTACCTTCATTTACTTTTTATGCCTCGATTCCTAGTTATTAGTGTACAAAAAGTCGTTTTTACGTAGAGAGATTTTCAATTCTCCATGGAAAGTAATTTTTCAGTCGTTCTCGATAAAACTGGCGGTATCACGTTGAATAAGCTAACCTTAGTAATGAATTTTTTTTTTTTCATTATAGAGGATAAGATAAGACTTCGAAATAAGATTGCAAGCAGAGTGTAAAAAACGTTCCTTGTCGAAAGTAAAAAAAAATCCTTATTATTTTAAGGGCGAGCAGCGAAAGCCTCATTTTTAAAGCAAGTTTGGGTGCGTTCCTTCGGTATGATTCGGATCTGAATCTGTGATCCGAGATCACATGGATCATGGCGCATTAGAGGAACGGATGAATTCAGTCTGGACAAGAATTCGTCGGTTCCAAACATTTTAGTTAGAAAGTAAACGAAGTTCGAGAAAATATTAGAATGCTTCGTGGATGTCATTTAAGGATGGACAATTAAATAACTGGTTCAGGGTTGAGTAAGTTCGTCTTAGTGATGATTTATTTTGGCATTTTCTTCGAAAGTACGTTTTGCTGACTTAGCTTGTTTAGTCTGCCGTGAGCTATTTTTTCTCGCAATATCCTTTTCCCGTAATTGTCTTTCTTCCTCCCCCTTAAAAATAAAAATAGGCTGTCCGTATGCGTCACTATTTCTCTAAAAGAAAAAATCTGCTGGTATACTAATGCAAATGCCGCAATCTGATTAGCTGAGCTACTATAGACTATCAGCCATTAGAGTGCAGCACTTGGTTGAAGATCGTTTTCAAAATGCCGATGTCTTCGCGCTTTAGCGAAGTTTCACAGGGAGATTTAGTATTTTGTTATTTTTTTCACCGACACATGATTCGTTTATCATGATTTTTACTAAATTTATTCTCTCTCGATTTCTGTGATCACCCCATAGAAATCTCGAGCTCACAATCTAATTATTAATTATCATAACAGTACGTTAGTTCTTGACTTTATGTGGAAAGAGATTTACGTCTTTCTCTTGACGTGTTAAGAGCCGTTTCACGAAAGGCCAGCAACTTAGCGGTCCCGGAAAGCTGTTATATGATGACAATATTTACAACATGTAACATATTTTGTTGGTTTTTAAGTTTTAAGCCAGGGAATTCCAAGTTAACTTCCACACTGGGCTGGTTTGTACGTTACCGAAATATTTGATAGACTCCGAATTAAGGTCATCGGGACCTGCAAGAAAGCGGCCTGAGAAGCTCTTTTATGATCACAGTGTTTCTTAGTTTCTAAGATTAAGCAATACTATTCTTGATTAACTTGTACGTTAGGTTGGTTTGTACGCTAAGAACTACTGAAAGACAGACCCTGACCTAAAAATGGATCTACGGGCCAGTGAAGGTATCGAGACTTTCGAGAAATGGGTCCATGGTTGGGTTCTATTCTCACCCGAAAGTGGCCTTTGTAGTTAATGAAAAACGCATCCCATACAAAAGATGTTTTGTGGTCTGTTTTTGTGCTTAACAGTGAAGAACGAAAAACGTTCTTTATCTTGGTGTAATATATTATGTAAGCAGCGCAATGTGATTTTACTGAATCTAGTTAGGATATCTTCTTTATGAACTAACACGACGAGTATTTGTCGGACAAGTTAAATAACAAAAATAAACAGTCAAGCAGTGTGCCTTGTGTTTTGGGACCATCTTGCCTGCCATAAAATAGAGTGGTGCAAGCATGGCCTATAAAGGAACTTTACCAGTACTAAAGTCAAAGTGTTAGACCAAGAAAGTGTTGAAACCAGTGAACTCTTTTAAAATGAGCATATACTGATAAGTCGAGGAGAAGTGGCTGAATGATATGTAAATAGCGCAGCTATAAATGAACACAATGATTGGGAAGAGTTTCTAAACTCCAGGACTAAACAGATAGATGCACCTTATTCCAAGGAATCTATCGAAGAACATGCCAACACTGAGAGTGTATCTAATTGTCGAGGGTCGAGGGTAAAATGTCGAGAGTCGAGAATAGCATGTCGAGGGTCGAGGGTAACTTAAAAAATATCTATAAATAAAGTGAAAAATATAAAAAAAGGAAAAGTTAAAATATAATAAATTCAAAATAATTTTCTGAAGAAATCAAGGCAGAATTCTTTCGACAGCTTTTTCTTTTTTCAGTAAAGCATTGCGTGACATGGTCAAATGGGATTTTGGGAGGTGATACCAATAACGCTCTCTGTACTGTCACGCAAATCTTATCAGAGGAGTGCCCAGAAACATGCACGCTAACTTTCATTTCTCGATGTTCACGCTTCTCATCTCCATTTAGGACTGTAAAACATTACGGTACACCATTAAATATCTTTTTCTTTTCATGCCTTGCTCTAATACTCACCAAGCAAACAAAATTAGCGGAAAAACAGTGGACGTTGAATGACGTTTGTCTTTCTTGAGAACGGCTAAAAATGTGTGATTTTTTCGTATTTTTTTAGGGAGTCTATAAAGAATTCGATAAAAAGCAACAGATTGAAAGGCAAGCTCGCGTTCGCCTATGATTACTATTAACTGCAAACTATACTCGTACCCTAAAATGGCTATGGTTACACCCTACTCTAGAGCTTCCAATCAATTCGAAATAAACTAGGGAGAACTGTTTAAATGTGTCAATTGTTGTCTTGGGCAGTCAACAAACAGCAAGGAATTGAAGGCTCAGATAACAGACATGCCATTCCCTAATCGTTAGTACGTCACACAACCCTATTTCAATATACTGTTTTTACGTTATTTTTGTGTGCTTGGGGTGTATTTGAACAAGGTACGAAAACAATGAAAACAAAGATAGTTAATGGTGTACAGTAATATATATATTTTTAAGTTACCCTCGACCCTCGACATGTTACTCTCGACCCTCGACAATTAGATACACTTCTTTTGAGGGTTATCGAAACTGTATACTTATTTGGTAAACACAGCTGCTGCCAATCAACACGGCCATTAATTTGTGACAATTTATGTGCCATAATCGTTCGTAACAAGTGCCCTATGCAATTGATCACAGGTTAGCAGAATGACAAAGATCTCCAGCTTTGCTTGTAAAAACCAACCGCTCTTAATTTGTTTTGGTAGTGCATATGTGATCCGTTTGTTTGGCAGATGTTCAAGATTTTTGGATGCTGCGTTACATACCCGGGGGGGGGACTCCCATATGGAATGGACGGGGATGCTCGTCGTTTCGCTTAGGGGTGTAAATTTCGGATTTTGGTCTCGCTTAGGGTGTTCTGGGCAAAATGTCATTATTTTTAGCCGTCAAGGTCTCGCTAAGGGTTGCACGCGAAGAAATAACAAAACAGAAAGAATTTTGATTCTTTATATTTTTTCAATTCAGAATTCGATGATAAGGTCTTCGCCATCATTAAAAGTCACTGTACTTTTTATTTGTCTGTTTTGTAAACTGGTCTCTTTTAGGGGTCTGAATAAGCTTCGGCCACGCCCAGATTGGTCTCTTTTAGGGGTTAAATTCAAAATTTCCGACGAGCATCCCCGTCCACTCCATATGGGAGTCCCCCTCCCGGGGTTACATACTAGTCCATCAAAAATATCATCTCTGTTGAGGTTATTCCTCAACAAGTTTATAATTCCAGTAGTCCGTATCGATTACGATATCCATTTGGGCAAATACCAACGTGCCACGGGATATCAAGTTTCTGTTTTTGCCATGTGCTCGTGAGAAATAATCTTGCGGAGACGCTCATCGTGTTTTTCTTGCGGGTTGCCGTAATCCAGCGAAGAAAGGTGAGACGTACGGTATTCCGAAATCTGTGTAACGTTAGTGTTAAAACAGTAAAGCATCGTAAAGCCAAAATCCCAGTGTCATTTGTCTACCGGACGGTGTTTTTGAGTCTCCACCCATTTGTCCCCGGACAATCTCATTTACAGTGAATTTTCACTATCATGACCACTGCCTGTCTTGAACAATTTGTTGTCTCAAATTGAAATTTACTACTCTTGGATGTTGTTTTTCAGTCATCTATCGCTGATTATTTTTGATCCCTCACTTCTTTATACTTGTTTTTCTTTCAATTTTGGTAGCAGTGGGAGACTATACCTAGGCTTAATAAATAATACGTGTTTTATGCATGTATATATAATCTACACATAACTGTCAATCCACCTGGAGGCTTCTTTAACTAGAGGACAAAGCGATAAATTATACCAGAAGTTGAGAACCTGCCAACATATTTGAAGCAAATGCTAAATTACCAAAAGACTATGGGCTTGGAGTCAACTTTGCTATACTTCCCAAGAACTAACTTTATCCACCAACCCTGCAGTTATGAAAAAAAGAAAGCAACAGCATGCTGCTGTTTACAACACCACATTTAGAATAGAATAGACTAAAACAGAATACTTAATGCGTAATGCAACTGACTACCTATAAAGCTGCATAAGAGTTACTGCAAGTGTTCAATATAGTGAATCTGCTTTTATTTCAAACTGTTGCTACAATTTAGCTATCTCAGCCAAAACATCCCAGTATAAATGATCTGGGATATGGCTTTATACCCTAATTGATTATTCCTAATTCAGTCGGTTACAGTCATTATAAGTCAACACGAGGAAGTACTGTGGGGACTGTTTTCGAGGTATCTAAGAAAGAAAGTGCCGAAGTTAAGGTTAATTCTGGTAAGTTAAGATCGAATTCTAAGATGTCAGAAACGAAAATGATTTTCCGTTCAACCGAAGAGATTCGACGTACCGCGAAGCTTCTATTCTTAAAATCACTTGTTCAGCACTGAAAATGACGGCTTGTGAATCGAGTAGAAGACATCTACAATTGTCACTTGCCCTGCGAAAGTTTTAATATAGATATCATTCGAGATTTCTTTCAGCATCGGAAGCGAGCAAACCCCCTAAAAGTCATGTTCCATATCACCTTCAGGTGTCAGTTTACCTTTCGGCGATCAGATGAAAATGAGCACGAGCAAACATTTCTCCCGGCACGCTTTGCGAGTCTTGTCCAACACCGCCTGATGTGTGCGCATCAAGGGTGCAAAAATACCTCAATGCTCAAAATGTTACCCTCTGACGTCATGATCATAGAATTTGCATTGCAATTAAAATAACTTGAGCCCAGAGCTTCTCGAGGAACTAAATATCGAACAAAAAATTAAAAGAGCACGAACGAACACAGGGTGCTATTTGTTTATCCCTTTCAGAATGTAGCGTTTTACTTGAAAATTATGGAGCTTACGAGGACTCTTTAAGAAGTACGGACCGCGAAAACACGTCTAGATTTTCTAGAGTTCTTTCACTCGGTTTTTACATTAACTACAAGAGTCATTGACAATAGTTATTAATACAGTTCCGTTAAACACCTCTTTTCAAAAACTAAACATTTCGAATTTAGCAGGAACATGCTTATTTAAATTTCGGTTTTTAAAATTAAATCAGTGGCTACATTTCCTTTCAGTAGACCTTTGTGTTGATTTCGGCTTCGATTAGGAACAGAGTCCACAAAGAGCTAGAGTTGCCACAAATCAACCTTTTCTTAATCTTTGAGTTATTTATCTCCCTCGAACGAAGCGAGAGGGTAATCTTCGAGCGACGAAGTCGCGAAGGCGGATCTACTATAAACAGCCAATCAAATTTCTTGTTGTAAAGGTAAATGGTATGCGAGAAGATTTGATCCCGATACAGTTCAGAACGGCTATATTTATTCCTCTATAAAAGAGGGGGAAGTATTCATATGTTGGGTTTACTCCGACATTTTCTGCGAGCGACGTAAGTCGCGAGAGTTCGTCCTTTCCAGCGGCAAAACCAACAGACCAGGGAAGAATTATTAAAAAGGACTTTTAGAAAGTCTAACAAAAGCATGTAGATTATTATAAATGTTAGGATGCCATGCACGAGTCTCGAGAACAATTAAATGTCTTAAAAGAAATAAAAACAACATGCATCAAAACAGGAAGTTGAACATGTGTTAATTTTGAAAAATTGGAATAATTGCGAAACCAGGTAACTTGAAAAAAATTGGAACATCATCTAAGCCGATAAAATCGAAAGTAAACGCTTTCAACACTTGTAATGTAAACAATAATTTTGTGCGTTCAATGAGGAGTAAATTGGTATGAATGAATTCCGCCCACATATACAGACACTCTGTAAATACAAATCATATATGCGCTTTATGGATAAAAGCAGCAGACTCGCCCCATTTTGCTTCCATGTGCCAAAATCTTCGATTTATACTTGGTATGCCAACCCTGTCTACTGGCTGGGTGAAGAAACAAACACCCTCAGACATAAAGTGATGAGGACGAACACAAACCATGCCATATCATCGATATTGGTGCTGGTAACAGGGAACTACAAAGAGCTTAATAAGTGTGACGTGTACGCAAAATAACAAAGGGCAAAAAATGCAACTTGTTATGTCTGCCTTTGCCCTTTGAACACTCATCAACTGTAACACGGCGGCACCTGTATTGCTGATTGAGAATAAGCGATTTTTTTTTCTATTTTACGACAAGATTTACATAAGGTGCTTGAAGTTTTATTTGTAAAGTCTGAGTTCAGTTTAGCTGTTTGTCGTTACCGTATACGTAATACCCAAACTCACTCAATTTATGAGATAGTGCATGTTAAAATAACATTCATGTTCTCTCGATAGTGCAAGATATTCTATTATTCCTTATAGAGCCAGCTACAAATTCACCTGAAGCGCTAGCCGAGAAACCTTTTTACCAAATGCTTTGGCAAAACTGAATAAGAAAAAACCCTCCAACTTGTACTTTCTCTTGAGTTGAATCGGGTCAAACACTCATAGAGTATGATAATATAATGGCGTTTGCCTCAGGTATTTCACACCACGCTAATAACAAATGTCGAAGCTAGCTCCAGAGTCGGAAAGGCTCGGTTAACATATAAAAACTAACAAAACAGCATTTAATCGCACGGCTAATCAAGAGCTAAAACACACTGTTCATATTTTGAAATCATTATCAGATTGAAACACAGCACTAGAATGTTTGAGTGTCATATCTCCTGCATCTGTTCAAACCTCTCCTTCATTTCTTTGAGAGACTTTAAGTTTTCCTTCACCTTTGGCAACAAATCCTCGGCTGATTCTCGGTTCGGATTTTTATTTGCCCAACTGTAAATCGCATCAGCAACCCCAATCACGGCACCAAAACCACCAAGAATTTTCGTTGATAAGCTGACCGCCAGTGTTGTGCCTGCCATTGCCGCACCTTCTGCTCCCATAACTGTTAATCTACCGCCTTGAAACGCAGTGTTACTCAGCGCAACTGCTTGGGAAAACGAGGCGCCTAGATTCATGGCATCTTTTACAGCTTTTAAGTGTGGAAGAATTTTGACAATATCGACAGCACCCTTTACGACTTGAACGCCAGCTTGGGCGGCCATTTTTGGAACGCCAACCAGAAGGAAAAGGACAGCGTCGTTTGTGGGGATATTCAAACTCTAAGTCAAAAAAAAATGCACCCAACTCATTAAAGTTTTTATCCGGTATTGCGACACACGTGAAGCGCTCCCATTACTTAATTTTTTTAATGCTACCTTAGGTAACCATCTGTTTGGCCTCACTAGTAGAGACTAAATCCTTTAATTCCCTTGATTGCGGTTTTTACCTTCCCTTTAGGCTTTCAATGTAAACATTTTTTGTTTTCTACCGGATCACATCTAGTTTTAGTGTTATCCTTATTGGGCCCAGAGACTTTAAGTATTTATTTGTTTAGTAACCTCAGTAGTTAGTTAGTTATTTACCTTCGCAAGTATTTCAGCCTGTGCATTGAGCTCCTCCTGTAGCTTTTCCAACTTAGAGTCTTCGGCTTTCATGTTTTCCACTTTGGTTTCAAGATTTCCTCCTTTAACCTTATTGGCAATAAAGTCGCCAATCGTAGTAGCTACACCAGCACCTCCAGCTGCGACCATGCCAGCTAGAGCAAATGGTGCTAATGGAGTGAACAAGGCAATGGCAGATGCCGTACCCACCACCGCTGCACCAGTCTTGACACTGTTTATTGCAATTTCTTGTGTTTTGACGTCTTTAATGAAGTCCTCAAGCCATTTTATCATTTCGTCTCGTGAATTTATCATCTTGCCCAACTGATCCAGAAATTTGGGTAACAATTTGGTGTCGAGTTCTCCGGGCATGTTTCGTTTTTACTCAAGACTTTTAAGCAACCTTATCTGAAACAGAAAAAAAGAAGCTTATCTTACTTGAACGAATGGAATTTTTAAGGAAAATGTAATGTCGTAGGAAAAACAAATCAGTTACTCTCGAAAGACTTTTTTAAATTAGATTTTAAGACTAGATCGTAAATCTATTTACGTACAATTTGTGCGGAAATCATAGAGCTGCGTACCAAAATTCCCCTTAATCGTTACTCTATATATGTAACCTCGAACAGCTTAAGAACTTCTCTTAGCTTGCCCTACAAAACAACCTGTGTACTTTTGTCCCCAAAAATGATTGTACTAGTTAGGGTGGCTACACCGAGGAAACAGAGAACAACGAATAGAAAGAAAACACTTACCTGTTGTGACTGTTGGGGGCTTCAACCATCTGGTAATCCAAGAGTTGGTGTTGGTTTAAATAACCATTACAAGGAAATGAAATTGACCGTCATTCATTGGCTCCATGTAAGCAGAAACCGGATTTGCGTAGGTTGTTTTGTTTTCTTTCTTGGAAAATGTTAGGAGGTCAAGTACAGCTATGCAAATGGTCCCGTGATCACAATTAATACCGAACCGCAAACGACCTCGTAATGATCCCGTTAAAAAAAAAAGTGTGTAATGAATCAGACTCTGCAAGGTTGCCCAATATGAGAATGTAGATGTTTAAGGAAACAGAGGCCATGGTGACAAACACATCACTGATAGAGAACATCTCAAGCACAAATCCGACGATCTGCTATCGAACAGGGCACAAGAGAAAAGTAACATACGTATACAGATCACAGCCTCAGGGTAGAATGTTGTTAGAGAGGCCATTCATTTTTACATTTCGTTGAATTCACATCCTGTGGCAATAAGGAAAAAGGAAAATAAAGCCAAGTTCACTTCACAAAACCTAAGGTCATTAAAATAACAAGTAAAAGCATGCATAAGCCCCGAGCCTTTCGGGGAACGTAATATCGAACAAGGAATAAAACAAAAATTTTAGGACCGGCACTTGTTCCTTTAAGAGGGTAGCGTTTTCCTTCGAAATCACAGAACTTTTAAGAGGTCTGTTAACTCAGTTAGGAGGTCTAGTACAGCTATGCAAATGGTCCTGTGATCACAATTAATACCGAACCGCAAATTTAAACGACCTCGAAATTGAACCGCAAATCATCCCGTTAAAAAGTGTGTAATGAATCAGACTTTGCAAGGTTGCCCACTATGGACACTATGAGAATGTAGATGTTTAATGTTTATTGGGGGGGGGGGGAGGGCTGGGGCCTTAGAGGGGAGGCTCATCAGTGAAAGTGAGCACCAAAAGGGGAGGGCCATACCTGACCACACCTCATGTGAGCTATTGAAGGCAGGGTCACACATCTTTTCCAGAATTTTCTAACGAGAATTTTTGTGACGTTGCTTTTCATTTTTCTTACAGATTAAGTTTTTCTTTTCACCTACTTTGATTTAATTTCGTATTTTATTATGGGTACTAGGTTTAATACATTTCTACATGTATATTATTGCATGGCACATAGTTTTCTCGGAGGACTCGTGTCCTTTTTCGTCCGTAACGGAAGTGCTTGACACAGGTATCGTTTCTTCAGCTTCTTGCTGTTGGCTATCTACTGCCTGATCTCCTGAGTCGTTTGGTTCTGTCGAGGTACTGGTAGATCCAACAATGCGCTCTACCCTGTCACTGTCACTGTCAGACTCTGAATTTAAGTCAGGCTGGCTGAATGTTGTTCTGACTGTCCTGCACAATAGAAATCAAAATCTTACTGCCAATATGTGCCTTCACCACCTTCACTTTCTCATCTTTCTTTCCTTTAAATGATGTTTGGCTTCATAGGTAAATTTTTAATGATCCTTCAATCATGTGCGAGAAGTTTCCTTTTCCTACAGAGGCCTGTCTGCCTTTAACAGAATTCGGAAATGTAGGAAATATTTGTTTTTGAGAGGCAGATTTCGCATGCTAAACAAATAAACCTTACCTGTTAAAATAACCAACAGCAATGCCGGCAAGTCGATGAAAGAAGCGCGTGTATTTTCCCTTACATATTTTATGTTCAAAACTTTTATAATAGTCATGGTTTATACTTCCATATTAAAACTTCAGCTATAAAAGTTTTGTCAGTCACCTTAAGGTGGAGGGGTGGGGGGGAGGGTCAGGGGTTTTTTTGTTAGAACGCGAGGGAGGGCCAAAACTTTTTTGGAAAAAAAAAATACCAAAATTTCCCAGCCCTCCCCCCCAAGTAAAAACGTACCTTCCCTAAGGAAACAGTGGCCATGGTGACAAACTCATCACTGTTAAGGAATATCTCAAGGACAAATCCGACGATCTGCTATCGAACAGGGCACAAGAGAAAAGTAACATACGTATACAGATCACAGCCTCAGGGTAGAATGTTGTTAGAGAGGCCATTCATTTTTACATTTCGTTGAATTCACATCCGGTGGCAATAAGGAAAAAGGAAAATAAAGCCAAGTTCACTTCGCAAAACCTAAGGTCATTAAAAAACAAATAAAAGCATGCATAAGCCCCGAGCCTTTTGAGTAACGTAATATCGAACAAGGAATGAAACAAAAAATTTTAGGACCGGCACTTGTTCCTTTAAGAGTGTAGCGTTTTCCTTCGAAATCACAGAACTTTTAAGAGGTCTGTTAACTCAGTTCCATCACAAGATTAAAAACCTGGAATAATTCGTAGAGAAGGTTACCATCTTATCAGAAATCAAAAGTAAGACTGTGCATTATTTCATTCAAACTTTTTATTCATGTCTGAATGCAGATAAGACAGTTTTGACGATTTCATCTAGAATCTATTGTTGAAACAAGTTTTATTGCTGCTAGTGAAAGGTTTATTGTGGCAACAGTTTTGTGCATGTATATCACTGGTGTAGATTTTGTGCTTTCGTGTCTCTCTCAATATCTGTTATGCCATAGGTTTTAGATTCTTATAATCGCCCTTTATTTAATTACCGTACTTTCAATGTTAATGGAAATCTTGCTAAGATATTGTAACATCCAAGCCATGTAGTTCGAAGTTCACAAAAGCTCCCCTGGACGACCTACACTCCCCCCAATCTTTAAAAACACTCATACTGAAAAAGTACCCAAAAAAGCGTCTTGTTCACTTTAAGGCTGTTATCACACCGCTCTGAGCACAATGATTGTTGTCACTGTAAGATTTAAAGGACTTACACACATCAGTGTTTTCCTCGATCACCCGCGTGATATTCGCTCGCGAGTAAACCGTTAGGAAACGTGCTCGCGAAAGAGACTTACTTGTCGCTAATAAACTGTATTAAGCCATCTTAAACAGGAAAAGCGTTCTCTGTGTGGTCGTTAATTATATGACACCGTTCTTAACGCAGCGATTGTCATTACAAGGAGCCCATCACCAGGAGCGTTCCTCTGTGTTGGGTGGCGTCCCCAGCACAGAAGCAGATGTGGTTATTTTTAGAACTCATATTTCCCGCGAAAGCGGTTTCCATAGTTTCCGTTGCTGTAAGTGACCAACTCGCTTTCTCTTCCGATCTTTCGCTTTTCTTCGCATCTTTTGCCCTCTTATCACAAAAGCCATTCCAGAATTTACTCAAAATGTATCCCACTGTTCAAAGAAGGCTTAGATTAAATAATATGTAACTAAACACGATAAAAGTTTGGAGGAATGAATTAGCCTGATTAGAGCTACTTTTCAAGTCGTAAACGCAGCCCTACGGTTTTCTCCTCGTGAAACGTTTCACTGTTCAAGAAACTGATGAAGCGCTCAGGAGCAGAAGAATTAAAGAAAGAAGATTTTTGTAAAGTTTCAAAGCGACATTTGCGGAATCCTCGCCACGATTCCATTTGTTATATTCACGAATTGGAAAGCGGTAGTAAGGTAATGGTGATGGGCTCCTGTCATTACTTAAGGATGTCATGGAATTGCACATGTTTTTCCTTGAACACCCCTGTGATATTTGCTTGCGTGTAAATGCTCACTTGCAAAGCAGCCACTTATAGGGAATTATAACCCACGCTTAATTTTCGCGCAATTCTATTGGCTACTTTGCGTCAGGTGGTGCAAAATTACTGGGCAGTTATCACGCAATGTCCTCCGCCTGCGTCATTAATTGCCCTGCGACCGTTTCTGTCGAAAAGAAACAAAGCTAAAAAGAATAAATCCAGCTCTAGAATTTCACCTTTTCATCTTTATTATTTTTCGCGGAAGAAAAACAAACTATTTTCGTGGAATCCGCTGATAATGATATAAAAAAAAGACAGGTCGCCAATGCTGTCCCGATAAGTACAAAAAATAGCTACCCAATGGGTACTTGTGTCTGCTGCAATAATGATTATATACAGTGAAGATACCATTTGGATAGTTAGTATTATATTTCTGTGAAATGCTCATTACGAATCATTGAATGACTGTAAGGGCACTTTCTGGCCGATTTCTCAGCATAAGCTATGGCATTGGTGTGCTGAAATTTCAGTGGGAAGAGAATGTGTACAGTTTTCATAGCAGTGACTGCATTTTTATCTACTATTAGCTAGGAAGCAAGAAATGAAACTGGCAATTGAACCATGTACTCTATTCACTGCATACATGTAACTTCACAATATAAACAACGTTCCTGCAGTCCGCCATGCTAAATAGGGTCATTACAGCGCCGTGTATACCTTATTTATGTGTCATGAAGTGTACCAATAGATGGTGGTTATTTTTCGTGGTTACAAGCAGAATCTGTCTCACAGAATACCTCCGCGTTCTCGTCCCCAGTTTCCATGGTCCACAAAAGGAACGCCCGGGACCATGAACCCATTTTTGGCGATCAAGAACGGCTTGCATTTTATGACTCAGGCGTTCCTGTAGAATCCCGATTAGAAATATCAATAATCGGTACCAAGAGATTGTGATCCTTTGGTGGTTGTCAGTACACGATCGACTAAAGGGATTACCCTGATTTACAAAAGGGAGTTAATAAGCCGATAATTCAATATTCGTTTTGATTTGAAGCTGACGTTTTGAATGTCAGCTCTCAAAATGTATTCTTTGGTTCACACTGTCAGGAACCCTGACGGTGTGTGACGCAAACATACGCAAGCATAAATCACAACTAGTGCCGTGTGAACACAAGAGCAAACCAGAAAGCAATTTACATAGTGCAGCAATTGCACAGGTTTTTTTTTGTGTATGTGTACTCGAGTTAAACTAATGCTTGCACTTGCTGCCCTTGTTTCTTAAGTGTAAACCGGGAAAGCTAAACTTTCAGTCTCATGCCCCTCACGGTTAGATTTTAACCAAGATTGCGTCTCTCCGTACCGTAGACCTCTAATATACCCGAGTGTGCGTTGATTTGTGACCAGGCTTAAAGCGTGTCTTCTAGAAGAAGAGAAGAAGTAGGGGGAAAACGACAGTTCTGGGCCAACACTTCAAGACAAAATCCTGCACGCGTGCAGGATTCTAAAAATGATACCATATCATCTTAAAGGGATGACCTGTACATCCAAACTCATCATGCCCAATCAACGTCAAACTGTCAAAGAGCTCCGCGCCATTGCCAAGGATCGCAAGATAGCCAAATATTATAAGATGCGCCGGGGAGAGTTAGTGGAGGCGCTGGGGATGCCTGAAGAGGTACCTAGTGGTAGTGGTAGTGGTGGTGGAAACGAGTTACTAATAGAGGGGCTTCCAATGCCTGAGGTACCTAGTGGTAGTAGGAGAACATCGGATGTTCTAGGTGAGCCTGTCCCAGAAATAAATGTACCTATTCTTAGGCCTACAAAATACGTACGTCCTAGTCGGTATAGAACACTTCTTTCGGAATATAACAAAGAAGTACAAAAGAAAATAAATAAGCTTGCGAATTGGATTTTGAATTATGTACCAAAGAGAATCAAAAAGCCTGTGAAAGAAAGAATCAGGAAGTTGAAGGAGGAAATAAGGAGCATTTGGGCTGTACAGGAGCCGTTCAGTGTAAAAGAAAAGGAAAGTGCACTGAAAGGGTTCTTCAAGACATATCGGATCGATGGTAAGAGGGGGTACGGTCCTCGAGAGTTCATCAAGAAAATAAAACCAAAGGTTTTGGAGTTACTTTATACTAGAAGAAAACCCATCAAGGTGAAGTTTGTACTAACTTGTACATTCGTAAAAGGGGATCTTGTTACGGGTAATGTTGAATACACTGAGGGGTACTTTCATACTAGACTTGAAATAGTAACGGACTCAACTGACACAAATAACTTATTCGATGCAATGACGGGATTACAACTTGAAAAGGTTGCGAAGTTTGAAGGTGAACAGTCTGGGTGGCAATTTGATCGAGTTGAGTACTTTGATATACACATTAACCCATATGAGCCTGTGTCTGGGACTTCTTACATACCTCTACCAAAGGTTCTGTCTGATAAGAAGGCTATAATCAATGTCAAGAATGAGAATGACGATGAGTGTTTCAAGTGGGCGGTGACATCTGCTGTATTTCCCAAAGAGAATCACGGTGAAAGACTGAATGCTGAGATGAGAAAGAACTCTGAGAGGTTTGACTGGACGGGGATGGAGTTCCCTGTTACACTAAGGGACATTACCAAGTTTGAAAAGCAAAATCCTTACACCATTAACGTATATGGATACGAGTCTGGGGTAAACGTTTTGAGAATCAGTAAACGGCGAGAGGTGAGAGTGATAAACTTACTTTTGTTACACAAAGATGAAACGAATCACTACTGTTGGATTAAGAACTTGAGTAGGCTTTTGTCATCACAAGTTGATAAACACGATGGTAGAAAATACTTTTGCCACAGATGTCTTAACCCATTCAATAAACAATCCTCACTAGACAAGCATCTAGAGTTTTGTAGCAATCATCAAGCAGTCAAGACGACAGTCCCCATGAACGAAGATGGGAGCCCGCAGTTCTTCCGTTTCAAGAATCACAACAGGAAGATGGAGGTACCGTTTGTTGTGTATGCAGATTTTGAGTGCTACACTGAAAAGATGTATACTTGTTACCAAGATGAGGGTAGGAGCTTTACCAATAGATATCAAAAGCATAAACCATCAGGTTTCTGTTACCTGATCAAGTGCTTTGATAACGCTATATTCGAACCCAAACTTGTAATGCACACAGCTGAGTCACCAGACGAAGATGTACCCAAGATGTTTATGGAAAGCTTGGAGTCGGATGTCAAACAAGTCTATGATAGGTTCAAGCTACCTAAAAATTCTCGTGTCAGTCAGGATGAGAGAATAGCCTATGAAAATGCCACACATTGTCACATCTGCGGATCGATGCTTGGCCATGACAAGGTGTTGGACCATTGTCATCTTAGTGGAAAGTACAGAGGAGCAGCGCACCAGGAGTGCAACTTGAATTACAAGGTGCCTAAATTCATACCAGTTATATTCCATAACCTATCCGGATACGATGGTCATTTATTTGTGAGGAACATAGGGGAATCGAAAAGTAAGCTGGATTGTATACCAATCAAAGATGAAAAGTACATTTCGTTCACGAAAGAGATTGTTGTCGAATCTTACAAGAACAAGAAAGGGAAAATGGTTGACATTAAACGGGGAATCAGGTTCATTGATAGCTTTCGGTTTATGGCAGCGGGCCTCAGAAGGTTGGCTGACAACCTACCACAATCTTCTCTTGTAAATGTAAAGAGTTGGTTTGAAAGGGAGATGGAAGATGGCACAGACTTGCAGTTACTCACTAGGAAGGGGGTATTTCCGTACGATTGGTTTGATGGGTTTGATAAGCTCAGTGAAACTCACCTCCCACCAAAGGATGAGTTCTACTCGAAGCTCTACAATGCCGAAATATCGGATGAGGATTACCAGCATGCTCAAAACGTGTGGAGAGTCTTTGGAATTGAGAGCTTCAGGGAATACCACGACCTTTACCTTGAACTGGATGTCTTATTATTGGCTGATGTCTTTGAGAACTTCAGAGAAGTTTGTAGGAAGAACTACGACTTGGATCCAGCTTGGTACTACACTGCACCTGGGTTGGCATGGGACGCGGCCCTGAAAATGACCAATGTGAGATTGGAACTTTTGAATGACCCTGACATGCTTCTCATGGTTGAGGAGGGCATCCGAGGGGGTATCTCCATGATCTCAACTAGATATGGTAAAGCCAACAATCCATACATGAAAGATCATTACCAACCCATCATTACCAACAAAGTACATCACATATATGGATGCAAACGGTTTGTACGGATGTGCAATGAGTAAACCTTTACCAACACATGACTTTCGATGGTTGACTGAAGAAGAGCTTGTATTGAAGTGGGAAGATCTACCATGCATACTAGAGGTTAATCTAATGTACCCAAAGCACCTTCACAAACTGCATAATGACTATCCATTAGCACCAGAGAGAGTTACGGTAAATGGTGTGGATAAGCTAATTCCGAACCTAAGGAACAAACGAAAATACATTATTCACCACGAGACACTGAAACAGTATTTGAGTCTCGGGTTGAAAGTCTACAAGATACACAGAGGCATCACATTCAAAGAGTCCGCGTGGCTGAAGCCCTTTATCGATCTGAACACCGAACTAAGGACCAAAGCAACAAACGACTTCGAGAAGGACTTTTTCAAGTTGATGAACAACTCAGTCTTTGGGAAAACGATGGAGAACGTGAGGAACAGAGTGGACGTTCGTTTGGTCACTGAAGAGTCAAAAGCCAAGAAGTTGGTATCGAAGCCGAATTACCACCACAGCACGATCTTTTGTGAGAATCTAGTTGCAGTACAAATGAAAAAGACAAACTTGGTGTTGGACAAACCCATTTACCTAGGCTTTTCAGTCCTGGAAATAAGCAAGACGATAATGTACGACTTTCACTACAACTACATCAAGCCCAAGTATGGTAGCAAGGCCAAGTTGTTATTTACAGACACAGATTCACTGGCATACGAGGTGGAGACGGATGACTTCTACAAAGACATCAGCCCAGATGTGAAAGACAGGTTCGACACCAGCAACTACCCCGAAGATCATCCATCCGGCATTGAGGTGGGTGTGAACAAGAAAGTCGGGGGCATGTTCAAGGATGAAGCGGGTGGCCAACAGATCATAGAATTCGTGGGTCTCCGGGCCAAACTATATTCATATATGATGGATCAGGGAAAGGAGGAAAAGAAGTGTAAAGGTGTGAAGAAGGCTGTAGTGAAAAAGAGCATAAGCTTCAAAGACTACAAGGATTGCCTCTTCAATCAAAAATCACAGAGGAGGACTATGAATATCATCAGGAGTCACCTACACGACGTGTACACAGAGACTGTGAACAAGGTGGCACTATCATGCGAAGACGACAAAAGGGTGGTAAGGGAGGATGGGATACACACATATGCATATGGTCACTTTAGGACTCTAATTTCGGTAAAAACTTAATGATTTAATTATACATATACCCAACTAGACAAAGTCGGTATGGATTACGATTCAGAGGAAAATTATCACAGCCTTGTCGATCATTTTCAGTCCATGTTCAAGAAAGCTGATGAAGAGGACGAACAGGTTTGTAAGCATGAAAGTGTGTATAGGGATAAGACAGGGATTGTTGTTTGTAGCCTCTGTAAGACTGAACTAGAACGGATGGACTACTCTAAACGAGAATGGACGATGTACAACTTATCAGCCAATAGGTGTGATCTTCGTAGATCAAAACCAAAGGGAGTTCGTAATGTATTCGAGAGACATGACTTGAATGTGTCTTCTATGATGATCGATATCGTAGAAGCCAAGTATCAAGAGATTCTAAAGTTTAAGTGTAAAAATCGCGGTCAGATTCGTACGTCTTTAGTGGCTTCATGCTTGTTTTATACATACCAAGAATTTGGTGAGTATCGTACGTTAGATTACATTAGGAATTTGTTTGGACTCAAGAAAAGAGCCATGACACGTGGTTTAGAAATGTACTTGGAAGCATTCCCAGAGGTGAGAACCAACTACACTACACCAGAGAAACTTATTCCCTGGATAATGAGAGTTACTGGGGTTGATGAATCTCATCAAAGACGTATTTTGTCCATTGCCAAGTACTTTGGAGAAACATCACAGATTCTTGAGCGCTGTACTAGCAGTGTAGTTGCAGCGGGTATTGTCTTCTTTTACTTATGTATGAACCAGGAGTATAAAAATCAAATAGGTATGACAAAGAAGATCTTTGCCGACAAAGTTAAAATTTCGGACATTTCATTGATCAAGATAGTTCGTGAAATGGCTGACATCTCAACAATGTCACTTAAGCACTCTAGAGGGTGGTAATTCAGTATCATCGGGAACAACTTGGAGTTCCTCGCGCACAAATCCTCGCTTCGATACTCCATCCAAATAATACACCACTGGTTGATCTGGTGAAATTACTGTTCTCGCTATGTCATAAACCTCAAGGCTCCATACAGGATCAGTGGCTCTTCGTTTGTCACCACCTTCATCTTCACCGGGCGAATACAAATACCTAACCTCGACTCCCGGGGGCAACCTCTTCTCATTCAAACCCACAGCTCTCTTGTATTCCATAGGCTTAACATCAATCTCTTTCAATTCCAAAGCTTCATCGGGCTCTTTACCTGTGATGCGTGTGGGTTCAGAATTCAAAGTCTTCATAATGGCGGGCAGCCTTTTCACCCAAACCCTAGACCTAACATCACTCACCATCTCCTGTGCATATTGATGGCTAAATAATTTTTCACCAAGCGTTCTGTTAGCCCTCTCTACAAAAGCCTGCGCTCGATGATTACCAGCTTTACTTCGCTGTACGTCTACTTGATGCTTATTCATCAAGTGAGTGACACTACCCATGAATTCTCTACCGGGATCCACCATTAATGTCTTTGGCCACTTTAACCTCCGAGCATAAATCCTCTCAAACGCCCTGGCCACTTCACCACTATCTTTGGAGGTCAGAGCCTCAGCATCCTTGTACCTAGAAGCGATATCAACCACAACCAGCGCATAGCGGTATGTTTTTCTTCTCACTGTATCGTGAGGAAGAAACAGCAAGTCCGCCTGATGAATTTGATTTGGTTTGCCAACGACCCAATGTGGTCTGGGTATATACCTTGGTGGAGGAACATATATCTGCCACAATGCTTGCTTCTCCAACCAATCTCTAGCAACACTTTCGGTCACTTTGGCCGCACTCGCCAACTTTGCTATGGCCGAGTATCCTTTCCAGTATCCATCTGTAGGGTAGTATAATCGACTTAAAATATTGTCACTAGACATTTACAACAAGATTCAGTGCATTTAAATGGCTGGAATATCATACATTCTTGATACTGATCGTGTTCCCAGGATGCGTAAAGGTTTGAGGGCCGAGTCCTCATTAAATCGGATCACGCTAAACCCCTCATCAGCCAATCCTGGCGAGACATTATACATTGAAATACCAAAACTGACCGACAACTTGGTGATTGTACCCGGTAGCGTGTACATCACTTTCGATTTGGTGTGACAGGTCACAAGAACAACACACTTGTCAACAACTTGGGAAGGAACCTCGTTTCACGATACAGGGTTCTATTCGGGGGTGAAATCATAGAGGACATTGATAGGTTTGATTTGTTCAAGACTTATCACGATTTGTTTTTGTCAGAGACCGATCGAAATAACAGATTGAGACAGGGCATATCATCCGAGAATTTAAGGAAAATCAGAACCAATGCCGGTGACAAAGCTACCTCAAATGCAGCAGAAAATACTCTAGGTGCACTTCATAACACCAGGTACGAAATACCATTGGACCACACGATACTGAAAGATCATGGAGTTTTCTATCCAAAAGCCTTACCACATCCACTCAAATTCGAAATAACTCTAGCTCCAGTCTCTGATGTCGTCGTTTACTCAAACGCTGAAACACCACCTGATTACAAATTAACAAATATGGAGCTGGAGTATCATTGCATATCAAGTGACCGATTAGCCAGTCAAGCCATTGCCTCGTACCAGAATGGAAGGGTTTTCTTGTATGAGAAGATACTTCTTCACAAAACGTTCCCAATCTCTGAGAAGAATGATGGTGTGATCAATGAGCATATTAACGTGCCTAGGAAGTCCATGACTGGGATACTATGTATCTTCACAGCCCCATATGCAGCAGGTGCTAGGGACTCTGAGAGTTTTGTGAACCCAAAGATCACATCGATCAAGATTGACAAAGATGGAGTACCAAACAAACTTTATTCGAAAGGTATGATACCAACTGATTTATGGCAGGCCATAATTAAACGAGTTGGTATCGATGATTCCATCAAGGAGTCTGATTTCTATACGAACAAGTTTGCTTTGTGGATTGATCTGAGGAGTTACCCCGACAACGATGTTCATGGAAACGGTTTGGAGTTAACTAGTACTCGAGATGGCATAAGACTCGAGATTAACAGGGAGAAGAGAGGAGACAGGGTTCTTACTTGCTACATGTTCGTGGTTGCTGACGCTGCCATGTCAATTAAGAATTCAAACTTAAGAGAGATAACGTACTAAACATAATCAAACTATGAATGAGTTAGTGGACAAAATCCCATTCAACTGTATCATTACGGGACCTACGAATTGTGGAAAGACTCAATACATAGTGGACCAGCTTCGAGGACACTTTAGGGGCGTGTTCGACTATATTGTCTTGATTTGCCCCACTTATATCCATAACAAGACTTACAGAGGCTTTGCGAAGGGGGACAAGAGATTTTGGGTACTCTCACCAGACTCTAGTAATGAGGACGAGATTGACTATTTGCTAACGCTTTGCTCAACGTTATTCTCGGGTGAGAACACACTCATAATACTCGACGATTGCGCTGTTTCGAAAGACTTGAAGAACCGGACAAACAAATTCATCAATCTGGCCTTCTCCGGGAGGCATATTGGCATATCGGTGTGGGTTCTCACCCAACAGCTCACATCGATCTCGAAACCATTCAGAGAGAATGTCGCATGCGTGGTGTCGTTTTACAACCCGTCTGAAACTGCGATGAAAATGTTATTTGAGGAATATGGTGGTGCATTAGATGCTGAAAAACGCAAGAGGTATAAGAAGCTACTCGAGACTGAAAAGTACGCCAGACTTTGCTTTTCACTCCGCCACCCATTTGATAAATACTTAGAGATACCCGCATCTGAGGCCAAACATGGCTAACCCTGAAGAGATACTGAACGGTGAAGCATCAGTTGATACAACACCATCACCAATCAATGATTTGGAGTCAAAGAGGGAATCTCTTTCAATCCTGGCTTGTCTGGGTTCGACGAAGGAATACACGGGTGTGGTTATGGACCTCTCCGACATAACCAAACTATCGGACAAGGATGTGGAAAAGTATTACAAAAGGTACCAAGTTGTGTCGGGCAAGAAGATTGCCGATGGCTTGGCGGACTCTTCTTTTCAATTGATGGCTAAGGCTGTGGATCATGGTTTGAGAAATTACGGAAATATAGATGACAAAGAAGCTCTTGTGAGAGATTGTAAGAAGGATGAATTGATAATGAAGGAGATCTCAAATATGTCCGGGTCACTTGTACTCAAAGGTGGAAGATTCACGGCATTACTTTCGGCATTTATTCATTTTGCAAAGCACTTCAAGTTGAGAGAGGATGGATACCCAACACAACTTGAGAAAGACCTAAGCACCAATCCAACACAACTTGAGCAATACCTAAGCACCAATCCAACACAACTTGAGCAAGACCTAAGCACCAATCCAACACAACTTGAGCAAGACTCAACACAACTTGAGGAGTAAAGTGGATTCTAGGAAAAGTGTCTTCAAGACTGGTTGTGCCATGGGGAAAGCACAACATTATGCAAACCACAGAACCACATTTCGACATATTCACCGTATATGCCAACGAGAATGACTATGACTTTGATACCCTCTTCAATAGAGTAGGACCAGAGGTTCTTGATTGCTTCGAGAAAATCAACCCTAGATACACAAGACTTGAATTTAATTTTGAGCTACAAAACAAAAAGAAACTTCAACAGATGATAGTAGACCATTACGATGATGATGTTGATTCTATGGATGATACAATCAATCGTATTGTGAGAGTTTTGAGATCTAGGATTAGGAATGCTTTGATGGATGGACTCCAAGTGTGTCTTGATGGAAATCATGATGATGCCCTATAATGATGATGAATATATTGATGATGATGAAGATCAGGATTGGGATTGGGATTGGGATCTAGAGGATGTTTTAGAAAACCCTAGTCTGATTAGACCTATGGTTAATCATGTTGCAAATGGAATGGAGTCTAAACATTTATACATTAGAATCAAAATGTTGAACTATGACAAGGAATTCCATAGACTAGAATTCAAACGTGTTCTCGATAAACTAATCCCTGCAGCAATGTTGAGCTTTGACAAGCAATACCATAAAGTAGAATTCAAAAGTGTTCTTGATGAATTAGTGGCTGCAGCATGGCATCCCGATCGAATGCTAGACTGGTGTATTGACCACGAGGAATTGAGAGACATGAAAGAACGATGGAATATGTAAGAACCGATTTTGAGCCTCTTAGTAGATGACCTACTAAGAGACCTAAGCAGCAAAGCCCCAACACAACTTTAGTACTAAATAACCACTTGTGAGACACTTAGTAGGTGACATACTAAGTGGCTTAAAGAGAGGTATGTACTATGTCATAACCGAAAGGTAAAGTGTTGAACATGGCTGAACCAATCTTCATTTCACTTGACTCTGATTTTGACTGGAACACCATTGTTGTTTCTGAACCCAAGAGTAAATCCTTCAACAAAGGCAGAAGTAATGTACAAAACCAATGGGTTACTTCAGAAATTTACGTACAAGGTCCCAACGGTGTGAAGCGACCGATTTTCATTGAATTGACCAAGCAATTCTTTTCGGGTATATCGGGGGTGTGGCCATTTGGAACCGACAAAGACAGTCGCAGACTTGAGACGTTGGAGGGGTTCCAAATTTCATACCCAATGACATCGATTCATACCATGGATTGCCCAACAACCGAAGAGATCAAGACTCGAAAAGCACTTGATAATGTAGTGAAGATCACATTGAACTCACTCAAAAAGTTTTGTAACAAACCAAAATCAGAGAGGTCAGTTCCACCCGCAACTTTCAATGCATACACGACTGCCAAGAGTGAAAATGATTGGTCTTTTGCTGTGAAACCGATATACGATTACACAAACATCACAGACCAACAAACGGGTGAGAAGACAAAGGACAAAAGCAGCCCACAGCGTGCCTACCTCAAATTCATAACCTGGGGTAAGGGTTGTAACATCCTATCCAGAACTTGTGTATACGGTCCAGATGATGAAATGGTTAACCCACTTGAATACATGTGGCAACCTGACAAGTATGTAAGCGGTTTTGGTCATCCTGTTGTCCATTGGGATGGCATATTCTGGGGATCCCACGGGCAGACCGGTTACGGTGCCTCAGCACGTCTTCGTGTTACTGAGATGAATTTCACTCCAAGTGATTTCAACAGCATGACTAGTTTTCGAATGTTACCTTCCAATAATGCCACAACACAAGAACCAGAATCTAGCATGTTACCCTCCAATGATGCTACACCGCAAGAATCGGAATCTCGTATGTTAGCTCCCAATGATGCTAAGCCACAAGAATCAGAAGATGAAGATGAGTATGTGATAGAACATTGTTAATTAAGACTTACTTCTCCTAATAGACAACCTATTAGGAGAGTTAAAGCTAAGTGATAATAGGGATACAAACATGGCTGACACAGGAGTTGTTGTTGATAGAGCGACTGTGAAAGAATATTGTGAAGAGTACTGTAGAGAAAATATAGATGAACAATGTCGGGAAATAATACAAGATTGTAAAGATGAGGAAAGAATAAAGAATGAGGAGTTAGGTGAGAGAGCATTATTATGGTTCAAAGGTTTGATGTTTGGAATTGGATTATGTTGGTTGTATAACAGCCGTCGTTGGTTTTGGTAGATGTTGGTCAAAAAAAATCTCCTAATAGGCATCCTATTAGGAGAGTTAAAGCTAAATGATAACAGAGATACAAACATGTCTGAGCAACCTGTTGAGCAAATCACAAGAGAACCCGATGTCAAGGATAGAGTAAAGGATCCTAAGAAGGTGGAGGCCGGGAAGAAACTGGCCGACTACCACAAGAAGGCTAAGGAGGCATTGAAGGAAAAAGAGCAACGGGATGCATTGATAGATGGTCAGAAAGAAAAGGAGCAACAGCAGCAGCAAGATGCATTGGTGAAAAAGGATGATGATGCCTGGATACCCAGCCTATCCTTCGATAATTTGTTAATCGGTGGTTCCATATTAGGGGTTGGTTATTTATTATACACGAGATACAAAGACAGAATAGCTGACTTAGGTGTAACTTCTAAAACCTTCGAACCACCTCCTGTCAAGGACATGAATGAGGCCAAAAGACCCTCAAACAGAGAAAACAGCTTAAATGACGAGTTGATGTAATACACAAAATGTCAGAAAACAAGCTTGTAAAGACTGTTACAGATTCTGCAGTTCTCGTGGGACTCGCTGCTGCTGTGGGCTATGTGGCTAAGAAGGTTATGAAAGAAAAAGGATCGTTCATTGGCGATCCATCGTCCGGTATCGATGATTATGGCAAATGGGTAGCTGTTTTGTCAGCGAGTATGTACCTCAAAACTTATTTAGAAGATCAAAAGATCTTACCAAAAGAGCTTTGAGTAATGGCTACAGTGACACTTGATCCTAAAAGATTCAAACTTGCGTTGAATGAATATATGAAAGATGGGCCTAGTTTGAGTGACTTCATAACCAAAGATGGCGATGGGTCCGTAATATCCTTTGACGAGAAAGGATTCAGTATGGCTGTACTCGATCATTTGAAGGACGGTCCCAAGTTGGAGTACTTTTTCAACATTGAATTAAGGAATCCTACAATAGATTGACAAATGGCGACTATAGCGATCGTTATCGGAGGTGCAATCGTCAATGCAGCTGCCCTCGGTTTTGGTACTTATATAACACATGTCCTCACTGGATCATCACCCGAAGAACTCGAAAAGGAAAGGAAAAGGCATGACAAAGCAATGGAGGAGTACCAAAAAGATTACGCTGCGCATGAAAAGAGGCGCTTGGCATATATTGACTTTATGAATAAGAGGAAGAGTGATGCTGACCAGGCATCTGAGAACATATCGGAGACGGATGAAGCGATGAGATTGTACAATCAAATAGGCGATCCTCCTAAATTCTCTGACTATTACCGACCGAATGAAGACCAAAGAATGGCTCAGATGGTCTATGTCGCGGTTGGGATGTTAATCCTGGTATTTATAATTAGCAAGTGGGTGCGATAAACTAACTTAGAAGTTCCCATATTCGACATCAAATATGGCAACTGCTTATCCTGAAGGAGAAGAAGAAAACGATCCTTTCGGGTTGGGGGAAGAAAACAAACAAGAAGATCCCGATGATTTCGAAGATACCCCGCTACTTGGTAGGCAGCCTCCAACAACAGACAAAGTCTTGGAAACATCCACGACCAAGGGTGCTAGACGTAAATTAGGGTATCTTCAATTACCACGTGAAGATATAGAGATGCAGGCTATGGAAGAAAACAAAGATGAAGTCTGGACCAAGATTGTAGATAAATTCCCAAATGCCAAACCCAAGTTCCTTTTCAAATACAATGAATGGGGTAAAATCGTTGTCAAAATCACTGGCAGAGATCCAGACAGAAATGTATGGCATCCATTATTCGATGCGAATGGTGATGTGAACAAAGGATTACCCAAAACAATTACAAAAGAGTTAGGTCCAAGCGCGGAAGAAATTGTGGAAGCCAATGATGGTGAGATAACCAAGAGAAAAGGGTTCGTTAGTAAATTGAAGGAGAAGGTAAGATTCCATCGAGAAAAGGCATTGAAAACCCCGGAAGAAGTAAGTCAAATAGAGACCATCGAGGAACAAATTGTTGAACAAGAGCAAGAGATAGCTAACTTGGAAGGTGAGAATGAGCAAATCCAGGAGCGAATGTCATTGCGAGATAGAGTGAAAGCGATCTTCAAGAAATATGGTTTCACGGTATTTGCCATTGTGAGCGCCGTTGGTGTGGTCATTGGCGTTATCGTGTCTAATCTTTCCAAGGGCCTATCCAAGTTGGGCAAAGGTGTGGGGGACGGGCTGAAGACCATCGGTAAGAAACTTGGTGAGTTATTGCCCGGTATGGTGGGGGCGATCGTGAGTTTCCTTTTCAAGACCGCTGGGGAGGTCATTTCATTCCTAGGGAAGAACGCTTGGCTGTTGATCCTCGCTGTTGTAGTGTACTTTGTGGACGAATTAAAGAAGAGGCGTCGTTAATGTAAATGTTGAGCATAACAATGTACGAGTCTGAAACCAGGGTGTACTTGGACCCTCCCCTGGACAAGGTTCGAGAGATACAACTCCTGGGTTGTAATATACCCAAACGATTGGTGAATTTCAAGGATCGCCAAGGCATACTCAATGAGGAAAATCGACCCCCTCATAATAATCCAACCCGGTACATACTCTCTGCGTATACACGCGATATTTCTCAATGATACGGATAAGGCCAAGCTATCGATCATTGAGACCGATACTGTTGACTATTTGTACTCCAACAAGAACTCCGACATCAAACTTACGAGAGGATTGCAAGTTGCTCTAGGTTTACCTGAAGTCATAACTCCTGGTAAGTTATACCCTATAAATCTCCAAATCAAAGAGCCCCTGAGACTTGTGTGCAGTCTAGTGAATAACCAGTCATCCTATATGAACAATGCTCGATTTACAGGCCCTGTGAAGATCTCACCCTCACAACTCCTTGCCAACATACCATCACAGGATTATCCAGTCATTCCCGTTCACAAATCCAAAACACCCGTAAATCACTTCGATCTGAGCATCCTCGACATTGAATGGAACAAACTGAATCTGAATGGGTCACCAATCACCTTCAGTTTGCGATTCAGATAACATTTTTAAAGTACGTGAGATCCGTAACCAAACATGGGTGAGTACAAAGGAATCTATCCCAACTTGCCTCCGACGGCGCCTCCCCCTGATGGCGCTACTTTCAGATTACAACAATGTTGTGACATTTTGAATAAGCTGAAGGCTGAATTGAATCACTACGAGATGGTACTCAAAAAGTACAACCGGTCCAAAGGCGCGCTCATAAACGCAAGCTCGACCTGTGGTATCCTATCTTGTATTCTGGCGGCTGGTGGATTGGGCACATCTCTTAGTGGAGTCGGAATTGTCGCAGCTGTGCCATTGGGTGTAGTGAGTGGTGTGTTTGTCTGTGCATCTATAGCATGCCAACACATATCAAAGAACCTGTCCAAGAAAGCTGTGAAGCATCAAAACACCATCACACTGGCCAAATCCAAAATAAACACCATTGAAGACCTGGTTTCCAAAGCCCTTAGTGACAATAAGATCTCTGATGAAGAATTCTCGCTTATCATAGAAGAGCTCAAGAAGTTTGAAAAGCTAAAGGCTGAGATACGGTCTAAAGCTCAAAAAAATATGGATGGGGAGGACCCATTGGTATTGAGGCAGAAAGTACGCCAAGAAATCCTCAAAGAACTAAAAGGAGGACTATAACTATAGTTTACGAGCAAAACATCTACTAATCCAAATATACTTAAGGGTTGATATACTAGTAACATAACCATGGCTAATACTCAATCTATTGAAGAGAAATTCAAGTCCCTAGAACGTGCTGGTATAAATATGGAGAAAACAAAGGAATTCAAATCCTTCAATAATGCTCTCAAAGATTTGATTGATGATGGACTACAAATACTCAAAAACAAGTTTATGGACAATAGAAATGAAACCACTAGGAACGAAATCAGTGCTATTTATGAAGAAGAAAAGATTATAGAATCAAACAAAGGATTGTATGTAGTTGTTGTATGTTCTGCAATACATTGGACCCTTGGTTTGGCTAGTGCTATATATTTTTATCACATAGTGACTTAAAATCATGAACCCTTCTATCCAAATTCTGGATAGAAGATGGGCTTACTAAACGACTTCAGAAATAGGTATCCTAAGGCTGATTTGAACCAATTCAAATTTGTGAATGATAATTATGGTGGTTATATGGTATGGACACGTAATGGATTAACAATCATGTCTTATGATGATCCTACTGGCAAGACATGGACTGATGACCTCCGACCAGGTCTCAAACTACTACTATGGATTGATTTGGGACTGGATGATACATCAAGTCGCTCCTACCCAATTCCAGCCATTGATTTTGACGAACCCACAAGTAACACCACAAACATGCTGACGTCATTGGACATATACGTGTCCAACACGAAAAAATTCACCGCTAAGATGCGTAACATATTTACCTCTCAAGTTGTGACTTTCAAGTTTGGTAAACAAAGTCGAAAATGGCTAAACTCCCCCGACATGAACTACTGGCCTCAACAACTAAACTTTGCAGTGTGGTGTGCGACCTCTGGCTGTGGTGTCAGCCCCTTTGAAAGTTTGAACTACCCCAAAGTGGTGGCTGGATTTGTAAAGTTTCACGTGTATTTCACCATAAGGCGAATACTGTACGAATTGAATGTGCCACTTCCAGATGAACAACCATTTGCCATAGCTAACAACCCTTACAGTAAAGTTGCATACCAAAGATTATGCGCTGAATTCGGTATCGCTAATGATTCTGATTTCAGATGGAAAGGCGGGCGAAACCATGGTCTTGGTGATATATTCCTTGATTATGGTGCTGGTTACCATGGAAGAGGTGGAGGATTTCAAAATGTACATTTGATTCGAAACTATGATGAAGACGCAAACCAATGGCCTGGTGATGGTGGTGAATTCTCAGATGATGGTGGTAAGAAAGAAAAAGGTAACCTCATCTCATTCATTCGCAATGATGACTTTGCTGGGTACAAGTATGCTTGGTTCATCCCAACGAGTGGTTATGGGCTCACCAAGGCTGGGCTGGGTAGACTGAATCGATCTGCTGAGGCCTTCGTTTACTGTGTGCTGGGATCGCAAGTTAATACTCGAAACTCGATTGTGGGCACGGGTGGTGGGGCAATTGAAACACAGCAAGAGTTCTTGGCTCTGTTTGAAAGCAGTGTGATTGAGAACGACATATCAAGTTCAGTACAAAGGTACCAACTCGCAACCCAGGAAGCGAAGTTGAGATTGGATCTGGCAATCGCACCTGGAGTTTGGTTAATGCCCAGTAATATGATCATAAACACGGAGAGTATAGTTGGTTACAACAACAACCTAATGAAGGCCACAGGTGACATGAAGTTCGGAATCAACTCAAATGTAAACCTCGAGACCAAGACTGTAGGAATAAGCCATAACTTGGGCTCTTCGAAAGTTAAGTTACCACATGCAGCTACCAGAACTGAAACTGTACAGGTGAAAACACCAATAACGGATGTTAAACCTGAAATCAAAGAGCCTTAAAACCACACAACATGAAAATAATATGATTGCGCTGATAATCGTAGTTGGTGGATTGGCTTGGGCTTTGTTCGGTTGATGGACTCGATATGATTTTTGTAACGTGGTTCGCGTTACAAAAATGCACACTATATTACTGTGACTTCATAAGATCGAGGCAATCTTTACAACGATCTTTACGTTTGTAATGTTCACATATGCCCTTTCCCCCACACTCTTTACATCTGTACCTAGTTCTACCATGAGAACATACTTGGGAACCACCACAATCTTTGCAAGAGTACTTTACTCTATCATGAATACATATACCCTTACCACCACATTCTTTGCAACATGCTTTCTGTCTTAGATGAGGGCATATTTGTGATCCCATACAATCCTTACACTGAACCTTACGCCTGCCATGGTTACATTTTCCACCACTTGGTACCTCTTCAGGCATCCCCAGCGCCTCCACTAACTCTCCCCGGCGCATCTTATAATATTTGGCTATCTTGCGATCCTTGGCAATGGCGCGGAGCTCTTTGACAGTTTGACGTTGATTGGGCATGATGAGTTTGGATGTACAGGTCATCCCTTTAAGATGATATGGTATCATTTTTAGAATCCTGCACGCGTGCAGGATTTTGTCTTGAAGTGTTGGCCCAGAACTGTCGTTTTCCCCCTACTGAAGAGAAAGAAAAGGCTAAGCCAGGTTATCTCAATATGACCTGCCTTCAAAGTTTACAAGCCTGGATGTCAAGAAACAGTGCACAACAAAGTGGAGTTGCCCTGTCATCAGTTTTTTTTCCCCAAAGAAAGAGCGGTCCCTTTTCCTCGCTCGACTTTTTCCCTTCTCAAGTTAGTTCGAGGGCATAACTGGCATAAACTGGCTCATCACTCCGATGCTGCCGTGACCGTTTGCATTTTAACTGTAAGACAATTGGGAGGATGTCTGTTTCAGGGAATGCAACGGGAACATCTTGAAAATACGATTTACCAAGTTTCAATTGGCCATCCCTTTTACTGTCTCATTCACAGACACTGACACATTTTTCTGACCGTTATCAACTTTAATATATATCATATATCTTTAATTGTAAAATAAGTATTTGGCATGCAGTTATTAATAACTACTTATTAACCAAGAGCGAGGTCTTTACGGGAAAATCTCAAACCGAGTCGGACCTTGCCATATTGACCAAGCGATAGCGAGGTCAATATGGCAAGGCCGAGGCAAGACCGTGAAGACTGAACGTTCGAGGTTAATAAGTTGTTTATTATATGGCTTTTTGCTTTGTTTTTGCTGGTTCGTAATCGGCCCGTGGGCATTACAGGAGAATAATACCCTAGCATCAGCAAATCAGAGCGCTAACCTCGTTCCCGGGTCTTTTCCGTTTAAAATTGGGCGGCGCGGGAAAAAGCCCTGGAACGAGGTTGTCAGAGCGGGGGTTATATCGGCTACAAACACAAGTCATATAATAAAAACGCATAATCTTTGTCACAATAATAACATAAGAATTCAATTTTTAACTATATTTCAAGGGATTTCGTGTCAATGCTGCAACTTTCCTTAGTTACCACTTTCCATACACTTCATTCACTCCTTTATTGTCAATACTTAGGTACAAAGTTATTGCGTTTCGACGAAGGAGAAACGCTTCCTAATCGTCCCATTGCCCGCCGATGCTAGGTTGATTTGAGAGATTTTGCACTACACTTAGCCTCGCTTGCAAGCAGAATTCACTTCCTGCTGAAACCTTCAGTACCGAGGCTGCAAAACAGAAACCGGTTTTCCCGTATTGCCTAGTTTAGTGACGCAACTGCCACGCGGCTGGAAAATTCCACTGAGGAGAGTCCATTTACTGTGCGAGCAGACGCCCCTCGCGAGGTTTGGAGTAATTATACGCTGTTTTCCGTCAAGGTAAGCAAGCTTTTGCCAATTTGTTGATGAATTAGTGTGTGAATTATGTGTGACGTTTTGGGAGCATCAGAAAGCTATGCAGCAGAGTAATTTCAAGCAAACAGACGCTGAAATTCGCAGCGCCTTCGATAACCAAGAACATGTCAAATACTGAGTTTGTTTTACTACCAGAATCATTGAAAAAAACGTCTCTCTTGCATGAGGAATATGGCACTCGTCCAATATATTGTCTTCGGCGACCAGATGCAGATCTTAGAACGGGTTTTTTAAAGTGCTTAGACTGCGAAATTGAACGATTCAAATGTTTGACTTCGATCATAACAATTGATCAATCAACCACCCCAACTTCAAATCCCACTGGCTTGGCTGGGTGGCCTGTAGGCCTGATCATGTCCGTAGGAGCTGGTCATGGAAAAACACTAATAAACCCCAGTGGTTTGGCTGGGTGGCCTGTAGGTCTGACCATGTCCGTACGAGCTGGTCATGGAAAAACACTATTAAACCCCAGTGGTTTGGCTGGGTGGCCTGTAGGCCTGACCATGTCCGTACGAGCTGGTCATGAAAAAGCACTATTAAACCCCAGTGGTTTGGCTGGGTGGCCTTCGGGTCTACTAGATGGCCACAATGATTATGAAAATGTCAGTAGTTTTGCTGAGTGCCCTTCTACAAGCCTAATGATCGAATGTGGTGCAAAAAAAACAAAAACACAACAAATTGCTCATTAATGCATTGTCGTTGTCATAAGCTAACAGACAGAAATTTTTATGATTACTGTCTTGAGTTTCCTTTGGCAAATGAACCATTGCTCATTGAATTTTCTCAAACATCTACTGCATTGAAAACTAATGCTCTCATAAGTAAGCTTCAGTCTATAGTATTTGTAAATGAATGTAGACCTCGTGTCAGAAAATCCATTGGGAAAAGGAACCAGGATTGAGAACCATCTAGAGTGTGCTTTAAAAAGCTTAATACAATATTACATTCTAAATTATCATACAAACATTTGAAAGCTGCTGTTAATGTTAAATTGCCAAACAGCTCATTTATCAAAGCATATTTATTAAATTATAAACAATTTTGTTTGAGATTTCTGAAAGATAGCTACTACAGCAAATATGTCTTTTTCTTAAGATGTAAGTTTACAAACTAACACAACAAATGTGCTGTAAACAAAACACTTTGTCTATCACAGAACAACACAAATTTGAACCATAGCTTAAGAGGTGGTATGCATGCAAGAAATGCTACCAATGCAAACACACCCTTTGACATTTTAAGAAATAAATTAGGTTTAAGAGGGAGACTGCCATATGGATGTGGAAGTTCATCTGTTCAACATTACAGTGAACATTGCCCTGCAAAAAGTAACAAGCCGATGAACCCTTGCAAAGCACACATACTGAAATATATTTTATTCATATAATCATCAAGTATGATATTCGTTTTTGTTTGCCGTGTTGAAAGAAAAGTCGTTTCCTGTAAAGTCCAAACCGCTTATGGACAATAATGTTTAAACTCTTTGAACTTATTCAGTGTTGCAACATTTGTATTCAACGGGTCACTGAACATTGCCCTGCGAACAGAAAACAGTTGTTGTGAAAGATGCTGACGAACATTACACAGCACAGATACTGAAAATATATTTTATCCATATCATTATCAAATCCAATATTACGTTGTTGATTCCCATGTTGACATTTTTTGTCGTTCTAAACTATTGCCGATTAAAACGTTGCGTTTTGTTTAATTTGTATCTGTCGTTTTTAACCTCAACATGCATGTCCAGTCCCCTACGAAACGCACTTCACTAATCTCTGATTATTACCGGGGCCCAGCCAAAGGCTGGCACCGGTTATAGAATGCAGACGGTTTCTGTCGTTTTTTCATCGTTACATTGTTAGGGATATATCGCTGGCTCGTTACTTTTGCTAGCTGGCTCATTGAAGTCTTATCCGCCATTTTGAAAAGCACGAGGCATGGAGGACAATCAAGAGAAAGATTATAGCTTTTTGTTCCCCAACCTTTACGATGCACTAGTTTATGAGCGAAAATTTAAGAGTGAATATTTGGAGAGACAAATTTACGAGCGATCACTTAAGAGTGAACCTTGATCGTGAAACTTGTGGAGAATAAGAGCGACTTATCAAAGCTATCTACATTGAGTGAACCTTCCATCGTGAGAGGTGCGAGAGGTTAACTATATCTATGCAATCCCGTGTCCCACTGGGCTCCGGTAAGTTCCACGTAGTGGTTCTCGTTACTAGTTTTAAATGAAGCCTTGCGTGCTGTCAGATCTCCAGATCATATAAATTATGTTTAACCACTAAGAAATGGTGTCATTGATTATCGAGAAAAAGATTCATTCGTCAAGTCAAAGATTAGTCTTACGATTATGCGCTAAACGAAAGGAACCTTACCTAGGCAGAATACCATAGACTTCATACTATGTTTGCGATGAAAACGTTTGTCATTTTCTCTTCCGTAACAACTGTAATGACGGACTTCGTTTAAAAACTTTAACATCCATTACTCATTGCCTGCAATGACAAACAACTCCGTTCTTTCTCACTGCTCTTTTATTTGGGATAAATTTCAAGGCGATTAATAAACTCATCATGGGCATTTAAATTAAATAAAAAAATTAATTCGAACTAGATTGATAGATAGATAGATAGTCCTTATTAATAAACGATAAAAATTAAATCCAAATACTTGTGGGGTAGACTCAGCTTCAAATTGCGTGTTTTTTGTTGTTTCCGCCAGAGACGATCGCGGTCGACCCAAATGCCCCCCCCTCCTCCTCCCACCATCCCCTTTACTGGAATCGGTAAAAACATAATGCTAAAAATTCAATCTTAAAGCGAATTACAAAAATACATAAAAATTACTTCCACAGAATATGCATTACGCAATATGTTATGATTTTCAAATTAAAATTTGCAATCGTTAGGCAGGTAAACCTTTTGTTGTTTCACAATGCACTTTTGTACTTAGGTGAGACGTCAAACAAAAAACCGTTAAATTTTCTTTGTCCATGTCTTATCAAAGCACTCTTCATTATTGTGCCACGCCGTGAGTTGACTTTTCAGGTAGAAGAACTGTTCATCAGACCACAAAACGCTGAGAGCCTGGACTCTAGTATCCCACTGGTTGATCCCACTGCCCTGTTCTTCAGCGAAGTCATTCTCCTTCTTCACTGTAACCTTGCCTTTCATGGTGACCTTAGCTGTGTTTGGCTCACCTTCTTTGATTGTGAAGGTTTCAGTTCTAACCCCTTACCAAACCAAATGTATTTTAAAACTGTTTTTTTTTTCAAAATACGTTTAGAATTGTCATTAAAAATAGTTTTAAAATAGTATTGCACATTTAATATATGTTTTTAAAACTGTTTTTATCCTGTTTTATTCCGATTTATAAGGTATTTACAGCTCAGCTTTAACTGTTGCTGTCTCCAGCACTCGGCCAAAGCGTCTTCTAATCTTTGTTCCACAGGCAGGTCCTCAATACTACTTGCCAGCGGGGAGACCGCTCCATGCTCCACTTAAAAAAGAGGTCTTCACCGACACCTTGGATTCAATTGGCTTATTGCAGGTGCACTGTCCTTGGTTCTCCGATGCTAGTACCAAGCCTCTGTCATTTTGTAAAATGAATTCTTGACATTGTACATTGGGTGAGGGCCAGCGGTCCTCCGCTATCCATCTCTCTGGCCAGATATCTTCCTTGTGCGCATTTGAAATGCCTGTTGTCGAAACACGTAAGTTAGTACAAGACGCCCAGGAGATGTGATGATCATGAGGTTGCCACTTTTTGTGTTTTGATGGAGATATTAGGTAATTTAAGTAATTTAAATTTACGGTTAATAAAACATACCATTCCTCAAAAACACTCTTATAACGGGTTCATCCATGACACCGGTAGGCAGGCCCTTTAAATGACAGTCCCACCACCTGAGGCACTCTTTTAAGTGCTCTATCTTAGGCCCTGGTGAAGAGGAACCAGGCCATTTATGAGACCACGGCCCAACCAACGCACGAACTGGACACTTGAGATGCTCTACCATACGAAATACTGCGTCAGTATAGAGATCAGAAAATCCACCAATCAGAAACACTGGACACGTGATGGAGGTGTAATCTTCACAAATGGAACCGTGCTGCCAGTAAGGATCACGTGCCTGATGCGATAACCATTTGTGTACCCATGGTTAACTTGATTTGTTCAAACGCTCCAGCCAGACTTCTTTCCATCTAAAAAGTCGTTAAGTAAGGTAGGTTTCACATAATTAATCTGTCAAATATTCAGTTGAGCCAAGAATGTGATCAAAATGAGTCAATCAGGTACGTTCAACATGACTTAACAAAATCGTGGAAAAGTTTCTGACATCAATTTTTGTTTACTGGAGTAGAAAGGGCAATTTCCGAGTTGGCTTTTGCCTCTGTGTCAAAACGAGCCTATGTGCGAAACCATTCCTATGAAGATGTGGCTCCTTCTCCAGGTACCGGCACAGATGACGTAGCGCATTGTTTCACCATTGTGTGTAAATCATTCAGTAACATATTTTTTATTGTATGGCCTTGTTTTACGTCATCTGTGCCGGTACTTAGAGAAGCACCCGAAGTTGTGTTCCACTTAGAGGTTCATTTTCATGCAAATCAAACTCATTTTCATATAAAAGGTTTTGCAGGAGGACTCGTTTGGAAACAAAGGCACAAGGTAATTCGGAGTTAAGGCCTATTATGAGAAGGTCGAGGAATGCAATTGTCATAAGGAACACTGATCAAAGAAGGAAAGAGAACTAAAACTGTACAGACGGTTGGGAGTAGCTTTATAATCTGAACGAAAAAGTTAAGACGAAAGACGGTGGAAGTTCCTTGTGAAAGTTCTACTAGCGTATGGTATGAAGGAGACAGATATACTGAAGGATTTTGAAAAGGTTGCTGTAACAAATAATAATTATAATGCAGTTCAACAAAATTTATATAATAATTAAATGAATGCGCGCGCTCTGATTGGTCGATTAGCTATGGTTTATTGTGCCAGTAAACTCATGGAAATTTCGCGTGTCTTCTAAATTATTATCTAAACTTATCTAACTTGGGATGTTGGAAGAACACTCGAAGAATTCGTAAATCACTCGTGCGGCTCGTGATTTTACGAATTCTTCTCGTCTTCTTCCAACATCCCGCGTGGTTTATCAGCCTATCAACCATAAAAACTTGTAGTCTATTGCTTAGTTAACTGACCGTTTCCGACCATGTGGATTTTGAATAGTCTAGAACAGGAGTTTTAGTAAGTTCGAATTAAACAAATACCTGGGACCCATGTTTTCTGGATAAGGAAGGGCGTGCATTCCAAAGGAACATGATGTGAGCCCAGGACAGCATTTCTCTGGCAAGAACACAGCCACCGCGGTAATGCATGTCATCAGCATACCGATCATCAGTGGAATTAGCAGATATGATAGTTTTCAATGCTGAGGTTCGTCTAGCAGCAACCTGAAGGCCATTGAGTCCTCCCCAGCTTTTCCCATACGTGCCTGGAATGAAATCGCAGGAATTAAGTGGTTCTAATTTCGGAACTCGTTTTGTTTGGCATATCTTTGGCATGCCAGTACCAAACTTGCACGTTATCAATAGAAATAGAATTCTTAAGTACCATTTGAACTAACCAGTTAAATTGCCACTATTGAGGATGCTAAACATGTCATCGTATAAAATTCTGAATGATGCAGTATATTGTAGACATTGAAAGCAAAAACACTTCAATACACTTATGTTAAGTGTTGAAGAGGGAGGAGGTTGACAAAGGGTCTTCCCGCAGAGATTACATCCGGTTCTCCTTCCTTCTGTTTGAAATGAGGAGGTACAGTACCAAAACTCTGATCTTTGTCTTTTATTTCTTGGACTAACTTCTGTTGAGCAAAATCTTTATCTAATCAAACTTAACCAATGGACACGTTCTTCAGTAATTACCATATCGTTAGCTATGTGTGGGTCACACGGACATGTACAAACTAACCTTGGAGGATCAAAAATGCTTTTAGAATAGATTACCCCAAGCATTTTCACGCGACTTTCAGAAGTGAACTACAAAGTTCTTGAGCAAGAAACCTAAACAGGATCTTTGCGGGAGATCCAGACCAAGACTAGTAAACAAACACAAACATGACTATCAATGGGGTATTCTTCGGAGCTTGAGTATTTTCGATAAACTGATAAACAACTTGAAGTCATAAGACTTTCTGTGTGGGCATTCGCGCCCTAGAGTCACAAGACTAACGCGCTGACTACGAAATGATAAACAATCGATTATTACGAATCAAAAATACTCAGTTCCATTAAAATTACTGACCTTTACACTCAATACTTCCTTCAATAGTTGCTCCCGGCTTTCTCTTGGTGCTTTTGTTATTGCAAAACACTGTGCAATGTTGAAAAATGGTTGGCTATTTCTTGTGGCTTCCAAAACCTTGGGAATCACAGTTCCTTCCCTCTCCTCTGCCACCTCCAGTTCTCGAATGTTCCCGACCTTCCCGACAGTTCCCGACCTTTCCGGCATTCCACACTCGTTGCCCACTGAATTAACAACATTTCCAGCGCAGCAGTCTTGCTGGGAAATCCAGCCGATGATGTCACAACAATCGTCCTGCTCTTGTTTTTCATATTCATCGTTATAATTAATACCTCCGAGTCCCCAGATCCCCGCATGTCTACCCGGACACACACCTAGCCATGAGAGCAAAAATACGAGTGGGTCTTTTCATCTCTCTGAGCTGTGTAGTCTGCGCTCCGATAAAGAAAGATTTCTGGAAAGTAAGTCGAAAATTACTGAGGTTCAAATTCATGTACTTTCTTTCATATTTGACAGATATCGCAATATCCTTTTCCCGTAATTGTCTTTCTTCCTCCCCCTTAAAAATAACAATAGGCTGTCCGTATGCGTCACTATTTCCCTATTAGAAAAAATCTACTAGTATACTAATGCAAATGCCGCAATCTGATTAGCTGAGCTACGATAGACTATCAGCCATTGGATTGCAGCACTTGGTTGAAGATCGTTTTCAAAATGCCGATGTCTTCGCACTTTAGCGAGGTTTCGCAGGGAGATTTAGTATTTTGTTATTTTTTTCACAGACACATGATTCGTTTATCATGATTTTTACTAAACTTATTCTCTCTCGATTTCTATGATCACCCCATAGGAATCTCGAGCTCACAATCTCATAATTAATTATCATAACAGTACGTTAGTTCTTGATTTTATCTGGAAAGAGATTTCCGTCTTTCTCTTGACGTGTTGGGAGCCATTTCACGAAACGCCAGCAACTTAGCGGTCCCGGAAAGCTGTTATATGATGACAATATTTACAACATGAAACATTTTTTGTTGGTTTTCAAGTTTTAATCCAGGGAATTCCAAGTTAACTTCCACACTGGGCTGGTTTGTACGTTACCAAAACATTTGATAGACTCCAAATTAAGGTCATCGGGACCTGCAAGAAACCGGCCTGAGAAGCTCTTTTATGATCACAGTGTTTCTTAGTTTCTAAGATTAAGCAATACTATTCTTCTTTATCTTGTACGTTAGGTTGGTTTGTACGCTAAGAACTACTGAAAGACAGACCCTTACCTAAAAATGGATCTACGGGCCCGTAATTAAAGGTATCGAGAGTTTCAGGAAACGGGTACCTGGTTGGGTTCTATTCTCACCCGAAAGTGGCGTTTGTAATTAATGAAAAACACATCCCTTACAAAAGACGTTGTGTGGTCTGTTTTTGTGCTTAATACTGAAGAACGAAAAACGTTCTTTATCTTGGTGTAATATATTGTGTAAGCAGCGCAATGTGATTTTACTGAATCTAGTTAGGATATCTTCTTTATTAACTAACACGAGTATTTGTCGGACAAATTAAATAACAAAAATAAACAGTCAAAAAGTGTGCCTTGTCTTTTGGGACCATGTTGCCTGCTTGGGTAGCCAATCAGAAATCAGGATTCTCTTCGTCTTGCCCGCCATAAAAGGAAGTGGTGCAAGCATGGCCTATAAAGGAAATTTACCACAACTAAACTCAAAGGTATATTAGATTGGAAAATGTGGATTTAGATTTTCAAAATCCAAACCTAGATTTCAGGGACATCCTGTATAAACATTCGTAATTATTATTGTGAGTGTTCAGTTCAAGGGACTGTGTCTCTTCTCTAGGGCCGAGTCCAAACCTTGGTCCTGGGGCACTTGGGAGTTTTGTCACTTGATGGGAGCAGGGTTGGCGCAGTAGTGAGAGCGCTCGCCTTCCACCAATGTGGCCCGGGTTCGATTCCCGGCCCCGGCGTCATATGTGGGCTGAGTTTGTTGGTTCTCTACTCTGCTCCGAGAGGTTTTTCTCTGGGTACTCCGGTTTTCCCCTCTCCACAAAAGCCAACATTTGATTTGATTTAATATGATTTGATTTCATTTCATTTGTGCTTTACAGTGTCCCCAATTAGTACAGCAGTGCTAAATACAGTTGACACTCAAATAAAGTTCATTATTATTATTATTTATTATTATTATTACCTTCCGTAGAATGTGCGCCGTTGCCAACAATGCTGTCTTCTGAATGCCACAGAGGTTAATGTTTCCTGGAATTTCCCTCATAAGCTTTTCTAAGCCTTTCTTAACCACCCCTAACGCACCGACAACCACTGGGCTAATTTTTAACTCGTGGATACGCGAAGCGTATTTGCGAGTTTTTGTGGGGACTCCGATATGCAAATTGTCACGACTCACTCACTCACTCCGGTGAAGACGCTGCTCGTAATTAGTCCGGCGGATAGAACTCGGGAGCACCAATATAAAGACGACAATTGTCGTCACCGACGTCTACTGATCAAAGTTCACGCTGAAAGCGTATCGTACCGGTGCCAGAGTTTGTGGTGATTTTGTAGCTTAACAAGACGATTAGCGAGGCCCTGTTAGGGGTAAATTCCGACAAGCGACATGGCCTTGAAACGGCGACATGAAGGAGCTGAAATGACGACGAACGACGAGCCGCTCACGGGAAATAACGACAGCGACCTTCGACCTTCCGAAATTGCGACGTGAATAGGTTTGAAACTCAGACGGGCGACATTAAGGGACCCCCCTAACAGGGCCTCATTAGCGGTCTTACTAAAATCAAAAGGAGTTTAAATGTTTCCAGCTAGGACAATGGCCAACTTGGAGACTGAATTTCACGAGCCTTTGACTCGGCCGGGCGCTAAACGTGACGAGATGATAACCATTCGCTCTTCCGACGTCGACCATCCCCAAGATTACAAGCAGTATATGAATTTCAGTTGGCTCGAAAGTGATCTGAAGATGAGCAGATCTCTTGCTAATGTAGTAAGCTTTGATGGGAACTCATAGAGCGAAATGAGCACTTGAATGAGAATTTATATGAGTGAAATGAGCATTTGTTATTGAACGAAACGACTACGGAAAACAGAATAAATTGACGAATCCATGATGTGAAACCGAAGAACTTCTGTGGCCAACCAGGATAAGAAACATCTCATGGAGGACTTTTCTACTGATTTAAGTGTTAGTACTAACAGGAATGGAGTTGTAGAAGTATTGGGACGGTTAAGTCAGTATGTCAACGTTAACTTGTAAGTATGGAGGCGCCTGCCTTGACGGAGAACCATCAAGATTACAATATGTAAGAAAATCATTAAAGGGTTCGAAAAGAGTAAGTCATGTGGAAAATTTAATATATAGATTTAGCCAAGCCTAAAGGCGGGGCTCCCGTTTAGTACTTTCATTTCACTTTAAACTGTAAAAGCATTCTAAAATATTGCGAAGGAATTCACAAACGTTTTTAACTATAGTTAAGTGTCGAGGTCGGTATATATATGATATATATTTATATGATTAAAGGACATAAAAATTTGAAATCTTTCATCAGTTTGCTTCTCATTCAAAAGTAGTGCATTCAGAAGATCATTTTTCTGAAGAAGGTTTGTTTAGAAGTCGGTTTTCTAAGTCAAGTGTTAAGTTTAAGGGAAAGTGGAAAGTGCGAGTGCTGAGTCACGCATCAGTGAGCAAATATTATGCAGACAAAACTTATGCAAATTTGTGCTCCATAGCACGGAGTCTTTCCACGTCTCGGCTTTCTTCGCTACAATTTTGTCTGTTTTCCACAGCACGGAGTCTTTCCGCTTCTCGGCTTTCTTCGCTAAAATTTTGTCTGTTTTCCACAGCACGAAGTCTTTCCGCTTCTCGGCATTCTTCGCTACAATTTTGTCTGTTTTCCACAGCACGGAATCTTTCCGCTTCTCGGCGTTCTTCGTTAACATTTTGTCTATTTTCTCGAGCCCGGACACTTTCTGCTTGTCGGCGTTCTTCGCTATAATTTCGTCTCCTTTCTCTTTCCCGAGCGCGCCTTCTTTGGCGATCTACTTCGCTCATTCTTCCTCAGTTAATTCTTGCTCTCTTTCCCGTTGCTCTTCACCTGAACCCTGTGTTCTGCAAATTATATTTTCTCTGCTATTGTTTGTTGACATAGCAATAGAAATTGTTTCGTTTATCCTTTAGTAAAACTTTAACAGTGTAGAGTAGTAATATTGTGTCTCAAAAAGACAATGAACTGAAAATTTCTTTTTCAGTCGTCAACGCAATTTTCCGCCAAAAATATGCGGGCTGCCAGAACAGCTTCCAAATAAATAACGTCACCTCGATGAGTTGACACATGAGCCCACAATATGGTCATGTGATGCTGGTCAGTGGCTATCCCGTTTTGACAGCTGTCAATTGACCATATTGTGAATGTCCAATATAAAAGATGTGGATTTGCCAAGACAAGCCTGAGATACCCCTCCCTTCCTTTTGATAGTCTCCCCTACCCTACCCGTACAATCTGTAGACGCGTACGGACGTACGTACGTACGTACGTACGTACATACGCTCGGTCAGTCACGTGACAACCAAACGAAAAGAGGTTGACCATATTCCATGAGTATGGGGCTCTGCTCCACGCGCGCTTCGCGCGCGGGAGCCCCGCTATTAAGCGTTATATTATATACAATACACCACAACCCTTTACACTGAAAAGACTTCTGTCTATTTGATTTCCAAATTTACCTTGAAGTGAACTAGATGGTAATGACGTAGACATGCTGGAAAAGTAGGCTTACCTGTTTTGCTTACTGTTGTGTGACTCATCATATTTACATTAAAAAAACAAAACGTTAATAAGCATAAAAGCACAGCGGCATTCCTGTCTAAATAATGGCAAGTATAATTCAGCCTTTTAAGTGCGACCCTCAATATATATGGACTTGCTATGATCACTTGTGGTATAGATCATCAGTTACAAATTGTAATAATAAAAAAAATACACCAGGTCAGTGCACCAAAAACTTAGTAGCCCTAACCGTAACCCTAAAACGAAAACGAACCCCAATTCCGCCCGAACCCAAACCCGAACCCAAACCCGAACTTAAACCCGAACCCGAACTCGAACCCGAACCCGAACCCGAACCCTAACCCTTACTCCTAACCCTAACCCTAACCCTAACTCGGATTCGAACGCTAACCCTAACCCTAAACCCTAACCCTAACCCTAACCCTAACCCCTAAACCCTAACCCTTACCCCTAAAACCTAACCCTAACCCTAACCCTAAAAACTAACCCTAACCATAACCCTAACCCCTAACCCTAACCCAAACCCTAACCCTAAACCAACCCCTAACCCTAACCCTAACCCTGACCCTAACCCTAACCCTAACCCTAACCCTGACCCTAACCCTAACCCTGACCCTAACCCTCACCCTAACCCTAACCCTAACACTAACCCTAACCCTAACCCTAACCCTAACCCTAACATGTGAGTGTCGTTCTGTGGGGATTGTTAATGTGTGAGGCGAAAGCCAAACCTCGTGCTGCTGGTGACGCCTTTAATCAAGGATTCATCTGAATTAAACAAAGGTGATTGAAACTAAAATCTCTACAAAATAGTCTAGAGGAAGCATTGTCGCATTCTTAAATAATCACTTTAAACATACTTAAGCTATTCTTGCTAAGTAAGCATATAGAAAGAATTAGGAATGCCTTTTTTCACCAAATCCGTTTGCTATCTTTTTGAATTTGTGAAACGTAACTAAAAACACTCCTCAATTTAAACTCGCATCTCCCAAGCCTGCCTATTATTGACTTTCCGTTAAGTATTGATATATCCTTTAGTTAATGTAAGCTACAGTTGACTTCGTGGCGCAATGGCAGCGCGTCTGACTCCAGATCAGAAGGTTGCGTGTTCAAGTCACGTCGGGGTCAGCAGATGTGATTTTGTTGCCTACTAAAGTCACTAGCTCTGGAACATAATTTAAAGATTTTCATAACAGGCAATCTGAATAAGTGTGTATTTGACGCTATTGGTCAAGGTATTATGGTTGGTGAGTTGAATACTGACCTGCGAATTTTTGGAGGAAATGTACAACGATAGGGCGGGTTAACAACACACCTGTTACAAGGTCACATGGGCCGTTTATTATTTCTTGCATAACGAAATATGGGACAATTGTAATCGAACGGCAGAAAGTCGTTTTCTTCTATAGCCCACCTATTTCCTTTATTCCTGGTCTTTAGGCAGCTAGTTTTTCTTAGCAGGCTGAACCATGCAAAATACCCTTTCACTGGATAAGTGGTTTCTGCTGCTTGAGACAGCGTCTTAAGTCAGTGTCAAAGATAAAAGCTTTGACGTGCGTCAAAAGATAGCAAACGTGTTAAACTGCACCTGTACATTTCATTCCGATCTAAGGCAAAGGTCGAGTTTTGTTGCCGTCATATATATATATCCCTTGCGGTCTCGTTTAATGCACAAGAAAGCCTCTTAACCGCTACCTTTTCCTAAAAATCCGGTTAGAAATCTAAACCAAAGTTTAGATATTGGCAAGAAAAGATTGATGCTGACCCCGACGTGATTTGAACACGCAACCTTCTGATGTGGAGTCAGACACGCTACCATTGCGCCACGGAGTCAACTGCGACAACCTTGGTGGAAAGTCGAATCATCAAAAGCTACAATGGACAATAGCCCAAAATTGTATGCTCACATGATTTTTTGCAAAACTTCAAAACCACCCATGACTATAAATACATAGATTAACTCAGCAAGCATGTCCCTGCCTCTTATACCGTAACAGTTGTGTGCAATTAATGTGTTCTTTACTATTACCATTATGCCCGGTCCTCATACCGTATGCTAAAGTCATATAACACTAGTTAGAGGGTCAATATATTACTCCGCTTTCAAATTCATTCCCCACTTCACCTGATAATATTAACTCACGGAAGGGAGCCTATTTTTCTTTACAATTTTGTACCAGTGAACTTCCCATTTGAGGCATGCACATTAGTACCTCTACGGTGATCTGTGACTGAAGAAAAACCAATTGCAAATTTCAACTCGGGCGTTGCCTGTAGAAAGGCCCTAGTAACAAGGCTCGTTTTCAGTTGAAATTTCTTTACATATCCGTACCATTCTTGTTTGGATACTCGCTGGTATTATCCCACCGTTTCCGTGTAAGATGGTCCATCAAAGCGGTGTCATGCAGGCGTGGAATATCGCATGTGAGTGTCGTTCTGTGGGGATTGTTAGTGTGTGAGGCGAAAGCCAAACCTCGTGCTGCTGGTGACGCCTTTAATCAAGGATTCATCTGAATTAAACAAAGGTGATTGAAACTGAAATCTCTACAAAATAGTCTAGAGGAAGCATTGTCGCATTCTTAAATAATCACTTTAAACATACTTAAGCTATTCTTGCTAAGTAAGCATATAGAAGGAATTAGGAATGCCTTTTTTCACCAAATCCGTTTGCTATCTTTTTGACTTTGTAAAAAGTAACTAAAAACACTCCTCACTTTAAACTCGCATCTCCCAAGCCTGCCTTTCGTTGACTTTCCGATTAGTATTGATATATCGTTTAGTTAATTTAAGTTACAGTTGACTCCGTGGCGCAATGGTAGCGCGTCTGATTCCAGATCAGAAGGTTGCGGGTTCAAGTCACGTCGGGATCAGCAGATGTTATTCTGTTGCCTATTAAAGTCACTAGCTCTAGAAAATAATTTAAAGATTTGCATATTTACGAAAAGCCAAACCTGTTTCAATGTCATAGACGCAAACAAGGCAATCTGAATAAGTGTGTATTTAAGGCTATTGGTCAACGTATTATAACTGTTGAGTTGAATACTGACCTTCGATTGTTTAGATTAACTCAACAACGATTAGGGCGGGCTAACGACACACCTGGTACAATGTCACATAACCCCCCGTGGTTGGGGCCGGGGCTGGGGCCGGGGGCCGGGGCCGGGGTTGGGGCCGGGGTTGGGGCCTTGTAATTTGAAGCCTCATCCGACAACTCTACCATTTTTTATGTGTAACCTAACCCTAACCCTTGATCCGAGATACCCAAGGGAAAGGTGCCTGAAATGCTAACAAGATCTTTCCTTGTTGTGACAATAAGATCAATTAAAGTTCGTGATGTGATAGTTGTTCTTGTCGCCTCTTGAACGACGTTTTGCATCCCAAACAGGTCGAAACAGAGCAAAGTTTTTCTGCATTTGTGTTCACGGGAATTTCCAGACTGCCTCTGTTTAAAAGGTCACAGTTAAAATCTCCCAGTAAAATGATGTTTGATGATTTCAGCCAAGCCTTTTCGAGCGTAGGTCCGGTGCGGTCGAAAAAATCGCACGCGTCAGGTGGCCTATACGTGAATGAGAACAGTACAGAGTTATTAGGGAATTTAACCTGTAACCAGATCGCTTCAAGATCGTCATTATACAAATCGTTTCGGTGGATTGCCTTCAAGTGCTCCGCATAATAAAATACACAGCCACCACCCTTTCGTCTTTTTCGATCAAGCCTTACAAACTTCATTCCGTTAATGTCCAGTGCCGCATCTTGTACGGATTTGTCAAGGTGCGTTAACGTGTGTGTACATGTGTGTCTGTTCTAAGGCTACCAAAATGTGATTTCATGTGAAACCAGAATGCCTAAATAGAGGTGGAGAATTATCTCTAATGATATTAATGTTCTTAATGTACCAGCTGATGCGAATTCAGTTGTTAACACTTTACCTACACCTATAAATGAATTATAAGCAATTCTTATCAAATTGAAAAGAAAATTAAGTCACAAGCACCATTATAAGTTTTAAAGTGTTAGACCAAGAAGGACCACGACTTCAGAAGGACCCTGCTAAATGTGTTAGAAACTTTGAACAGACAGACAATGAGCAGCAGGATACCAGAACTGCATTTGGTTTCGGCTCCATTTAATCCTGTACCCTTATGTTAAGTTATCAAAGTTTTTTAACAACTGTATGCTTGCCACCTGCCTTATAACTGATGCCTAGTGTAGTCAAATGATTGGCGTCATGTACTCACTACAGTGGAACCTTGTTAATACGGACACCAAGGGGACATGCCAAAATGTCCGTATTAACGCGGTGTCCGTATTAACCGGGGTCCTCGGAAAAAAGTCACGGACACGTGTTTTATCGATACAAACACTAAGGCCGACACTTGTACGGCAACAAAACGTTTTAATTGTACTGTGAATTACAAATCATTAACTGTATCACTCTCGGACAAATAAATTTTATGTTGTACAGACTGTTCTTGAAATCAGTTGACAAAGTCCATGACGTTACTTTACACAAGGAATATAGCAGAGTACTTTAGCAGCATTAAAATGGTGTTTAGCTTCTTCTGAAACTGGAACTGTAACAAGTTTAACTTTTTAAGATAAATTTAAATTTTGTCTTCTCTTGTTAAACTCCTTAACAGACTCATTCACTCATTCAAAGAGGTCTGACTTTTCGTTGTACTGACGCATTTAGTTTTCGATTCAGCCAGATAGACTGAATGTTAGACAACACCTAAGAAAGGTTATTCGCTGCTGCCGTAAGGTTTTCATTTGTTAGATATTCCGTCACGTCCTCCAGTATTGCCATGGCTTCCTTCATTGACTTGACTTTCGGTTCCTTCGGCTGGCCATTGGTAATAAAATTGTATTAACCCGCCGAAATCTGTCATAATTTGACCAGGGTATACAAAATCTCTAATTAGCACATAATCATGACAATGACAATGCACAGATACAAACAGTGTCCGTAAAGCGGGGTTGACGATGTATAAGAGTTTGTCGCTCGGGACACAGAAAAGTGTCCGTTGTCCGTGTTAAAAAAATATATGAGCTTTTCGTCGGGGAAAACGAAACTGTCCGTAATATCGGGGTGTCCGTAGAGCGGGGTTCCACTGTATAGGTTTATTACGAAAAGCTACTCAACTCCCTGGCCACTTTTATGTTGTGATTATAGATTATTAAAATTATCTTCAAGGTTCATTCAATCACAACTATGAAAAAACACTTCGTTAATTTTAATTTTGTTTTAATTTTGTAAATGTATCCACGAGTTCACCATAGTCCTACTTTGATTGTTTCCATCTGACCACATTCTGACAACTTCAATTTCCAGATCTTTATACTTGGAAAGCTTTCTGGAAACCTTGGTGGAGGTATTTTCATCAGAGAATATAGCAACATCAATAAGATTGCATTTCTTATTTTATTAGTCGGGCAACCGACTATAGGTTTACCCTCGAGTTTCATCGCAAATCGCAGTCACGTGCAATGGGGAATGCCGCAGACACGTAATACGGGCGCAAACTTCTTTCTACGATGTCGAAGTCGATGGCGAATATGTTGAAAACAAATGGTGTCATCTTTTCTACGCTCAAACATACAGACCCACAAACCGTTCGCGGTAGACCCACTCTAAAAGATGGCGTGTGTAATGAGCGTATATTTCGAAACGGGTCGTTCCGCGAACTGAAAATAGCAAAAGAATCAAATGATTTAGCGAATGTCTCACAAGAATCAAACCGGAAATCAAATGAGTTACCAGTGAACAGAAAATGTGGACAGAGTGACAGAAGAGCATTTGCTGATAAAGACAAGGTGCCTCGCGATGAAACTCGAGGAAACGACAACAAAGATGCCACGTTGGAAACCAGGACCTTGGTACCCTTAACATTTCTTTTTTGGACCACTCCGCACCATAAGTGGTCAACACTCATAACAGCACGTCTACCTGTTGTCCGACTTACGATCTTAGATCGTCTTGTTATTATTAAAATTAGATTTCATAATTTTGCACCTTTGCGTTCGTTTGGGCAAGTCCGAAAACGGATTTGCATAACGGTTGTGATGAACAGCGGTTCCATGCGCGCGCACATTCAGTAGATACATACGACACCGATGATGCTAAAAAAAACCGTTCTGCAAATCTCTTTTCGGATTTCCCCAAGCGAACGCAAATGTGGCAAATTCATGATTGCATTTAATCCGTTTTCGGATTTTGTGTTCGATTGCAAAATCTGTGTTTGGATTTTGAAAATCGAAATCCGGATTTCCCAATCGAATGCACTCTTCGTCAGAATACAAAGGGGGCATTTGGCCTGAAAAGTCTTGGTTGTCTGGGTACCTATTAATGAGGTTACGAGACTCTCTTAATGGAAGAAGGGCGTTACATAACGATTATGTAGCTTTGCACCTGCAAACTGGATATCCCGTCAAGCAACATTTAAAACGGGAAAGCGCTTTCATAATAACTAATAACTGTTCGGAGCATTTTTAACAGTGAATCATTACCTTGAAGTTGTAGTTAAGGTAGGGAACAATTTCATGACACGAATTACCACAAAAATTTAACGAAGACAACATGTTAAAGTAGAAAGATTGGTTTGGCGGCCTGAGGTATGCACAAACTTGTTGATGCCTTTTGTATGGCGTTAGAGTGAACGATTAAGAGAAGTTTTGATAACAACCATTTTTTTTTTTAAGTTGCAGTAGCTTAATGCATGAAAGAAATGATTATAAACTATTGCTGCGTTCACACCGAATCTTAAACATGTTTAAAAGCTGTTTCGTTTAACGTGGTTTTGAATCACTTTGCCCAAAACAGCTCCGTGTAAATTCTGTACTGACTTGAAAGTTATTTCTAATGAATCACTGTTAAACTCTTTTTCTCATTATGTGTAAAGATAAGACTTAAATCGTTCGGGAGGCTGGTGTGAAAATTTCAAAACCTAGTCTAACTAAACAAGTTTAGTTGGTGTGAACACGGCATAAGCTTCAGAAATATTGTTCTGGACGTGTTACGTAAATTCGCGAAAGTGTATTAATTATTGCTTTATACTGGTTTTGAATCAATCAAGGACTGCCTTGAGGCTGAGAATACAGGTGTATTACTAGTCGCAAGCAAAATGATCGGCCAAAAGTCACTTATTTACCGCTTAAGCGAAAAACGTGTTTGAAAGTGGTTTTTAAGGCGACAAACAAACAAAGTGTTCATGCTAGCAATTGATCTTCAAAAAGGGTAAGAACATTAACAAACAGGTCTGCGAAGTATTTGGTTGAAATACGACATCGTTTTATCAAATTTTAGTTCTCAATGGCGTTCGTCTCAAAGGGAGTTTAAATATTCATTATGTCAAAGGCAGTCAACAAACGTTTCAATATTAATTCTACCTGTTTCCAAATGGAGTTCTCGTTCAGATTGAATGGGAAACGCTGCCAGTTTAAACACTTTTAAAAGGGACTAGGTAATTAACGTTCCGGAAATGACAATTATTTCTAAGTGATGTTAGGACACCTCTTGCGTCGTTTTGAATGTAAATAGCATTGGGTAATTGTTTTAAATCCAGTGACCTTTCTTTTTCGGGAACATAAGCTTAATTTTCTTTATGCTAATCTAAAATCCAAATTAAAATAAAATTTATGATCATGTGGGCAAACTGAAAAGAACTGTCTTCTTTTACACTCTCTCCAAATGATACAAAGTTGGGTTTTGTCTGGTAAATTTTCTTCCTATCAATAAAGATGATGCATAGCTTTTACGGTAGTAAAATGTACCACCCATTATGGTTCGATCATCGCCTTGCTCCAGCTATCAATCAAATTTTTATTCTGACCTGCATGAACTTTGAGAAAACGTCAAATGTTTTAATTTTGTTTTACCTAAGAGGTTATCAATAAATAATTGTATTTTCAGTGTATTTCTTATGAGATATCGTTTTCATCAGTTACTGCATTTCCCTGTCTAGTGCAAACGTTTTTGTTCTGTTGTTGTTATTTTTTTTATCCGTTATTTTTTTTTTATATTTTTTCCAGTTTTGGTAGGCTTACCTTGACCCGTTCATCCTTGGAATTAAGGAGTTGAAATTTCCAAGGCGTATATATTCTTAAAATATACTGAGGAAGTAATTTCTTTTGCATCTGATAGCTTGTGTTGAGCTGCATGTTCATGCCAGTTGACCTCTCATCTCGATCTTAAGATGATATGACTAAACAAACAAGCTTGCTCAATATAGGATTAGCTAAAAAAGTTTCTTGTGGGAATGAAAAACAATTGAAAGAAAGGATTAGTTTAAGAACGTTTCTCGTGGAAATAAAAACGTTTGTTGTAGGGGCCCGTAGGAAATCGTGTGCGAGCAACATCGCGCTATCTTGCCCATACGTGTAACCAATCACAGTTCAGGATTTGGTCAATCTTGCCAGTTCACGAAGCTATGCATGTAATAAAGGCGTCTTCCAAATTAGGTTATATGATGACGTCACCAGCGATGACCTCTTCAAGAATTTTCTGGCTTCTCCTGGTCGTATCCCTATATGAATATACGAGCGCTGAAGAAAGCGTCGTTTTCTTTGGTGAGTGAAACATGCACTCCTGTGTAATAAAACCAACACCGTTAACATAACGCATATGATTTATTAACAAAGCTAGACCATAGCTATTAAATTGTGTTCTAATGTGATTGGTGCAAGAACTTTTCTAAGAACTCGTTGTCGGATAGTGTGAACTGAGAGCTTTAGTTGGACAGTAACTAGCCAATCATTTCACTGCTCTATGTTAGATCAACCAATCGCAGCATTGATTTAATAAAATCACTACGGCAACAAAAAATGGCGGGATTGCAACTCACTGGTGGTATGATTTGTATGAAAAGATCGTCTTTTGCTATTCGCTTTATCTTTTCTCAAATATTACTTGTTTATTAATTGTTCATTCTTTTCCAATTTTTGTCATCATTCTAAGACCGAATTAGACTGGACTAAGTTCTTTTTCCATTATTGATTATTAACTTATTGATTGATACATGCAAACGTTTCTTACTTCAATCTTTTTTGGTAACAGATTTGATTGGTGGATCTGTAAAAGAAATCAACGCTGCTGATCTTGCTGTAGAGTTTGTCAGCGCCAATTATTCAAGCAATAACTCCATTACCTTAAGAAATTTAGATTCATTTGAAGAAAAAGACTTATACAAACACGGTGAGTATTAAACGGCAAGAATCAAAACATTTCACTTTTATGGGCTTGTATATAGCAGTTCTGATTCTATGTGTTTTCAAAATGTCTGCGATGCTAACTGGTTCATAGAACTTTAAATTGTGCTTCTGTTGAAATTTTACAGAGTAATTGATAAAATGTCGATATGATCACCGTTGTAAATGACTCAAACACCTTGTTTTGTTTGTATGTTTTAATTTCTAAGCCTCACGGCTTCTTCAACACGACGTCGTAGCATTGATGGAAGGAAAGAGTAAGACAACCTCCGCTTGTGCGCTGAGCAAAGTCACGGGCCTGCCTCTCATCCGCCTACATGGATTCAATCCTCTGTATCAGTGTGAAAATGCAGTACACATGACAGCAGACTATCGAACCTATGCGCATGCGAGCTTTGAAATAATGAGGTACTTTCGCAAGGAGAGTATTTTGGTGGTATTTGAAGGTAAGATTTCCGTCTTTATAATTTCCAAAAAAATTGATCCCTATATCTTAGGAAAGTAGCTCCTCAAAAGACATTTTACATGTAGCGATGAAACAGTTCCTAGAAGAGGTAGAATCACATTGTCTAGTAATACAAACAGTACCACAGTGCAGTACTCTTAAGTAGGTTTACAAAGAACGGTCACACTGTATGGTTTGATCTGCAGATGAAAAAGATAGAACTATACATATGGGTTATTGACCAAGCGTGAGGTCAAGATGGCTGGATATTGGCTAAGTTCTTTTTTTTTTTGCGTTTTTATGGACCGAGACGAAGTCGAAGTCCATAAACACGCAAAAAAAGAACGAGGCCAATATCCAGCCATCTTGACCGAACAAGCTTGGTCAATAAAGGATTTATTATATGGGATAAAACACCAAAAAATGATCCGTGTACGTGTTTATTTTCAAGGACTGAAAAGGAAGCCCGTTACATGCAAAAATCAAGTTTTCTCGTTTTCCAGCTCCATCGATACACAAACCACAGGAAATCTTTAACTGTCACGGAAAAGATTTTTCAGGGAAAAACTAAGAAAGAAAATTTTGGTAAACCGGCTTTCGCCTCGGATGAATTTTCCTTGCGGGACAAAGCCCTTATCCCGAGCGGGCAAGATAGCTCCATATTGCCCGCTCGGGTAGCCAATCACAGCGCGAGATTCGGTTCATCTTGCCCGCTCACGGAGCTAGTCATATAATAATGTATAGTAATACAAACAGAACCACAGTACTGTACTGTGCAGTAGTTTTCCAAAGAATAGTCACGCTGCATGGTTTGATATACCCACCTTGTGTGGTATGTACTTTAAGACCTATACTTAATAATATATTAAAAATATAAAAAAAACGGAAAGAGCAGAAAGGAACTTGTCTTTTTACATGTCACACAATCTTTTGATTATTTTGTTTTCAGAGGATCGTTTTCATGAGGCAGCATATTTTCGGCGCATTTCTGGTCTGGTATATCCTCATATACACTTTCTTGATATTACAAACCACGGAAATGAAACGACAAGGAAAGTAGCTAGAAAGGCTATCAAACAAATGGCTTCTATTCGCTTTGAAGCAATACTAATTTACAGCTGTGAAGATTATGCCCAGATCATATTAGAGGCAAGTATCAATAATTTGAGTATATATAAAATAAATCAAAAATTTGCACTGCGGTTAAGAACGTGATAGAAGGAAGATTTGTTTCCCGCAGTATTGGTGTAATTCTTGGCAATTACAAATTACCCTAAAATAGAAGAATATTGCTGCAGTTTCTAACATTTGTAATTAGCCGTACGAATTCTTGTTATCAAAGCAGCTGTTGAATAAAAAGAATCAGGTGTGCGTTGCATATCAAAACAAACACTACCGTTGCAAACCTACTGTGCAGTAAATTCAACAAGAATAACCACAGCTGCATGCTGGACTGAACACAGCAAACAGGTATGGCTCAGGGGCGGATCCAGAGTAGTTCAAGTGATTTCCAGAAATCACTCAAATGTTTCCAAACCTGGGTTTGTTACTTCTCAGGTTGTTTCTTGAAGCTCAAGAAATCAATTATCCTTCTTGTTGCAGTGTTTATTATGAAATAAAACAAAGAAAAAAATCGTCGAATCTCGTTATACCGTCGATTACACAGCAAACCCAGTCCTTTCCGAACGAATTTGACGAATCTCCGTTCGTGCGCTTTCGCCCTTTGTCAAGACTTCGGAGAACAACACGAAAAAATTCGTAGGCACGACCGGACAAAATTTGTACGCAGTGGGTGGGAGTGGTTAGTTTATCGATCTTTCCACAAATCACTCAAAACCCTCCTCTATTGGCCAGAATCACTCGCATTGTCTTGCGAACTACTCAAACTCGATTGTGATTGGCTATCCAGGACGCAAACTACCGTGCAAACTACTGACAATCGTATATAAAGGGAAGCCTCTCCCTGAAAGTCCCTCGTTTGTTCTTGCTCCGATCAGAGTTCATTGTTAAAGTAACTTGCGACGGAGGAAGACAAGGGAAATTTTAATTAGAAATAATGGTTCGAGGCGATCCAGTTTGTCGGAAGGAGGACTGTTCACAGTATGATGTTGGCTTGGTTTTCAAGGAAATCAACTCATATTCGGACCAGGACAAGTTCAAGTTCATAGAGAATGTGTGGAAACCAGGTGAGCTATTTGATTTCCCAGCGTCAGTGGAATGTTCGAATTCTAGCCGTCATTTTGTGTGGAGCTGGCTGAAAAGATTTCCCTGGCTAGCATACTCTAAATATGTCGATGGTGCATTTTGTTTACCGTGTGTTTGTTTTGGAGTCCAGTGTGGGCGAAATACGAATAAACTAGACAAATTGTTCAAGTCTCCACTCACACTTTGGACGTCCGCCGTTTCACGTTTTACCAAACACGCCAGCGGGAAATGTGAGATGCATAATTTTGCAGTGATCGCAATGGAGAATTTTCTGAGAAACATGAGAAGAGAAGCGGTTCCAACTGATCAGCAGATCAACAATTTACTTCAACCGCAAATCAATAGAAATCGCGAAATTCTGAAATCCCTTTTTAAAACAATTTTCTGCGGAAAAACAACATAGCCCTCAGAGGTACACGAGATGATGATCGAGGAAATGGCAGTCTTTCCGGTAATTTCCATGCACTGTTAGAATTTCGAATTGACAGCGGCGACCAAACACTAAAACATCACCTGGAAACCGCTCCCAGAAATGCGACTTATATTTCTAAAACCATTCAAAATGAGATGATTACAACTGTGGGTGCTATCATAGTGAATAATTTGTCACAGGAAATCAGGGACAGCAAATATTTTTCTATTATGCCTGACGAAGCAGCTGACATATCAAATAAAGAAAACCTTTCAGTGGTGATCAGATTTCTCGATTCGACCAAAACAGTCAGAGAAGAGTTTGTAGGATTCTACCTTTGTGAGGATGGAACAACAGGAGCAGCTATCAAAGATTAAATTGTATTAATACTTATATCTGGACAAAAAAGTCATTCTTCAATAGTTTTTAGAGTTATTTTTCCACTGACACTGGGTATTTGATAAGCTTAAATGGTTTTCACATATTCTCTCAGTCTGAGCTCATTGGACCACATCAATTTATACACTGATCTAAAAGGCTGTTGGCACCCCTACAAGCATCCAAGACAGCAATCCAGGCAGCAGATCTACTACATTTTCAAAGGCAGCCCTCAATCTTAATTGACATGCTAGACTCCTTAGACAACAGAAAGGCAAATTTCTGGACAAAAAAAATTGTTATTCTGGTTTGTCTGTGTAAATACACAGAATTGATTTTTTTGTACAGAATTTTGCCTTTCTGAGGAGGTACTGTTAATGTGTCTGAATGGCTTAAAGTGCTCTCAGAATGCAGGAAAATTGCATTCTGGGAGCACTAAATTTCAAATTTCCTTGGGGGAGCATGCCCCCAAACCCCCCTAGTTAAGGTGCTGCAAATCACTCATGTAAAATCCTGGATCCGCCCCTGTGGCTACACTGTATTGCGGAAATTTACGAAACCAGTAAGAAATTCCCCTTACAAGCCTATCTTCCTATTTTTCATCACAGAGGTTATTTCACCCAAATAAAGTCCTTCTTTGGATATTACAGAGAAAGGTAATATTAAAGATTTCATTATCATCATTATCATTATCATCCTCGGAATCAGATTTGTCGAGGCTTGACCAAATACTGCAAATTTCTCTTGTTAGATTCCATCCATGCTAGCTGCAAGGGGAAACTGCATTGTGGTGGCTCTCAGATCTGTGTTTGATCTCACTCAGAGTGGATTCATCAAAGAGTTAACAGTCAAGGGGAAGGTGGATACAGGACAGCTGATTAGATTTACAGTAGAGGCTTTTTTAAGTCATCAATTGTATAAAAAGCTATTTTTTCACTAGTGATTAATCAGTGACCTCGATTATCAAAATAAGTGTATCACTTCTTGTTAAACACTCACTATTGACCTGCTCAGCGCATGGACAACTGCTTTAGCTTCGCTGGTAGAGCATTACACCAGTATTCGTGAGGTTATAAGTTCAAATCCCATTCCAACCTGTTCTTATTTTGGTCTAAATCTTCAACTGTGTTTCAAACCAAAGGACAAATATGTGGTTGATATCATATATTCAAGTTATCAATTAACTTTTGTTGATGCATGTTATGTTTCGCTTATTCAGGAAAACGAGGCGCTGACGTTTGACGCTGTACATGTTTTGTACAAAGCTTTGATGGAGCAGAATTTGTGGAATGCGACAATAAAACGTATGCGTCGTCTTTCAGCCAGCCTCATATCAAAGGTAACAGAGAACTAACATTTTCACGAGACAGGTCATGGGTTCCAAAAGTATTTGATTAAGGAAGTGTTTCTACTGCGCAGACTGCATCTAAAAACAGGCAAGCATTACATGCATGTGGCTACTGCATTCATTAAGTTCATTCGGACCTTTTTGCCATACCTATCGCCTTTCCACGATTTCATTACTTTTACATATTCTCTTCTAAGTTTGAAAATAAAGCGATATAAAAGCGAGTTGTATTGTGCATTGTTACTGGCTACATACTAGGCACGCGCTGATTGGCTTCTTCACTCACTCAATCACTCGTGTTTCCTTCAAGACATACTGGCTCCTGCATTATTTCATATGCAGCAGCCAAAAAAATCGCATCAATTTTGACTGTTTCTTAATACAAAGCCCTGAAATTGCTGTAGGTTTTGGAGGTCGTTGAATCCTTAATTTCCTGTTACTCCCAACCGGCCAACAAGGGCACTTTTTCTCCTTGTCGTAATGGTATGCTATCTAAATAGAAAGAATACAAGGAGACTGCGCAAAGAGAGTAAATTGTATATCCTGTTAGATCTTATCACATCTGGAAAGATTTACTATTAAAAAGCTAAATACGGCTTCATATAAAACGTATAAAAGGATATTTTTAAAAGATAATCATTTAAAATAATCACGGAAATACTTGAGAAATGTTGCCTCAACAGGCGACGTTGGACGGTTTGACCGGACCAATCCGGTTTAACGAGTTTGGAAGACGAATTGGTAATCAAGTGGAGGTTTTGAATTTGCGCCATAACGTTTTTGTCCAGGTAAAATAAGCGATTAAGTGTATCACTTGAAATTTTCTAATGTCTCTATGCCGTGCAGCGAAATCATTCTTTTAACTGAATACTCATCTCATCAAAATATTATTTTATTATATAAACTCAGGAACCCATTACCCGGAGCGTGCAACCACTATAGGTTCATACAAGGGCGTTTTCAAAAGTAAGGTTATTTTTAGAGCCCTCTTCCGCGAAAAAAGTTGTTTCCGCTTTCTCAGTTATCTCATCGGAGCTACTACTCTCTGAGTAAATACCTTGACTATCGTCAGAAATGCTGTCCGAACACTCCGATGAAGACTCTTGTATGTCGGCTATGTTCGTTGTCGCTACAGGCGGTTATCATGCTACATATCAATCATGCATTAGCTTGTGATTGGCTCTGCCACACCAATTCGCAGGAGAGACGATCCAAAAATTACCTTACTTGTGAAAACGCCGTTTCACAGACCTAGTATGGGAGTTGCACGCTTCGGCTAATGGGCTCCTGATAAACTCCAATGAAATAGCAGGTGGGCTCTTGCGCGAAAACATGCACGATAACTTCAGACGTGGAAATATTGCTTTGTTGTGGTAACATTATTTATTACATCAGTTTTAAGATCGCAAGTGATCCCTGTAATTTGATTGGCCCATAGCAGTGTGATTTATTCACGAATCACACTATCTTAGGCTCCAAATCGCATCTTTTTTTTTTTCAGCCAATGAGAATAAGCTGGATTGAAATGTAAAAGCGTTTCCGGATCCTCTTTTTTTCTACAAACCAACCACAAGATCAATAAAATATTGGCACTTGACTAACAAAAATCCTGTGTTAGGACTATTAAATTGTGTGATTTCAAAACTGGATGTAATAAAGTGGTAATTGAACTTCGTGTCTTGCAATTTTGGTCTGAAATCATACATGTGATTTCAAATCGAACTCACGCGCGTGTGACTTCAGACCAAATTGCACTCCACTCAGTTCAATCATCGTTATAAAAAATCGCGACTTTAAGTGCTATAAATATAACAAATTAAACATTTTATGTCAGCTAGGAAAGATGAGATTTCTCTTATTACGGTGTTCGCCGCGCTCATTCGCTAAATAAATAACACTCGCAGAGAAACTTCGTATTTCCTCGCCGTGATGTAATACCCCCTATATATTTATATCCCTGCTTTTTATAATAGGACGATTAGAATTTGATATTTAGTTGCAATTAATTTGCACCGAACCTAAATTAATGGCGTTGCTCCCACGATTCTCTTATAGCTCACTGGAAGATCTAGAGTGCCTGAACTAGTAATCGGAAGGTCGTAATTTGAACAAACCCAAAATGATTACGCGCTCCTTTTCTTTTCAGGTCGGAACCTGGAGCTCTTCCCAGAGTTCTGAGCTACTCCAGCACATCTTGCGTAACAGAGAACCATCGTGCATCAGTGCTTGTTTGGAAGGAAAAACGCTTAGAGTGGCGGTGCTGGAAGTAAGAAAACATTCAGCTTGTACAAAAGCACGGCTAGTACTCCCACCACGTTCCCACCCTCGTTCTCTTAACCCATTCATTCCAAAGATCTGAGGAGGAATTCAGTTACCAAATTCTCGTCCTAATTACAACTAGATGACTTTTATATGGCGCGAGAGCTTTCGCTGTCTCTGCTCCAGAACACTGGAACCATCTCTCTATTGACATAGCATCAATTGTCAATATTTGGAAACGCTCAGGTGCCAACTAAGGCCATTTCTTTTTGCCAAAGTTTTTGACGACTAAGTTATCACACTTCCTTTATGCATTAATTTATTAGGTTTTCACGTACTACATTGCAAAACACATAGAGTCTTAGTGTAGGCGCTGCATAAATTCGTTGCATAATTATTATTATTATTATTATTATTATTATTATTATTATTATCGTATGATTATGATAGTTTTGTCTTTCTTTGGGAGAGTGGGGTGGAGGGTGGCTTAAAAGACGAGGATCGCATAATAAATTTCTTCTCCTAGAGAGTTGGTGGCTTGTTATACGGGTTGGCTTATTTGATGGGACGAGGGGGTTCGTTTAATTGAGGAACTACGGTATATTTTATCTTGTTTACATCTTCAACGGATTGAGCCATTTGTGATGCGAAGGAATAAAACTGACGGTACGACATTCTATGAGGGGTACTGCATTGACTTACTCAATGAACTGGCCGGATATTTGAAGTTTCGATACGAAATCTACTCTGTCCCAGACGGGAAGCATGGCGGTGAAACTCCTGAAGGGGACTGGAACGGTGAACTAAGAAAGAAGGTTTGTATTTTAACCAGCGAGCTTTCTTGAGTCTTGCTGCATGGCTAGAACTTTCAACTCTTTCACTCCCAGAGTTAAACTTTGAGTCATACTAGGAGAATTCTGACTATTGACCCCGTCACGATGTCGTGACACTCCTACAGTCAAACCTTGATTGACCCTTTTACTCTTAGGGACGGACCACCAGAAAAGTGATAGGGGGGGGGGGGGGGGGGGGTGGGGAAAAAACAAAAAAAAATTCATGCAAGGGAAAATGCCAAGAAAAAAAATTCATGCGAAGAGAAGGTAAAAAAAAATTCATGCAGAAGGAAGGTCCAATTGTGACTTTTTCACACGTAGTAAAAAAAATTCGTGCAGAGGGGTTCACCTGAAAAAAAAAATTCCTGCACAAGCAGTGAGCGAAATAAAAAATTCGTGCAAGCTGAAAATTCCCAACCCCCCCCCCCATCACTTTTCTAATGGTCCGTCCCTTAGAGACCATTTTAGAGTCATACCATGTGGTTCTAATTTGTGACCTTTTCTCTCCTAAAGTCAATTCTTGAGTCATACAACACGGTTCTAAGTTCTGACTCTTTTTACTCCGAGAGTCCATTTTTAGTCATACAGTGTCGTTCTAACTCGGAACTCTTTCATTCCCATGGTCCTTTCCTCGGCCTTGCAAATGGTTTTAAATTCTACACTTTTTTTGGCTCTAACTTTAAGGCCTTTTAAACCTTCAATCTTACCTTAAATCATAAAATGTTTTCCTGATTTTAAGCGGTTAACTCCCAGAATAAAAAAAAATCTTTGAATAGCAAAATGTATTTCCAGCTTTCAAAAAGCTCACTCCAGAGTTAGAGCTTCAGTGATACAATAGGTTTCCGAGTTAACACTGCGAATATAGAGACATTAGTCATTACAAGTGATCTAGTGAAATCAATGCTGCCATGTGTGGATTTTGTATTATTAGAAAGTTGCTTGTAGCTTGTTCTCTTATCTCTCTTATCTCCTGTTTTCCATCGAAATAGAAAGCTGACTTGGCTGTTGGTTCACTCACTATAACCAAGGCCCGCAAGCAGGTCGTGGATTTCACGGTCGCTTACATGTACTACACAAAAAAAATGATCACGAAAAAAATTCCTCCCCGAAAAAAGATCGATTTTCTCCAATTTCTCAACCCGTTTCATAACAACGTGTGGTTTACAATTTTCGGAAGTCTGCTGGTGATTTCTGTTACGATGTTTATCATCGACTATTACAGCCCTTATGGGTTCAGCAATGGCAGAGGGTTTGGAACCTCGCAGGAATTTAATTTTTTGAACAGTGTATGGTTTGCGCTGACTTGCATGCTCCAACAAGGTGCTGTCAACCATCCAAAAAATTTGTCAGGTAAATGAAATGACAGAGGTCAAAATTGTTGTCTACTTCCATTGGCTGAGTGCCATTAAATATTACAACACGACTATTTCACGTCAAGCGTTACTGTAAACCAGTACCAGAGTACAGTACTGTTCAGTAGCTTTCCAAAGAGAGGTCACACTGCATGGTTTGATCCACAGATAAAAAAGTTAGAACCACACTGTATAGTAAAACAAACAGCACCACAGTACAGTACTGTTCAGTAGCTTTCCAAAGAATGGGTACCCTGCATGGTTTGATCCACAGATAAAAAAGTTAGACCAAACCAACACGCTGGCGTGTTTTACCAAACACGCCAGCGGGAAATGTGAGATGCATAATTTTGCAGTGATCGCAATGGAGAATTTTCTGAGAAACATGAGAAGAGAAGCGGTTCCAACTGATCAGCAGATCAACAATTTACTTCAACCGCAAATCAATAGAAATCGCGAAATTCTGAAATCCCTTTTTAAAACAATTTTCTGCGGAAAAACAACATAGCCCTCAGAGGTACACGAGATGATGATCGAGGAAATGGCAGTCTTTCCGGTAATTTCCATGCACTGTTAGAATTTCGAATTGACAGCGGCGACCAAACACTAAAACATCACCTGGAAACCGCTCCCAGAAATGCGACTTATATTTCTAAAACCATTCAAAATGAGATGATTACAACTGTGGGTGCTATCATAGTGAATAATTTGTCACAGGAAATCAGGGACAGCAAATATTTTTCTATTATGCCTGACGAAGCAGCTGACATATCAAATAAAGAAAACCTTTCAGTGGTGATCAGATTTCTCGATTCGACCAAAACAGTCAGAGAAGAGTTTGTAGGATTCTACCTTTGTGAGGATGGAACAACAGGAGCAGCTATCAAAGATTAAATTGTATTAATACTTATATCTGGACAAAAAAGTCATTCTTCAATAGTTTTTAGAGTTATTTTTCCACTGACACTGGGTATTTGATAAGCTTAAATGGTTTTCACATATTCTCTCAGTCTGAGCTCATTGGACCACATCAATTTATACACTGATCTAAAAGGCTGTTGGCACCCCTACAAGCATCCAAGACAGCAATCCAGGCAGCAGATCTACTACATTTTCAAAGGCAGCCCTCAATCTTAATTGACATGCTAGACTCCTTAGACAACAGAAAGGCAAATTTCTGGACAAAAAAAATTGTTATTCTGGTTTGTCTGTGTAAATACACAGAATTGATTTTTTTGTACAGAATTTTGCCTTTCTGAGGAGGTACTGTTAATGTGTCTGAATGGCTTAAAGTGCTCTCAGAATGCAGGAAAATTGCATTCTGGGAGCACTAAATTTCAAATTTCCTTGGGGGAGCATGCCCCCAAACCCCCCTAGTTAAGGTGCTGCAAATCACTCATGTAAAATCCTGGATCCGCCCCTGTGGCTACACTGTATTGCGGAAATTTACGAAACCAGTAAGAAATTCCCCTTACAAGCCTATCTTCCTATTTTTCATCACAGAGGTTATTTCACCCAAATAAAGTCCTTCTTTGGATATTACAGAGAAAGGTAATATTAAAGATTTCATTATCATCATTATCATTATCATCCTCGGAATCAGATTTGTCGAGGCTTGACCAAATACTGCAAATTTCTCTTGTTAGATTCCATCCATGCTAGCTGCAAGGGGAAACTGCATTGTGGTGGCTCTCAGATCTGTGTTTGATCTCACTCAGAGTGGATTCATCAAAGAGTTAACAGTCAAGGGGAAGGTGGATACAGGACAGCTGATTAGATTTACAGTAGAGGCTTTTTTAAGTCATCAATTGTATAAAAAGCTATTTTTTCACTAGTGATTAATCAGTGACCTCGATTATCAAAATAAGTGTATCACTTCTTGTTAAACACTCACTATTGACCTGCTCAGCGCATGGACAACTGCTTTAGCTTCGCTGGTAGAGCATTACACCAGTATTCGTGAGGTTATAAGTTCAAATCCCATTCCAACCTGTTCTTATTTTGGTCTAAATCTTCAACTGTGTTTCAAACCAAAGGACAAATATGTGGTTGATATCATATATTCAAGTTATCAATTAACTTTTGTTGATGCATGTTATGTTTCGCTTATTCAGGAAAACGAGGCGCTGACGTTTGACGCTGTACATGTTTTGTACAAAGCTTTGATGGAGCAGAATTTGTGGAATGCGACAATAAAACGTATGCGTCGTCTTTCAGCCAGCCTCATATCAAAGGTAACAGAGAACTAACATTTTCACGAGACAGGTCATGGGTTCCAAAAGTATTTGATTAAGGAAGTGTTTCTACTGCGCAGACTGCATCTAAAAACAGGCAAGCATTACATGCATGTGGCTACTGCATTCATTAAGTTCATTCGGACCTTTTTGCCATACCTATCGCCTTTCCACGATTTCATTACTTTTACATATTCTCTTCTAAGTTTGAAAATAAAGCGATATAAAAGCGAGTTGTATTGTGCATTGTGACTGGCTACATACTAGGCACGCGCTGATTGGCTCCTTCACTCACTCAATCACTCGTGTTTCCTTCAAGACATACTGGCTCCTGCATTATTTCATATGCAGCAGCCAAAAAAATCGCATCAATTTTGACTGTTTCTTAATACAAAGCCCTGAAATTGCTGTAGGTTTTGGAGGTCGTTGAATCCTTAATTTCCTGTTACTCCCAACCGGCCAACAAGGGCACTTTTTCTCCTTGTCGTAATGGTATGCTATCTAAATAGAAAGAATACAAGGAGACTGCGCAAAGAGAGTAAATTGTATATCCTGTTAGATCTTATCACATCTGGAAAGATTTACTATTAAAAAGCTAAATACGGCTTCATATAAAACGTATAAAAGGATATTTTTAAAAGATAATCATTTAAAATAATCACGGAAATACTTGAGAAATGTTGCCTCAACAGGTGACGTTGGACGGTTTGACCGGACCAATCCGGTTTAACGAGTTTGGAAGACGAATTGGTAATCAAGTGGAGGTTTTGAATTTGCGCCATAACGTTTTTGTCCAGGTAAAATAAGCGATTAAGTGTATCACTTGAAATTTTCTAATGTCTCTATGCCGTGCAGCGAAATCATTCTTTTAACTGAATACTCATCTCATCAAAATATTATTTTATTATATAAACTCAGGAACCCATTACCCGGAGCGTGCAACCACTATAGGTTCATGCAAGGGCGTTTTCAAAAGTAAGGTTATTTTTAGAGCCCTCTTCCGCGAAAAAAGTTGTTTCCGCTTTCTCAGTTATCTCATCGGAGCTACTACTCTCTGAGTAAATACCTTGACTATCGTCAGAAATGCTGTCCGAACACTCCGATGAAGACTCTTGTATGTCGGCTATGTTCGTTGTCGCTACAGGCGGTTATCATGCTACATATCAATCATGCATTAGCTTGTGATTGGCTCTGCCAAACCAATTCGCAGGAGAGACGATCCAAAAATTACCTTACTTGTGAAAACGCCGTTTCACAGACCTAGTATGGGAGTTGCACGCTTCGGCTAATGGGCTCCTGATAAACTCCAATGAAATAGCAGGTGGGCTCTTGCGCGAAAACATGCACGATAACTTCAGACGTGGAAATATTGCTTTGTTGTGGTAACATTATTTATTACATCAGTTTTGAGATCGCAAGTGATCCCTGTAATTTGATTGGCCCATAGCAGTGTGATTTATTCACGAATCACACTATCTTAGGCTCCAAATCGCATCTTTTTTTTTTTCAGCCAATGAGAATAAGCTGGATTGAAATGTAAAAGCGTTTCCGGATCCTCTTTTTTTCTACAAACCAACCACAAGATCAATAAAATATTGGCACTTGACTAACAAAAATCCTGTGTTAGGACTATTAAATTGTGTGATTTCAAAACTGGATGTAATAAAGTGGTAATTGAACTTCGTGTCTTGCAATTTTGGTCTGAAATCATACATGTGATTTCAAATCGAACTCACGCGCGTGTGACTTCAGACCAAATTGCACTCCACTCAGTTCAATCATCGTTATAAAAAATCGCGACTTTAAGTGCTATAAATATAACAAATTAAACATTTTATGTCAGCTAGGAAAGATGAGATTTCTCTTATTACGGTGTTCGCCGCGCTCATTCGCTAAATAAATAACACTCGCAGAGAAACTTCGTATTTCCTCGCCGTGATGTAATACCCCCTATATATTTATATCCCTGCTTTTTATAATAGGACGATTAGAATTTGATATTTAGTTGCAATTAATTTGCACCGAACCTAAATTAATGGCGTTGCTCCCACGATTCTCTTATAGCTCAGTGGAAGATCTAGAGTGCCTGAACTAGTAATCGGAAGGTCGTAATTTGAACAAACCCAAAATGATTACGCGCTCCTTTTCTTTTCAGGTCGGAACCTGGAGCTCTTCCCAGAGTTCTGAGCTACTCCAGCACATCTTGCGTAACAGAGAACCATCGTGCATCAGTGCTTGTTTGGAAGGAAAAACGCTTAGAGTGGCGGTGCTGGAAGTAAGTAAACATTCAGCTTGTACAAAAGCACGGCTAGTACTCCCACCACGTTCCCACCCTCGTTCTCTTAACCCATTCATTCCAAAGATCTGAGGAGGAATTCAGTTACCAAATTCTCGTCCTAATTACAACTAGATGACTTTTATATGGCGCGAGAGCTTTCGCTGTCTCTGCTCCAGAACACTGGAACCATCTCTCTATTGACATAGCATCAATTGTCAATATTTGGAAACGCTCAGGTGCCAACTAAGGCCATTTCTTTTTGCCAAAGTTTTTGACGACTAAGTTATCACACTTCCTTTATGCATTAATTTATTAGGTTTTCACGTACTACATTGCAAAACACATAGAGTCTTAGTATAGGCGCTGCATAAATTCGTTGCATAATTATTATTATTATTATTATTATTATTATTATTATCGTATGATTATGATAGTTTTGTCTTTCTTTGGGAGAGTGGGGTGGAGGGTGGCTTAAAAGACGAGGATCGCATAATAAATTTCTTCTCCTAGAGAGTTGGTGGCTTGTTATACGGGTTGGCTTATTTGATGGGACGAGGGGGTTCGTTTAATTGAGGAACTACGGTATATTTTATCTTGTTTACATCTTCAACGGATTGAGCCATTTGTGATGCGAAGGAATAAAACTGACGGTACGACATTCTATGAGGGGTACTGCATTGACTTACTCAATGAACTGGCCGGATATTTGAAGTTTCGATACGAAATCTACTCTGTCCCAGACGGGAAGCATGGCGGTGAAACTCCTGAAGGGGACTGGAACGGTGAACTAAGAAAGAAGGTTTGTATTTTAACCAGCGAGCTTTCTTGAGTCTTGCTGCATGGCTAGAACTTTCAACTCTTTCACTCCCAGAGTTAAACTTTGAGTCATACTAGGAGAATTCTGACTATTGACCCCGTCACGATGTCGTGACACTCCTACAGTCAAACCTTGATTGACCCTTTTACTCTTAGGGACGGACCATTAGAAAAGTGATAGGGGGGGGGGGGGGTGGGGAAAAAACAAAAAAAAATTCATGCAAGGGAAAATGCCAAGAAAAAAAATTCATGCGAAGAGAAGGTAAAAAAAAAATTCATGCAGAAGGAAGGTCCAATTGTGACTTTTTCACACGTAGTAAAAAAAATTCGTGCAGAGGGGTTCACCTGAAAAAAAAAATTCCTGCACAAGCAGTGAGCGAAATAAAAAATTCGTGCAAGCTGAAAATTCCCCACCCCCCCCCATCACTTTTCTAATGGTCCGTCCCTTAGAGACCATTTTAGAGTCATACCATGTGGTTCTAATTTGTGACCTTTTCTCTCCTAAAGTCAATTCTTGAGTCATACAACACGGTTCTAAGTTCTGACTCTTTTTACTCCGAGAGTCCATTTTTAGTCATACAGTGTCGTTCTAACTCGGAACTCTTTCATTCCCATGGTCCTTTCCTCGGCCTTGCAAATGGTTTTAAATTCTACACTTTTTTTGGCTCTAACTTTAAGGCCTTTTAAACCTTCAATCTTACCTTAAATCATAAAATGTTTTCCTGATTTTAAGCGGTTAACTCCCAGAATAAAAAAAAATCTTTGAATAGCAAAATGTATTTCCAGCTTTCAAAAAGCTCACTCCAGAGTTAGAGCTTCAGTGATACAATAGGTTTCCGAGTTAACACTGCGAATATAGAGACATTAGTCATTACAAGTGATCTAGTGAAATCAATGCTGCCATGTGTGGATTTTGTATTATTAGAAAGTTGCTTGTAGCTTGTTCTCTTATCTCTCTTATCTCCTGTTTTCCATCGAAATAGAAAGCTGACTTGGCTGTTGGTTCACTCACTATAACCAAGGCCCGCAAGCAGGTCGTGGATTTCACGGTCGCTTACATGTACTACACAAAAAAAATGATCACGAAAAAAATTCCTCCCCGAAAAAAGATCGATTTTCTCCAATTTCTCAACCCGTTTCATAACAACGTGTGGTTTACAATTTTCGGAAGTCTGCTGGTGATTTCTGTTACGATGTTTATCATCGACTATTACAGCCCTTATGGGTTCAGCAATGGCAGAGGGTTTGGAACCTCGCAGGAATTTAATTTTTTGAACAGTGTATGGTTTGCGCTGACTTGCATGCTCCAACAAGGTGCTGTCAACCATCCAAAAAATTTGTCAGGTAAATGAAATGACAGAGGTCAAAATTGTTGTCTACTTCCATTGGCTGAGTGCCATTAAATATTACAACACGACTATTTCACGTCAAGCGTTACTGTAAACCAGTACCAGAGTACAGTACTGTTCAGTAGCTTTCCAAAGAGAGGTCACACTGCATGGTTTGATCCACAGATAAAAAAGTTAGAACCACACTGTATAGTAAAACAAACAGCACCACAGTACAGTACTGTTCAGTAGCTTTCCAAAGAATGGGTACCCTGCATGGTTTGATCCACAGATAAAAAAGTTAGAACCACACTGTATAGTAAAAAAAACAGCACCACAGTACAGTACTGTTCAGTAACTTTCCAAAGAATGGGTACCCTGCATGGTTTGATCCACAGACAAAAAAGTTAGACCCACACTGTATAGTAAAACAAACAGTACCACAGTACAGTACTGCTTAGCAGATTTTTAAAGAATGTTCACACTGCATGGTTCAGTTCGTAGACGAAAGAATGAAAACCTTATTAACTGTACAACAGACCTTGCTTCAGTGCCGAACCTCTAGACTAGATTTTGAACGAATGGTTATAGTGTATAGTATTACTCTAGCTCATCCTCGTTATAAAAATCTACTACGTTCACGAGTGACATAGAACACAGAAAACAAAGGAGACAACACAATTAGAGACTAGGAAAATAATAGTGAAAAAAAAAAGAGAAAAACTTTGCAGGTTTTTACACCGAGGTAAACCCCTTATTCTCATATTAAAAAGGATAAAATTATCTATTGTAACTCAATCAGAGATGTTAGTATTCAAGGGTTCCTTCACAACTCATATATATCTCAATAAGATATCATTACTTTTGTCGCCTTCAGGTCGAATTCTGGCCAGCAGTTTCTGGTTATGTATTCTAGTCTGGGTCTCCACTTACACGGCAAACTTAGCTGCATTTTTGAGCGTCAAACGCTCCGAGAAAATCATCAACAATCTTGAAGATGTGGTACAATACAACTACGACGTAAGTGTGATTGATTCCAGCAGTACGTACGACATGTTCAAAACCAGCGAATACGATGTTAACAGAAAGATTTGGAAAAACATGCACGCCAAACGGCTCTTCCCCAACAACACTGAACATGGAATTCAATGGGTTAGAGAACGGGACGACTTAATCTTCATCACTGACGGTCCAGTTTTGCATTACATAGCAAACAAACCACCATGCGATCTTATGACAGGTAAGATAGTTGGACCCGCGGGAGATCGATAACTGACCCGCAAAATAAGCAAGAAGGCGAGAGTAAAAGAGTCCCCTGTTCTAATTTGCACGGCATAAATTGTTTACTTGGAAGACTGGGCCGAAATGACTGTTTAGTGAGACACGTTTTTCATTCCTGGTGAGTTCCCATGCAGTGGTTCAATTTTCCCACTTCCGCGACCCTTAAACACTCCCAGAATGCATTTCAAGCGAAATTCGACCTATTCTCCTGCACCAATCAAGAATGCCGAAAACTGAAAGATTGGACCTGAGGACAAGTGTCACTCTTGACATGCTAATGTCAGAAAGCCGTCAACAGTTGACGATGGCCTTTCCAAAAAATGTCAAGTTGATGAACAAAATTTCGAAGCCAATAGTTTGCTTTTACCCCACTGCCATCACAAAGGCGGTTTACCTTTCTTAGTAGGATTTCCTCAATCAACTACTCAAATGTGTCAAATGTCAAATGTGAGGTTAAATACCACATTATAATCTACTACAAGAGAAAATGAGGTAAGAGAACGTATCTTCCATACTGGGTTCTCTTACTATGATAAGAGGACAGAATCTCTTTTTAGATCCGGAAACTGTTTTAACTGACCAATGGCTGATGTCCTTCTCATCACGTGGCTGTAATTTCAACGCGCCATGTGGAAACCGCGCAGCCATGGCACGAGATATAAATAGATTCCGCGCTAAAAATAGATTATGTGCCATTATCATATCAGACGGGGTTATGTTCTCTTTCCTCATTTTCTCTTGTATCGGTTTTACTGGAATAAAAGTCAGAATCCTAACAACTCCATTTAATCGACTGTCCCCATACCTCTTGTGCTTCTTCCGTTTAGTGCCAGGCCTAACCACGGTCAAGAGTTTGGGCTTGGCCCTGCAGCATCGAGATCCTCGAACGGAGAAATTCACTCTGGCCATCTTACAACTGCGGGAACTCTCCTTCACGGATTATCTAAAAAGGAAGTGGTGGCAAAACACCAACTTGTGTCCGGTAGATTCATTAGGAGGTGGGCACATTTCCATTTACGGTAATAATGATAGTGGTCATAACGTGATAACGACAACAGAAACGAAAACAGAACAGGAAAGGGAAAGATGATGGTAACGGAAACGCTTATGGTAACGGTCACGGCATTATCAACGGTATTCCTAACGATCACGCTTAAAGGTAACGGTCACAAAATTTAACGCAAATGGTAACAGTCACGCCTATAATGACGGTCACAGTAATTGTAACGATAATGGTGACGAAAACGTTTTGCGAACGGTCACGACAATTGTAACGATAACGGTAACGATCACGGTAATGGTAACCGTAACATGGGTGACGATAACACTAACGGTCGCCGTAACGAGGACGGTAATGATAACGGTTATACTAACAGAAACAATAACGATGATGATAATTGAAAAGACAATTGTTGTAGACGATAATTTGTTGCTATCCCGGGTTTCAATGACACCACGGCTCACCAAATAGTTCATTTGTGTTTTCTTACTTTTTTTGGACTAAAAGAACTATGCGATTTGCTTTTCTTTATTCTATTGCAGGTCTGACTTCAAAACGTATCGACTTGACAAGCATGCTGGGAGTTTACGTTGTGTTGTGTGTAGGGATGGCGGTGGCATTCATCTCATTAATAGCTGAACGTATCATAGCTAATGCGAGATTAAGGTATCACTTGGCATTTGCCGTCGCCAACTAATTGTAGCATAAACAGCTGCTCAAGATTTAGTTGGATTAGAAGGAAGAGGAGATTGCGCCATCAGCAACAGTGTAATAGCGCAAGTAGTAGCAGTAGGAGGCGGCAACGGTAGTGACACTGAGAGTTTTAGTGTAAAGGGGCATTGAGGAAAGAAGAAGAAGAAGAAGAAGAAGAAGCAGCAGCAGCAGCAGCAGCAGCAGCAGCAGCAGCAGCAGCAGCAGCAGTAGCAGTAGTAGTAGTAGTAGTAGTAGTAGTAGTAGTAGTAGTAGTAATAGTGGTAGAGGCAGTTGTAGTAGCAGTGCATCAGTAGCAGTGACTGCGATAGTTGTTCTTGCCCCGGCAGTAGAAGTCGTAGTGATAGTGGCCGTGGTACTAATAGTGGCAGTTCTAGCGGTTTTAGCAGTGGTTGCGGTAGTGCTAAAAGAAATGGTTGTAGTAGTGGTAGTGGCCGTAATAGTGGTAGTTGCGGTGCTAGTGGTAGTTGCTATGGTGGCAGTTGTGTCACTTGCGGCAGCTGATATTGGTAATGGTCTTGCCAGTGGCAGCGATGGAAGCAAGTTCAATATCCATTCTTTTTTCATCCAGGGTTCACCTCCCTAACCGTTCATCGCTACAAGTCTGTCCGAAGCCCGAGGAACCCTCACCAATTTACAGACCTTAGGAAATGGGAATTGGTCGTGTAGGGTATTGCGTTAAATGTTTCGTTGACGTATTGTATAAAGAGATTTATTGTAACCTCACCTATCGGTGTTCAAGTTATTTTAAGCGAAGCAGGATAAGGCGTTAAAAGACATCTTAGGCCCCTTTATTAAGGTGCTTAGTCTTAGTAGTTCTGAGTCATCTTACACTATGTGAAAAGAAACCAGAATTAAAACACATCTCTTGTCAAACGCCAGTGTCCGCTTGGGAGACTAAGTCACTTTACTTTTCTATCAATCTCCAAAAGAACTTAGAAATCGAGACTTCTATATTCTTTACCCTCTCACTCCTCGGAGAGTTGGTCTATCCCACACCTCAAGTTCCATCGTACATGGTGAGCCCGTTTGGCTTCAAAATTTTATCCTGGACGAAAACAAAAGTGTCCTGTAACGACGAAAGCCACGTTTCGCAGTACATAGTTAGATTAAAGATCCCGATACAACGCTGTGTGTTCTGAATATACTTCGCTATTCTAAAGTAGTCTACTTTTTAAATTTGACTCCTTGTTTTCATAGCATTGCTTAAACTCCACTTTCCCTTTTTCCCTTCTTTCTTGGAGGAAGCCGCTTCTGGCTTGACTGTTTGTGCCTCGGTTGAGTCGTCAACCCAGGTATTCCTGGTAGGAACAGGTCTGTCCAGGTCCATTGGCGCCACTCTTACTCTCTGGGACCTGCTTCTCCTAAACCCTAGCCATATAATCCTGACCTTTTTATTAAACATTGTACATGATATCTCCTTCCTCTCCTCTGTGGATTCAACGTCATTTCCCGTGACTTCTGTGCTGTTTTGGTTTTCCATCGACCTCCCTGCTGGCGAGCTAAAACAGGGTGTGGGCATTACCGGCAAAACGTACGCTCCTTCTTTTGTTACTTCCAGCATTTCCAGTGAAATTGCATTGTTGTCTACGATGTTTTCGGCGCTCGTTTGCACCACCAAACCACTTTGAATTGTCTTGCTTGAGCCGCAGATCCGTTCCAAATTATCCGAAAATGTGGGAAAGTGCGTTTGTCCCTGGCTTTCGCTCTGCTGGGCACACTCCGTCGACGGCGTGTCGCTCCCTGCCTTACACCTTTCGGCTGATGCTCGTCCTCTCGTTCCCTCC
>OX453274.1:6072673-6130173 GCA_949710005.1 Ricordea florida | reverse complement strand
AGAGTCAGAGCTAATATTACTCCTTACACGGGCATACACGCTACCACTACCGGTATTGAGCATCGCACTGGCATTCGCAAGGTAATGGGTTCGAATTGCATTAACCCTTTCATTCCCAGGATCTGAACAGCAATTCTCTTGAATGAGTGCCATAAACTTCCCTATATACCAGTTGAGAGAATTTGGTGTTAAAACAAGTCGTTAACCTCGGGTTGATCACTTGGCCAATTCTCAACATTCACTTCCTTGGTACTGTATTGATGTTGAAATGAGAAGCTGTATATTGATCACATCCGAGATTGAAAGATTTAATATTGCGAGGGCAAGTACTCTACAGCAACAAACGATATCAGACAATAATTCTGTGTCTCGATTCAAGTTTTTCATCACCAAGGTTTTGTTCTAATTTTGGTGGAAAGAAGCTTTATGACAATCAACTTTGATAAGGGCGCTGGTTAGATACTCTCCCACTATACACCACATTATAAGTGTTCACTAACATATGAATATGCTCACTCAATAACATCTATCTACTCTCATAATAATTATGCAGACCGTTTTATAGGACCGCATCAGATAACAAAGCTAATATCTCTATGGACTTAACATATGCTTTACTTTCTACCTGCGAGATTAACTGCATAGATATAGAACTCTAAATTAGAGAAGTGTAAAAATTTTTTAAATTGCAGATAACCCTGGGTAATTCGAGTAGTAATTCTCCTTAGTGACTGTCATACGCTTCCCCTTGTATTACCATGGAGAATTTGGTGTTAAATCAACTCAGTAGCTACCTGAGTTGTGTGTATTGGTCTTGTAAGGAGTTCTTGCATACTGATCACATTCTCCTAGAGGAAGGTTTGTCCTAATGTCATGGGTTCGAATGCCGTTCAAGCCTAAATTTTTTCGTCTCATCTCTGCAACTAACTGCGTTGCTTACATAACTGCGATGATCTTTCACTGATTAAAAGTCGGATCAATGGACGTATCTGGGCAACCGTGCACCTACCCCTCCCCTAACCCGACATCAACGCTAACTTTTTAACTTATTACAACTTGTTGGGTTAGGGGGAGGGGTAGGTGCACAGTTGCCCAGATGCTGACAATGATCCACTAAAGCTTTACTTAAACGTTTGTGATCAACTGTGCACCTACCCCTCCCCTAACCCAACGCTAACTTTTTAACTTATTACAACTTGTTGGGTTAGGGAAGGGGTAGGTGCACAGTTGTCGAGATACTTCCACTGATCCTAAAAGTCTTTCATCCATTGTTTACAAATATGAATTTTTTCTATATTCACATTCAGAGGTATGTTTGATAAGGACAACAACTACATACCAGTCAAAGCTTCCTGCGCAAAGTACTTCACATCTACATCTTCGTCGGCATTCAACTTATCAAGCGCTGGTTTGATCAGGGTTTTGATAGTGCTGAGGAAGGAAAGGACGAGATACTGCCTTAGTTGTATCACAAGGGTTGTTTGCATGTACCCACATCACACAAGCTGTATTTTAGAGTAGGGTAGAGTAGGGTAGAGTAGGGTAGGACGAAGGGCTAAGCTCGAAACGTCAGCACCTCCCTTTTACCTTACGGTGGTATAACTTACTTAATCAACTCGTTTGATTTACCTAATTAAAAGGGTAGGGTAGAGTAGAGTGGGGTGGGGTGGGGTAGAGTAGGGTGAGGTAGAGTAGGGTATGGTAGGGTAGAGTACGGTAGGGTTGAGTAGGGTAGGGTAGGGTAGGGTAGAGAAGGGTAGAGTACAGCAGGGTAGAGTAGAGAAGGGTAGGGTAGAGTAGAGTAGGATAGAATATAGCAGAGTAGAGTAGAGTAGGGTAGAGTAGAGTAGGGTAGGGTGGGGTAGAGTAGAATAGAGCAGAGTAGAATAGAGCAGAGTAGAATAGAGTAAAGTAGAATAGAGTAGAGTAGAACAGAGCAGAGTAGAGTAGAACAGAATAGAGTAGAGTAGAGTACAGAAAAACTGTTTAAACAGGGTAGCCCATTCAGCTCGAACGCTGGTATCCATAGGTACTCTGTATAGATAACAGGTTAAAAACACAATTTAAGTACACTGATTAAAACCATATATCTAAACGTTAAAATCTAAAACTACGTTAAGAATCTAATTACAATACTAATGTACTAATAGAACCACTAAGAATTAATACGATAATAAAAACCCTTTTACACGGCGGCGGAAAGTCTATGTCTTCGGCTGTCGTTATGTCGATGTGCAACTCATTAAAAATTTTCGTTCCGCTAAAAAGGAACGTGTTTTCCTCAAAATTTGATTTCACTCTAGGTAACAATAATTTAGAGCTCTGCCTTGTACAATAGCTATGAATGTTCGAAAAGCTGACGAAAAATGCTAAAAAATAACTTGGGAGATAACCAGAATCACTTTACATAGATAAAAATTACAGCTGCATCGAGTCACCACGATGGCGGGTTATTCCTCGACGCTTCTTTAAACTTTGTAAGTAAGCGGCACCGTTCATCGCGGGTATAAAAGGAACCCATAAACCTTCATGTTAGTCAGAATGCAAATTACCTATCATCCAGGACTGGTGCGATTTTTTGTAGAGTCTTGGCGACATTGAAGCGAACATTAGCGACCGCGTCATCGGCCAAACCGAGCACTACTGGTAGCATCAGCTTTACAACGCTTTCTGTCCCCATGGCTTCAGCTAAAACCTGAAGCACAAAACAAACATTACGCGTGGGTTCGTGACAGAGACTCGGACCGCTTTCCATTTAACAAACGTCAGCTGACTGGTTCCATGCCAATCGATAAAGAAAGTCATCTTCCCCTTGGCTATTATGATTTCTTGAGCCAGCAATCCAAAGAAGCAAAGATCCTGATCGCCAAGCGGGGCCAGTTTTACCTCAACCAGAATTCAGAACATACTGGTCTTACCAGTCAAACCGGATGAATTTTCCGTGCTCTGCTAATAGTGACTAGAAAAAAAACTGGTCTTACTGGTCAGACAAGATTAATTTTAGACCTTTTGCTAATCATGACTGAAAAAAAAAACTAGTCTAACCTCTCAGTCGGATTAATTTTAAGCACTGGATTGACCTGGTTGTAACTATATCAACATGTGAATGCAAAAAGCACTTACATTTACAGAGTAGAGTGTTGTGAGTCGATGAAGATAGTTCGGGTTGGTTGCCATGGCCAACACCTTGGGTACAACTTGGTTCTGTAAAGAAGGAGAAAAAAAATTCAACGAGAACTCTTTTAAGACAAGTCGGTGAAAATCAATACGCGTTTTGAGTTTCATTATTTCGACCTACTCTAGACTCTGAATTCTCTCCTTGGCACCGTGGGGCCTTCATTAATTCTAACAATATTAACCACTGCGGACGTTGGTGAGTGGCAACCGAAAATTCGTGGGTATTAGTTCAATTTCATAGTGACAGCTTTTTTACCTGGGCCCAGGAAGCACCGAACTTTTCCACCAGTTTCTTCAAGTTCTTTGCCGCGGCTTCTCGTATCGCATAAACTAGAAGAGAAAAAAGCAACACAATCAACGATTATTGACTAGAAATTGGTAATGTTACTATGGTGCAAAGTTGCATTGGTAACGAATACAGCACCCACCCTAGTAAAACAAACAATACATAGATATTCCAAAGAACAGTCACACTGCATGGCTTGATCCACAGATGAATAAGTTAGAACCACACTGTATAGTAAAACAAACAGTAACACAGTACAGTACTGTTCAGCAGCTTTACAAAGAATGGTCACACTGCATGGTTTGATCCACAGATGAAAAAGATAGAACCACACTGTACAGTAAAACAAACAGTACCACAGTACAGTACTGTTCAGCAGCTTTACAAAGAATGGTCACACTGCATGGTTTGATCCACAGATGAAAAAGATAGAACCACACTGTACAGTAAAACAAACAGTACCACAGTACAGTACTGTTCAGCAGCTTTACAAAGAATGATCACACTGCATCGTTTGATTCACAGATGAATAAGTTAGAACCATACTGTATAGTAAAACAAACAGTACCACAGTACAGTACTGTTCAGTAGCTTTACAAAGAACAGTCACACTGCATGGCTTGATCCACAGATGAATAAGTTAGAACCACACTGTATAGTAAAACAAACAGTACCACAGTACAGTACTGTTCAGCAGCTTTACAAAGAATGGTCACACTGCATGGTTTGATCAACAGATGAATAAGTTAGAACCACACTGTATAGTAAAACAAACAGTACCACAGTACAGTACTGTTCAGTAGCTTTACAAAGAATGGTCACACTGCATGGTTTGATCAACAGATGAATAAGTTAGAACAACACTGTATAGTAAAACAAACAGTACCACAGTACAGTACTGTTCAGTAGCTTTACAAAGAATGGTCACACTGCATGGTTTGATCAACAGATGAATAAGTTAGAACCACACTGTATAGTAAAACAAACAGTACCACAGTACAGTACTGTTCAGTAGCTTTACAAAGAATGGTCTCACTGCATGGCTTGATCCACAGATGAATAAGTTAGAACCACACTGTATAGTAAAACAAACAGTAACACAGTACAGTACTGTTCAGTAGCTTTACAAAGAATGGTCACACTGCATGGCTTGATCCACAGATGAAAAAGATAGAACCACACTGTATAGTAAAACAAACAGTAACACAGTACAGTACTGTTCAGTAGCTTTACAAAGAATGGTCACACTGCATGGCTTGATACACAGATGAAAAAGATAGAACCACACTGTACAGTAAAACAAACAGTACCACAGTACAGTACTGTTCAGTAGCTTTACAAAGAATGGTCACACTGCATGGCTTGATACACAGATGAAAAAGATAGAACCACACTGTACAGTAAAACAAAGAATGGTCACACCGTACAGTTTGATCCACTGCATATACACTGTTAAATTGGACGTAGAGAATCTATGTACAAGTAGACTTACTCCTCGATGGGTTCATCTACGACTTACCATGGTCAACCAACCACGTCATACAAAGGCTATTCAACTTCTCATCGAAAAACTCAACACCCTGCAACAATAAGCACTGCCGTGTAAAACTCCAAGAAACAACAAGAGGAACAATATTTTTTGAATTCTGTTTGCTCTTAAAAGATCGTTTTTAGTCAGTAAATTTTTGGTGGCCATTCTCAACTTTACTTATCAAGGCTTGCTTATCTGTTATCTATCTGGATAAGAAAAAAAATTTCTTTCAACTGCGTACATCTATGCACTGCTGAATGGGTCTAAGAAGAAAAGGGAGCATTCTTATTGGATCAGTTAACTTAACCGCAGGGCTGTCATTCAGGGGTGGGGTCCGGGGATTTCCCTAGCTACTATGAATGTGGCTCCTGTCTACTTTCACAGGAAAATAGAAGAAAAATTAATTGAACCAAAATAAATTCCTAGCTACTTCCCGCCTACTTGTCGTAATTACCCGGCAACTTGAAGTCTTGGTGACAGCCCCGTTAACGGTTTCACACGAGAACTTGTTACCAATTAATCATACATTAACTGAATGTGAATATAAATAGGAAAATTTCATATTTATATTCCACTGTTACTACTACAATTCCAGAGAAAGCAAATACAGAAAACAAGTAATAGTCTGTCTAAATACCAGTTAGTTACATCTCCTGCATTTTGGTAAATGAAGGTAACTTGCACTTGTCTTGGTGATTCAAATCAATGAAGTCATTGGTTGATTTTGCTGACAGTGATAAAAATGACACATTGCCCAATTAAAGCTGTTTGATTGAAAGCAACTGTCTGATTCCAATTACAAGTTTTTTTGAAAATGAAATCCACCATTTTTTGGGTCAATTATATTTTGAGGAAATTTTAACAGCCATGACTAAAATGGCTGTATTCTGTATATTCCATATCCTGGAGGGTTTAGTGCTTTTCGCAGTGACTGATTATACACTGTGACCAACAAACTGGACAGGGTCCATAGTTGGTCAGAGGGTTACAATCATTCACAGTAGTGTATATATGTACCTACCAGCTGGCTGGCTAACAGGGGCATGTACTCAATAATGGCCAGTCGTACACGCCACTTGGTATCTCCAGCCAGTTCAAAGATGGCAGGCAGTAGTGACTGTGACAGCTGGTTCACACCAATAACTGAGAAGACAACAACAGCAAAACATAAATTTTATTGAAATAAAACATGATCAAACATATCAGGAAACACGTATTACACAGAAGTACATCAACACCGCATATTTAACGCATACCTTGATTTACACAGTCCAGATTTGAAATAATATTCAGTCTAACTTCAGGAATCTGTTGAGGAAATAAATCTGTCATCAAAGCAATAACAGAAAATTACACTACAGTGTGTCATACAGATATACATGTACCACCTAGTCAGTTCACTAAAGAAATACCTCATGATCCCAAGCAGCTAATTTAGAAAGTTAAAAGGCTTCTCTATGCCTTAGCTGATCTTCATCTCATCTTAGAGCAAAACAGAACAATAGAATTTGGAATAGGTGTTTGCTCAAGGTGCCAAAAGCTCCTCTATCAGCAATTTGGGCTTGTGTTGCTTTCTACGCATGTTTTCAGATAGATTTGCTAACTTCAGGTCAGGAGAAAAATACATGCCAGTGAACTAAACTGCTAGTGAGTAGCTTCCTTTGGGACTTTTGGCAAAAAGTATAAAAAGAACCAAAACAAGTTGGGTCATGGCACTTGGATGTAGAACTTACTTGTACAGTATGCCAATTAAAATATGGAAAGGTTGCACCTATTGTAAAGAAACAATCATAGCATAGGTTTGGGAAAGTACTCGCTATGATTGGCTAATAAATGTACGTCCAAGCCATTTGCCCATGGGTTGCATGCAGATGTCAGCTTGTTAACCAGTATAAAAGTTGTGAAGTCTTGTGTAATAAAGGAAATTGTAAATGCAGCAGCTGTGCAAGTATCAAGTTATGGACACACTTGGAAGGTTTGCTAAGCACTCAAAACGCTTCTTTCCTGCTTAGCAACGTGCATGCATCCATAACTCGATGGTTGCATGCAGCACATTCACCATTTCTTCACTGAATCATATACCTCATCTTTCAACATTGTCAGAAACAGAGGAAGAAGGTGCTCAATAGTACTGCAAAATATAATTAGAAAGAAAACATCACTATCAATTTTACTCAATATATGGACAGTGTACCTCAGGTCTTAATTTTTGACAAGTATTGTGGGGGTACCGTATTCGCACGTGTATAGGCCGCACTTCTTTTTCAAATAAATTTTGTGCAAAATGGGGGTGCAGCCTATGCACGGTATAACTAAAATCTTCATATGATTTAGTGAAAGCCCCTTTAAAGTTGTCACGTAATTCTTCATACAACACAAGTGTATAGGCTTGGGCAGATATGGAGCTTTGGTATTTTAGTCAATCGCTGCTGAAACGAACATTTTGAAGCCTGAAAGCATCCGTCTAATCCTTGAACCTCGCTGAGATATAAATCATTGCATCTGGAGGCTTTAAATATTTCTCATAACCGAGAAATGATCCACGTATGTAGAATCTAACAGAACACGTGTACAAGTAGCGATCGCATGTCTCGCGTGTGACATATTTAGAAATAGATTTGAGATTCAACATGGGCTTTTTCTACCCGATAATTACATTTAATTACAACTTAGCTTGGTTTCCAATGAAAACATAGTCCAAGAACATCAAACACTACATAGAAAACACAGCATAAACCCTCATGCGAGTTGACACAATCCGCCGCCATCTTTGATTCATTCAGTAACCTTAGCAACTGATAACAATTGTGCGTGAACGAAATGTCTTGAAGTTTGATCCCTGCGCCTCCCGAGTCAATAAATCATTCAGAGACAATCTGAGGAGTCTCACTGTTTCTCATAACAAAGAAATGATTCACGCATGTGGAATTGCCACAATCTCCGTTAACGTATCTGTGACAACGCGAGTAAAAGTACACCAAAGTAGCGATGGCATGTCTCGTATGCTTATGTTTTATATTAAATTTGAGATTCAACATTGATTTTTCTGTCAAATAATTTATCCGTTATGTGTACTTACATCTGAGCTTTGTTTCTAACGAAAACAAAGTCTGAGAAGAACAAACACTGCATAAGAAATGCAACATGAACTTTCATACGATTGAGTTGACACAGTTTTGTTTGTTCGATCGAATGCATGCTGTTTTAGATTATTTATCGCGATGAATTTTGTCATATAAACAAAATAACAACATCTTGATGGTACTCGGCACTCGCCAGGCCTTTGTGATTTTAAGAACGCGTGAATTTTTTTTCAAGAAATATGGCAAAACTCGGGGTGCGGCTTATACACGAGTGCGGCCTATACACGTGCGAATACGGTAGTTTCTAAAGAAACTGGTGCTGCGTCGATGGGGAATTGAAACACAAGAAATTGGTATAATCAAATGAATTGATAAAGTAAGTTATACACTGTACCACCATAAGGTACATGGAAAAGAGAGGTGCTGACATTTTGAGCGTTGGCCCTTTGTCGGAGCCCTTCGTCACTCAGATAATGTTACTATGTGTTTTGCATGTTAAAGGAAAAAAGAAATAGAAAAAATCTACACCATAAATTGTATTCAAGATCATTTTAGAGCTGGTTAACAGGTTGATGCGATATATTATATTTTCCTAATTTATTATGGTGGCACACTATTCTTCAATAACAGGAAATTTCAATATTTTTCAGTGATAGAGAAAGATCTGAAACAAAACATGGCAACAAAAGCAAGGCTAAGGAAAAAAAATCAAGAAGCGAGACAATAACATGTAAATGGTGAGCAAGAAAATTCCTGACACACTTGAATGCATCCTCATTCAATGCTGGCAATGCTATGGATTTTTCTTCTTCAAATAATTATTTTAAATTGAGGACATCATGTACTCCATGTATGTACCATATTCAACACAACTGTGTACTCACTTATCTTTTCCTAGCATTGGTGACAGTCCCATTATAACTGATGCTAAAGCAGATTTCACATGTTGATTGGGGTCCATAACTAGATCCTATAAAAAAGAAAAGATAAATTGTAAAATCATTACTCCCTTTAAATTAATCCCAAGATCTCAATAATAATTCTCCTTACTGAGTGTCTTGTAATTCTTTATACATAATGATGGTAGATCAGTTCAATATCCTTCAGTGGATAATTTCCTTAATTTTCATAGTTTGTTTGACAATGTATAATGTATTGATATTGTAAATATAATAACAGAGGGGCCAAAGAGTATGTAATGCACTGCAACAAGGGAATCCAGTTAGATACACTAATTCTGTGGTTGTCTTTGATCTACGACGACATTGTACATGTTAATCATTTCTTTTTACCTTAACACATGGAAGAAGATTTGTCATTAGGACCTGTTCTCGAACATCAGTAGGAATTTTTTCAGCAAAATCTGGAGAGGACACAAGATGAAGGTAAATTATCAAGGAGCTATACATGTACATTGATGGTATTATGTGGTGACCTGAAGATACAAATTTTATGTGCCTGCCAAGAGAATGTAAAATTTGTACCTTCTCACTACCATACAATTTTCTCTTTATTATATTGTATTATATGTTATAATTCTTATTAAGATGTTCCTTTGGCAGCAAACTGAATCGTGCAAGGCAAGAAATGATGTCATTGATAGCCTCACTAATGAAGATACTGTATGGAAATACACCACTACTACGGAACTGCATGTAGTTTCATCTGAATTTTACGAGTGGTGTAATTCCCAGTAAAACACTCACATCTATATACCTTGTAATAAAGTATGTTACAGAACTTACTTTAAAAGAAGACGAAAGTAAAGTGTCGTACATGTAAAACATTTTGAATCCGATAAAATAATGTTACAGTACCGCCCAGATGTAAGTTGACACTTCGTATCGAGACTCAAGACTCGATACTCGAGAGTATCAAGTATCGAGTATCGAGTCGCAACTATCGAGTATCGGGTCGAGTATCGAGTCTTTCGAGTGCTTTCTTGTAATGAGCAAATAATGAGCTTAACGCTGGAGTGGTTTCAAATTAAATCAGCTTATTCTTTGTGCGATTCGTTCTTTCTTGGTCTTGGGCTTGGCGACATTACGTAGATAATGTTTCAGCTCGTGCCAAAGAAGTTCTATAGGATTTAAATCGGGCGATTCTGGTGGTGTCTTCCACCAGTTTATCGATTACGAATTACTAAAGAAAAATCGATTTACTTGATGGAACTGGTGATTGAAGAGCGAATTACGGACGAAATGAGGCACATTAACAGTGAAATTCACAGGACGCGACGCGACACGGCGAGACGTTCGTTAGTTATAAATGAAATTGACTGACGGTTTACATCGAGTACAAGCGAAATACTGAAGCTTACCAACCTGGATTAAATCATGAAAACTACATGACAATGCAGTTATTTTGCTCGTTAAAAATAAAGTTTTAGTTTTCCATGCCTTTCTACGTTTCATGTCTTGCGATCAACAACACATGGTACTGATTATAGTTTATACGATCAGAAAGAATTGTCGGTACGGTACGAAAAGCATTTCGCCGGCTCACCAGAAGACTCTGTTCGAATTAGGATTCTGCATGCAAATGGTCAAGTGTGGCCTCTCAAGCAAAAATATTCCAACGGCAAAACGTACGGTTACTGAACTGTTGAAGAAAATTAATTTTTGAAAGGCTAGCAGTAAATGGCTGAACGGCTGAATAAAATTTATGAATGGTTAGCAGTGAGTGATGAACGGCTGAACGGTACAAGTAACTCTCAAACGGCGTCAGTTTATGCGTAAACGGCTAAGCAAAAGAATGAATAATTCGAATGAAACAACAGTTGGCAGGATTTTTCACCCGCTCAGTCGTCACGCTCGTGTCTAAACCAAAAGTCAACGTCGAGCCGCTTGCGAGGATTGTGAGATTTAAAACAATGATGGCTTACTCCATAATCATATCATAATAAACTTCTAATGTAAAATGTGATAAAATAATAGCCCTCGAAAGTCTGCTCAACCGGTAAAGCAAGGGAGAGAATGAGAAATAATTTCTGTGTTCAAAACACGCGTTATCTACTTATCAATGCGTGACATCTAAACTTCACTAAAATTGACACGGTAACGCAGCCGTTTTGACAACCAATCACGTGTATTTTAAAATGTTCAGTTTACTTGCTGTTCGACTTCAATTGAAGGAAACCGAATCAAATCAATCGAACGCAATTGTAATGGTTCAAAGAAAACAAAAAATGGCGATGATCGATGAAGTTCACGGTTTAATTGAAACAGGGGAAGTCGTTGCGAAAGTAAAGCAGTTTCTGTGATCTGTATGCGCGTGCAGTAAGGGCCCGAAAAGTGGGCTGTGTTCGTGTCTGTGCTCACGAATCTAAACAACTGTAAGGACCTAACTCATGGCGAACTGAATTGAAACTGCGTTGAAAGCGTTGGAAATCATCAAGAGCCATTGAAAAAAGCCGTTGCAAGTGTTGGTAAAAGCCGTTGAAAAAAATTTAACAAACCGTTGTCGTTCGCGTGAGAGGTCACATTTCTCACTTTATTCTGAACTCGAGTTTAGCCTTTCATAACAAAGAGCTCGCAATTGAAAGCTCTATTGTTTTCTTATCAGAACTCATGCATATTCGTGCATAATCGAGACCGTTCCAGTTCGATGACCATTTCGAGGCGACAGTGTCGAGTATCGAGTCTCGATACTCGACTCGATACTCGCGAGTATCGAGTATCGAGTGTCAACTTACATCTGGGTGGTACTGTAAGTTTGCACCACTTATGTAACAGAACACACCTTTCACTTTTCCTGATGCTGCAGCTCTCACTTCTGCTTCGCAGTCTTTAAGTAAACTCTGAAACGCTGGTACTAGATCTTGCTTGGTGATTTCTGGCCCAACAGCATTTTGAAGCTGGAGAACAAGATGAGCAAAGAAACAGATTTATTTAACATGGTCTTGACATAAACAGGGTTCTCCCGAAAATTTGAAGTAGAGGGAGAATAACTTTGACTTTAACTTTCTGTAGGCAGCAGACAATGCCAATCGAAAGACATGGTGTCGTTTTATCGGAGACATGTGGAACAGCGACTGCTGGGTTTTTCCCTTCATTTTCAGAGGAAAAAGTGACCCAGCTGTAAAATACTTATTTCAGTACTGCCGTCAAGGCTCGCTGGCGGCAATTCTCACGGCCTGAATGATTTCAGATTTCTTTTATCTTGCAGCTATAATAGTTATTTTTTAATCGCTATGCGGTTGTTGACAAAAAAATTAGACCTACAGCTGTATAGTATTTGTGCTTAATTTTATTGATGGATAGGCTCACATTGCAACAAATAAAAATTATTAATTTATTACTATTTACTTTACTTTGAGTAGCCAGAGTGCCAAGGAGGACTAGACAGCAAATTTTATAATAGCTTACGGAGAACTCTGATAAAACATACAGTAATTAGCTGCCTTGACTTTACCAAAAGAAAATAATACTGGTGATTTTGTGTGTGCAAAATCTGATGCACCCAAGAAAAATTGAACAAATTCCTACATGTAAATCTAAGTTAGGCTAAATTACCAGGCGCTATTCAGAAAAGGAGCCCACGCTCCTCCCACAAAGTTCTTCTTATAGAGGGATGTAGACCAGAAACGAGAGCGCAGCAGAAATCACACCGAAATCTAAGTGAGTTTACTACCTGTATAAAGACGTCCTTCACTGTTTAATGCTCCTATAGTAACAATATTGTTCCCAGAAGATTTCACAAAATAGTTCCAAGAATTCTGGCTCACCTCAGTGAACTTGTCTGCCACCATATAGCGAACTCTCCACGACTTATCCTGAAGAGACAACAAAGGATCAATAGCGTTGTTAATGATAATGATAATGAATGAATTTATATAGCGCACTTTTTCATATGAATATGTTCAAAGGCACTTTACACTTCTATTGGGTGAGATCGGACATCAGCACGTAAAGGCACCTCTGGCTGCTGCTCTCAGTCCATATACATGTATCATCTCACCCACCCACCCACCCACCCACCCCATGCATGAATTGTCAGATGAAACCAGACATAGAGATAGATACCGGGAACTACGTCCCCTACTCTTTTCGAACAGTGTGTGGGTTCTTTAACGTCCCACAGATTATTAGGGACAAGTGTTGTGAGACGGGTCCTACGGTTTATTGTACATACGTACATACATACATACATACATTAGTGGCTCGTCCCCACAGGGCTTTTCAGAGTCACTTTTTACATTAAACACAACATAAACTCTTTGTTAAGAATCCCAACTGGCGGAAGGCAGACCAGTTGGCTATTTACAAGAGTGGCCGATGATGTGAAGGATATGAAATTCGGGATTACCGTATTACATATCCAGGTAGTGGTCAGGACGGGAATCGAACCCGGTACCTTGACCAGATTACAAGTCCGGCGCCCTAACCACTCGGCCACGCTGCCTATTGTCCTTATCCGAGAAGACTAGAAAGTCTAACAATTTACAGATGTCATTACAAAGGCAGCACTTTCTCCTCAGTTATTTAATAACCCTGAGTGTTGGTCCGGCTGGGGTTTGAACCCGCAACCTCCCGCACGGTAGTCCGGTGCTCTATCAACTGAGCTAACCGGTCGGTGGTTGAATTCATTGTACAAGCATGACTTAAAAGAGGACTTGCAGAGAGAGAGGGAGGATGGTCACAGCTGCCCACTATTTAATCAAAATGCTCAACCTCACTAAACTCAAGGTTTTATACCTGTGCAGCTGCTCGTACTGTTGGCATAAGAAGCGCCTCTTTGTCTTCATCTGGAAGGATTGATGCTATGTTAGAACAGCCCTCGATAGCCAACAATCGCACTGAATCCTGCTCATCTGATGCAAGATTAGTGAATAGTGGAACAAGATCCGCTTTCAAAAACTCTAATTCCACGCATTTTGCAAATTCCTGACACAAGAGAAAGGAATGGAAAACCATTAGGTTACATTGTATAATACAAGAAGACAGTGTGATGTGCTTGTGCCAAATAAGCCACATGCCATTTCACACTGTTAACAACAAAGATGCTTACAATTTTTGTAGCTTGGCAAGTCCAAAGAATGCAAACAAATGAAGACAAATATTCAAGTCACTATTATTATGAATTTCAGAATGCACACAAATTTGTTAAAATTAATGGTTAGGCAAAAAGAAGTCCTGTTAGGGCAAAAAAATATACTGTAGAGACTTGTCTATTAGCTGCACCCTTTTGCTTAAGTTTGGGGCTAAAAATCACAGGTGTAGCTCATACACATGACCATTTCTTTAAGAGGGAGTAAACTGGCTTGTAGGGGTCAAAAATTGAAGAGATACAGTAGCCTTAACTAAAGATTAAACATATTGAAGTCTGCAGTTGATCATTGCTTTCATTACAAGTGGTGACTCCTAAAGGAGCCGTTAATTTGGATGCTGTCTGGACAGCACAGCTTTGCTGACAGAGGTCGTATTCAAAAGGTTGAGATTGATGAGATCTGCAGATGGATGGATGACGCCGGGGATGACATTCCACCAGAGATGATCGCGTAGTTGTTTTGTATGTGCTGTATCACCAATGCATTGAATAGCACAGAAGTTGAAGAAATCTGGGAAGAGGAGTCCGATGACCAGTTGTACTATGCAGATCACTTCGAACACCAACAAGCAGAAATTGAATCTGAATGTTTTGAGAACATTTTAGTGAAAGGGAGAGCAAGGACTTATATGGTTTCTAACTAAGCAACTACAACAGTAGCTGAACAGTGAACATTTAATGGTGTCTAGACTTTCCTCATTAAATGATTGTGTGGTTAACAAGCAATTGTATTTCACCGTTCCCCTGCACTTTATTTTCGTGCAAATTCCATTGTTTTCATTTTAACTGTGGGCTCAAGCAATGAAGACAAGTTTATTGTGAACATCTGCAAGCAAAATAATCACCAGCTCTTTTTACAAGAGTGCTTTTTGGGAGTTCTTACTTTTTTCCCCAAAAATCATGCTTGAAAGTTGGGGGTGCAACTTATACACAAGCCTTTAAGGTAATTCTAAAAATGCAATACTCAGGAATATAAAATAACTGACACATTAGGAGACACTTTTTGTGGTAACACTTACCCCAAGTTTTCCAGATGCTGCTCTTCTTACCATGGGTGTGTCATCTGAACACAGACTACGAAAATGGCTGCAGAAACAACAACTGAATTAGCAGTGTTGCATCCAGGTTTTACTGGGTAGGGGTCCTCTGGACCCCTTGCACAAATACTTATAATAATAATAATAATAATAATAATAATAATAATAATAATACATTTCTTTTGACAGTAGGCCTACAGTACCAGCCAGAGGGTGATTTACAATAGGGAACTGCATTTAAGAAATATATAAATATAATGGATTACAAGTAAAACAAACAAAGATAAAAAATAAGTATTAGTTTGAATTTAAGTAACATTTTAGAGCTCTTTTAAATTTATCTATCGTTGACAACAATTTAATGTCATTAGGTAAAGAGTTCCAACTTAGAGCACAGGAATTCTGAGATGTTTGTACGCCCCAGTTAGTGTTGGATTTAACTGTTCAAAAATTAATAATAATAATAATACTTGGGGGTCCAGACCAGAATTTTGTAAAATGGTGTTGGTGATTGAAATTCCTTTAAACACTCTCAAGAACAGTTTATTGCATTGTTAAGATAAGTATAACAGGAGCTTGGTTTATACGCCTCCAATTTACAAATTTGCATATAATTCAAGCATGAAATTTGCACATCCACAAGGACCCCTTCTTAGCACAGTATTTTAGGCCATCCAAATGCAAAATATTGCATCCCAGGATGCAATGACATGCTCTGGATGCAACACTGAATTAGAGAGAGAGATACCAAAAATATCATCAATAAAATTTAAATTTAAATGGTGCTCAAATCTTTTTACACCATTTACAGTGCAATGCCAAACTTTGCCTTATTTCATGTACATCAACATCATTTTATCACTTGATAATGCCTGGTAAGGCCACTGGCACAAAAGGGTCATTTAACCCATTCACTCCCAGAAGTGATCGGCATGGAATTTCTCTATACAAGAACAGTGTAACCTGTGGTTAATCATTAACAAGTCACTGATCGAATCAGACATCAAGAATTGATCCAACTCCAAATTCTCCAAACTAACTTAAGACCAAATGTACATGTATGGCAGTCGTTTCAGAGAATAGCTACTCAGATATTGGGAGTGAAAGGGTTAAACACATATTCTGGAGCTTACAATGTATCCTGGTTTCTGTAGTATGATGTCTTACAAATTACTGCTATCCTGCAAACCCCCCTCCCAAACCCCATCCCTAACCCCTGTTACCTTCATGCCCCACCCAGCACACTTACCCTCTTAGTTCTGCCTTGAGATTTGCATTAACCCTAGCATAGGCAACAGCAAACAGACCACATGCTGATGTTCGAGAAGTGAACCAGTCACCTGAAAGTCAAACAATACTCACAGTTAGCAGCAGCAATACAATTTAAGTCATTAAGACTAAGATAAACATCACTGAAAACAAAGTGCTATCTAGAGTGAATAACCAGCAATCATTTCACTTTGAGCATCTGAGTCATGATTCTTCATAGTAAGTGCCTCATACTATGGATTTAAGCAATTTAAACAGTTTACTTGAAGATAATCACACTGCCTTCCAATAACCTATCACTTTGGCCTTCAAATCTGCTTCTATTTACTTATGAATCTGAAAGAGAATTTCATAATACGTGAAAAGTCATGGGAAAGTATGTCAGTTTTGTAAAACTACATATAACATTTTTTGTAATGAGAATACCATTGCAACTGATGTTTAAAAAATAATACAATGTGAGGCAAACCTTGGGAAAGCCTTTTCACTAAAGGAACAAAATGATTTTCCAAGTCCTGGGTCGAATGCTCTGCAGCAATTGTTCGAAGGGACTCAACAGCCTTAAATGAGAAAATAAATCAATAAGTAAACAACAGTCCAGCTATTCCACTGAATGGATGTTACTATATAATATCATGAAATCACAGTGACCAGCGGGCAGGTGGCACTAAACTATTCTCTCCTTCCCAGAAACAACCATAATTTTCACTTAATAAAAGAGCTCCACACAAGCACCATTCTACAAGAGTCACATGATTGTTCATCTGTTAAAATTCAGGAGGAAGAGTTAGGGAATCAACATGTCAGCCCATGTGACATGTCTGATTGAACTGATTACAGTAAATTAATTGAAGACATCAATTTATCTGTAGCACGTCTGTTCAATGATTGTGCTCAAATACACCGCCCACCTGCTCACCAGCTGTTACATTACCTGATTATGGGCTCACACTTTATTTCCTGCAAACTGTAAAACTGACAGTTTTATTCAAAATTTATGACACATGGGCTAGTTTCTTCATTCATTACGACAATGGCATCCATGATTTTCAGGCAAGTTTGATTCTTTGTTTCATGTACTACAATGCACAGAATTCCTTTTTCCACTGCATTATTAATTTTAAGTTATACAAATGAATAGCACCTCCTCCCCAAAACCACATCAATACTGGACATTCATGTTTTGTCTAGAGGAGTTGGTAAAGAAGAATTGTTCCCCTAAAAGGGAAAATAAGGATAATTAATTACTGGTAGTCCTTGTTTCTCTGACTTTTTTTCACCATGGCAAAGATGGTGACATTGAGCAAATAAAAAATCCTTGCAAAAAAATACCCCGCTTGTATTTTCCTTGAAAGATCAAATGATTCCTATATGTACATGTACCAATTCTTTACGACATACCTTATCTCTGACAACTGTTTCTTCTACTGTGGCTAGACTTTCAAGTGGAGGCTGAAATTAAAGAACACAGTAATCGCCAGTTTTATCACTGATATGGATTACAGGTGCCTGGAAAAATATTTGTAGAAGCAATGGACAATATGAATAGATGACAACTCAATGAAATGTTGCCTACTCGATCAGCTTACATATGTACATCTGAAAGCTACAAGCAAATTTCAAATTATTACGCATAGCCCCACTTGAAGCACAGACTGTTATATAAGTTGCAACAAGTAAAATAAGCACTTACCAGCAAGCAATGTACATAGTCTGGTCCTCCCACAAGAGGGGTAAAAGTCCCAAGCTACAGAAAAAAACAGTAAATTAGCATACATATTTTATACTTATATTTTTTATTTTTATTTTTCAAACATATTTGTGGACATTGTTATTACCACTGACAAAAGCTATAAAAATCAATGTACAGCACAGTGGAATGTTTCTTTACAAAATTAATGATCTACAAAAACACTAATCTACACATACATTGTATGCAGAACAACTGGAAATGTAACACTATTCTGTACAATTTATATTGACATGAATCGCAAACTAGATCCAACTGAATGGGTGTGATGAAGAAAGCCTTCAGTTTCAAAGTGCATACAAAACAATTTGAAGGATAATCTAATACTTTATCAGTGCTCTACCTTAGCGGTAGTCCACTAGTCCTGGACTAGTGCAAAATGCTTCTGGACTAGTAGAAACTTAGAACCACTAGTCACAGGACCAGTAACTACTTTGTAGTTTGTAATGTTTAAAAAATAATACAAGGTGGAAACAAAATATACGTCTTGTAAACGCTGTTTCGATGCGTTCCTCGCAATGTTCCGACTACCACAGAACTTCCACAGATTTACTCAGGACTAGTAAATTTTCAGTTCAACTAGTCCAAATGTTAAGGTCGAGCACTGTTTATGGGGGACAAATCTGAGGGAGTCAGTGAAACAAGAGTGTGATCAAAATTCACTCAAAATGAACATCATTGGAAACCAACGAAATTTCACTTATTTGACTTGAAGATAGTAACATAGTTTGGGTGTTTTATCTCTTTTGTTTCGCATTTCATAGTATACAAGCAAAAATTTAAATATGCTGATTGGGTGAGAGCACACCAATATAATACCAAACAGTGCAGAAAGTTGAAATTAAGTGAAGAAATTTTAAATTAAATTTTTGCATCTATATCATTACCAAGTAATCAAACACTTTCAAGTGCAATGTTGAATAAACTTGTAAATGTACTCATAGTTTTTCCAAAGAATTTCAGTCTTTAAAAAATTTACTTGTGCTCATTTATTCTAAACTGCACTCGAAACCATTGAATCATCTATACTAATTTTAGGGTTTTACTGCAAACCTCCCTTCGACTCATTTCCTCTACTGGGTCTACTTTTCTGCAAGTACATTGACATTCCAAAAAAGAACTCCCATGGAGTCGGTAAGATCTATAGTTATTGATTTTACACACAAGCCAAGATTCTAGTGGTATTGATTCCAAAGAGAGAAATCACAGTGGATAAATAGTTTAACACTTACTTTCCATAACATAAGTTAGGTTAAATCTAAAGTAATTATCATTTTGTTAATATACATGACCTGTTCAGCAAGTGCTAGTAATACTTCATCTTCGTCATAAATTGTATCTAAAGGACATATTCCATTTTCACTAGATTAGTCAACTATCAAAAATGCAAGCAAATATGAGAAACAAATTTATCAAACTAGTCATGTAATACTGATGCAGGGAAAATTCGGTAAGATTTCCGCACAGTTCCCTACTTCACTATGCTTGCTGTAGTTGAATTGTCTTGGGAAGTGCGCATGCAAACATTTCTGAGAACGAAACCATACGGCTACAGCATGCATAATGAGGTAGGGACCTGTGAGGAAATCTTACCAAAAATTCTACTCATCTTAGAGCTTGGTTATAAATGAAAAACATTTGCCCAAGCAGCAAAAACTGGTTGCAAATAAAAAAAACATTCTTCAACTTTTTATGTTAAAATTAAGTGCATGGTCTTGTTTCACATCATGACTTCATCTGCATTTGACTCGACTAATCCTCATCAATGTGCATAATAAATCTGTAAAGGTCCCATTCATTTCAAAATTTAATGTTCTTGCTGCATGAAAGTTTGATTACAGAACTGTAAAACAAGTCAGAGTGATTCAAGTTTGCTCCACATGTTGCACAACAAATTTAATCATATTGCTTTGTGCGTATCTCCCTACATAAATTCCAGTTTCCATTTTGATCAGTTACATGATTGTGCTGTGTACGGTTTACCCTGTGTACTTCTCAGCAAAGTAACTTTTGAGGTTATGTTTATTTGTTGTTCTCAAGTTTAACAGTTTGTCTCACGCATAACGGATAGCAAAAGGTAAATTTGTCAAATACTATAACTTCCTTCCGTAAACAAATAATATTACATGTATGTACAATGTAGTGGGCAGGAAATTCAAGCCGGGATTCGGTGGATAAACGATACCGAAGTTGGCTGTCATGGAATTTAGAGCCTCAGTATACACTTCTCACCACAATGAACCTCTATTTTTTTGTTTTTAGAATAACAAATCCGAAACCGTCTGCGATTTTGCCCATGCAGATCGACCTTTTTACCCCGAATTCTTTACGATAACGATAAACATATCACAGTTATGGCGATACAAGTAGCAAATATATATTATTTTCACTCTCCAGAATTCGAATGGTCGTGCTGGATTCTCCATTCACATGGCCATTTCAATGATAACAAAGAACACAAACGATTTATTTTCTTCGCGTTATATGGTCAGTAGTATAGATGTAGACTAAAAGACTGGAGCGCATTCATACTTCAAACATAAGCTAGATTATTATTTTGACGCCGAACTGTCAAGAGTTATGGTGAATCTGTTTCAGCACAAATAAACAAGTACAAACTAAACTTCCACAATTACCTGTAAGAAAAGGTATAAGTTCACTCCTTGTTCTTTCCACGCCCAAAGCCAAGGCAATAGTCGAAAGCTTCTTGATAGAATTTAGCCGCAACTGCGAATGTTTATAAAAAGTCAAAATCAGCCAGTTAGTCGAAAGAGCACACGACTCAAAGGAGAGTTCAACACAAAACACGGCAAGATTTCGGTTGTACAAAAACCAGATCAGTGGATGATAGCTTGGCATTATGTTTTACCTGAACATCCTCGTTTCTTAGCTCATCGATGAGTACAGCAATGGGATAAAGAGAGTCATCTCCGTCGCCGGACGCCATGATACACGGGAGAGCCTTCGTATCTGCTCGCGGCTCGCCTCTCATTCATGCACACTACCCAGCAGTACTTGCGCTGGAATTGGAGCTCGACCCAGTTTGAGTGAGAGTTCATTTGGCATGATCCGGATTTGGATTTTCTGATTCGAGATCACACTAAACATGGCCATTTGCACAAGAATTAATCGGTTTTCTTGATGGACCATGATCTGATCATGAGTGATCGATCACAAATGCAGATCCGCATCCTACCAAAGGAATGTGCCCTTTGATGTTCCATAATCGGTGTGATCTCGGCTCGCAAATCCAGGTCGACGTCCGGTATCCGGTCGATAAGCCCCCAAGTCGATTAGCCCCCAGTCGATAGGCCCCCACTAAGTTGATTAGCCCCCAAACTACACGTCGACAAAGTTGGCTCCTAACGGAGATCTCTTTTCGACTTAGAAGATTACTCTTTCGCTACAGGTTTCGCTTTGTTTTACTCATACATGCATGGAACTGAAGTCAGTAAGTTAAAGATCGTTCGTTTGTTCGTTCCTTCGTTCGTTGAGGGTGACCGGGTTTCCTTCCTTTACTCTTTTTTTTTTTCAAAATAATAAGCTCATGTTGATCATTGACTTTTGAAGATGTGGTTGCTCCTAAAGGAAGCCACAAATTTACAAGATACACTTAATCGATCAGATCAACCGATTTGTCTCGGCCGCAATATAAGGCTACTATTTCATCCGACATTAAAAAGTTTGATTCGTGGACCATCGCAGGTTTGTTAGAATGCCGATGTAGTTAAAATAGATCGCGAGTTTGTTTGATAATAGATAAGTTATTTGACGGCTAATCGACTCTTAGTTTGGGGGCAAATCGACTAGGGGCTAATCGACTAGGGGCTAATCGACCTACAACCCGACGTCCGGATCATACCAAAGGAACGCACCATACGTAGCCTGCGTCCCATACTTATCTAACCCCGGACAGTAACATCGGATTTTTAACAAGGCGTTTAGTTGTACTGCGGTGTAGGTTAACCCTGAGCAATCAACTAGCTGAGGACCATAAAGATCTCTTTTAGAATTCCATCCCGCGGTAGCCTGCACGTGTGGCGGGCGGGCCCGTGGTCAGAGAGGAGGAGAGAAGAGGAATTCGAGCCTAGTGGGGGAGGGGGGGGGGGGAGAGCGGGTAGAGGGCGTGAAAACTCCCCCTCTCGGCTCCCCTTTGAAAGTCGGCCAGACACGTACAGGCTATTCCACCCAAAGAAAAGAGTCAACATGCCCCCACGACGGCCCACCCTCCGACCCTCTCATCTTGAAAGAAAACAAAAACATGTTAAGTGTCTTATTTTAGCTGCTGTGTTTAGATGGACTTAATAATAAAGGATAAAATATCATCCATACTTTTAATGTATTTCATCTCACAAGAGCTGAGCGCACCGCATGAATTGTTACTGTGCGAGCGCATTTCTATACGGTTAGCCTCTTTAGTTGCCTCCATCATGATCATCATGACTCACGGGTCCATCAAGAAATGACAAAGATTCTTATTTTTAACAGGCTACAGCTGAAACACACAATTCAGACGGTTAGTGGTCCTAGGCAATTTGATAGGTGCGCGGTTTTCAGAAACCCATTTAGCAGGACAGTGCGGACTGACAAGCGAACCACAGGAGACCTACTCTCGAGTGAGACGGCCGCCTGAATCAAGATATCAGAGTCGAGAATTTGCGACTGATACGAATGCGAAAGGTTGGGTGAGGGTTGAAGGGAGGGGTAGGTGGACGGAGGATAGAGTATGTAGACTGTTCAGTCATAATAAAAAGAAGTCTAATGGGCGTAGTGTCAGACCGTCCTGACGGAGGAGAGGGTATGAATGTAGGGGGGAAATCTTGCATGTCTCTCCGATCCCTTCTTGCTTTCCAGTTACACCGCTAGGAGAAAAAATATATTATACATCTTATGGGCTCCTGTATCAATAAAGAAAGGCTTGATACTCATGTTACTGTTGACTGCCTGTGAGAGAGGGAGTCGATAGAGCTGGGAGGAAATTAAACTCGCTGGGTCGTTCCCAACCCCTACCCTTGCTGCTTCGAACCTGATAATTCACTCGCATCTGTTTTTAAGTAAGTAAGTAAGTAAGTTGCCTTTATTTAAACACGATGTAGATAAAAGCTGACAAGCTTGTGGGGTCGTGTAAAATTAAAGTATTAATAAAAATTAAATTAATATTTACAATCATTTAAGCTATTTACATTTGGATTTATAAAACTATTTACATTTGAATTTAATTTAAAAACTAGCGCTTCTTTGTGTAATGGGTAGACAAATTAATTGACTACTAACAGTCTTCTTATTAGAGGCTCTGGTAGAGAAGCACGAATAGGCTCAACTGGTCATTAATAAACAGTAACCAATAGGGCTTTTTTGGACCGACACGTACAAGAGATCAGTACACGTCGCATCCCAGGACAGGACTTAGCGTGATTTCGCTGTGGCGTGACTGTCCGGCCGGGAAGACTTGGTACTAGTATGGTCGGAGAGGCAAATTCGTGTAAATTATTTGGGTGCGATGTAAAAATGTAATTTTACTTCCCGGAAAAATTAACAGCAGAACGCAAGGGAACGGTGAAAGCCGCCATGGAGGACAACTCGCTGTCTGATACTTCAAACACAGTAGAAAGCAAGAAAAAGGAGACAAATAAAGAAAGACCAAAAAGTCTTGATTTAGAGAGCCTAGATTACAGCAACGAAGAAGAAGATACATCGAAGTGAGTTGAAACAAGTGGTCAGATTTGCATGTTCATCTCTGTTTTATTCCTGATTCACTTTGTCCAGATTTCTTTTGATTAATAACTAGTTTTAATCCTTGATGTTAGGAAAGCGAAGGACCTTGCGTCTTCTCCAGAGGATTTTCTTTCTTCGCGCAGCGCAGAACCAGAAAGGTGAGTTTACGTAATTCTCGGAAACGTATTCCTTCCTTGCAAAAAAGTGTTAAATTTAAATCCAGTAATTTTGGGAACATGATCCTAACCATATCTCCCATTTTGTATAGTGCAGTTAATTCTCTAGGTATACGTAGGGTGTTTTCTTGGTTATTTCCCTAATAGATTTTGCTTGCACTCAAGTTCCGTTCGCTCCTTGCATTTACACAGTCAACCTTTCATTTTAGGAACCAAGGTTACATGCATTATGCGTTTATTCCTCTTGAATCCATTTGTTTTAGCTTCTACTTCATCACTTGGTTAAAATGTATAGCTAACCTTATGAAACAGAAAAATACGATTTCATGTATTAGCCCGTACAAATACAAATATATGTTTTTGTTTAATCAAAGATGGATTTTTTGCAGTTGTTTATAAAATAAGAACAACTGTGAGAACAGCCGAATCAAGTTCTGATTTTATATCTGTCTGAGATTTCAAATGAATTGTGGGAAATTGATCGTTTAACTTTTCACCTTTCCCTGTAGAAGAAAGTGTGTCAAATAGATGACATTTCCGAGTTGTGAATTTTAAAAACGAAAAAAACCATATGTACGTACTTTTCGAAGAGCCATTATTTCCCTGAATTACCATAAAAACCTCTTTTACCATTTAAATGTTAATACTACAGTATCTTTAATATTTACTCTGTTTACAGTCAAGCACAACTGTTTTAGATCAGGAAAAAAAACAGGGTTCAATGAGGGAACTTAAGTTTTATAAATAAAGCTTTCGAAATTTTACTGAAGGCTTACAATGTACAGTTATTTTCCTTTGGTAAACAAAGTCTACAATTTAGCATCGAGACGAAACATGTGAACTTACTTTCAATCATGTTTGTGAAAAACTACTCAGTGAAACAGGTGGCTTTTTAAAAAGAAAATTTTGAAATATTTTTTAATTAAAAATAATGCAAGTATTGACAATGTGTTCCCCTGGAGAGTTTTAGGAAACTGTGCCACTAGTACATTTTAATAATAATTACAAGTTGTTGATTAAATGAATATTTTAGCTTCATATAGAGGACCCTCTTGGGTATTGCGGGTGTTATTAACTTTGTTTAGTATTTCACATAGTTGGTACAAGTGACTATTTCTATTTTGATTAGTCAATTAAGCAGGCCCTACTTCACTTATAAATTAAGGTCTAGCTTGTACATTGTAAAAGTTTGCTTTACATTGCAGACATGGGCAAAACGTAATTTTACAATCATTATGCTTTGAATGAACTGTGACTTTAGAAACCAAAAGGATTCATCCTTATCAATGCATTCTGTTAAAGTTTATTTTATGCACATTTTCAATCAATTAGCATTCTTACAAACTTTAGTATTTCAAAATGGATTTATTAATACTTAATTTTGCTATTCACTGTTGGGCCATAGATGCATGTTGAAAAATCATCATTGTCTATGTTACAGGTTAAATTTGATTTCAGGTTAAAACGATGTAACCTAGGTTGGTTTGTAATTTCTTTTTGTCTGGTATTCATTATCATAAATACATAGACAAAGAAATTACAAACCATTACCTAAGTTAAGTCAAATTTTACCTGTAACATCTGTAACAGTGTATTGCAGACCATGAATATGGTAACTTAAATAAGGTTGTCTATTATCTGTGAACCAATAGAATTTAAAAGGTACTGTAGAAGGAACCCCTCCTTTGGAGTGGAAGCACAGTAAAGAGGGTGGGAGGGTGGGCAGGGATGACAAATCTAATGCTTTTACTTCGTTGTGCATTAATGGTAATTTATTTTTACTGTATGTCAAGACACTAGCAAGTCCCAGTTGTTACAAGTTAAATTGGATTTCAGGTTGTAATCATTTAACCTAGGTTGCTTTGTAATTTCTTTGTGTCTGGTATTCATTATCATCTAAATACTAGACAAATAAATTACAAAGCAATCTAAGTTAAATCAAATTTAACCCATAACATCTATATTTATGATAGTGAATACCAGTCACAAAGAAATTATAAACAATCCTAGGTTAAATCAAATTTGACCTGAAATCAAATTTAAACTGTGAATTTATTACTCTGTAAAATTGATTGTTTTTTTTTTTTCGCTGTGTCTATATAGTCCTGATGAAGGTGATGACGCATCCCAAAGATCTTCATCTAGAAGGTAAACAGCAGTTTTTCTTTGATGGCCTTACAAATAGAAAACCAAGCAACACCAAGGTGTATGAGTTATAGGAACCTTTTATACCTGTACAATGTTAAGTATTGTTTTCAGTTATTAGGATTATTCACTCATAACATTTATGTCCCTGTTATTGAGAATGTTGATGATATCATTTCTTGCAGTCTCTTGGAGGTTTGTGCGAAACAGTCAGTTTGTCTTTATATTTAATTTAACAGATGCAGTGTCACATGTCAATGTCTTTAAGATATGAGATTTATTTTCTTGTCTTTTGCCTGTTTATAAAATATTGTTTTGACCACTCAAAAATAAGATTCATATCTTACACCATTGTGTAATATCATCAAATATCCATATCCGTTCCCTTGCATAAGAGAGGTATCTATTGTTTACATGTTGTGGTTTCGTCTTTTCCTCTGATTTCAGTAAGAGCATAGCCAGTAGTTTAAAATCCAAAATAAGAGATTTGAGTCCTTCAAGAAGAACTGGGACACCAACCTCAGAGAGAAAACCCAGCAAAGGGAAGAGTCCTTTGAAATTAAATGTAAGTCTTATGGATACTGTAACGTGAGATCAGTAGAATGCAAAAATTAATGTAAAATAAATCTCAGCAATTTGAGCTTGGAAAAAGCCATCTAGGACATGTGCAATGCCTATTTTAATTGAGTGGCTTTTGCCAAACAGCAATCTCCTTTAACCTTTAAGCCCCAATAATTATCAAAATTCATTTTCTGCTATCTGTTCTCATATATTTGTTATGGTACTAGTGAGGAGAATTTGTTTAAATATCAACTCGTTTTTGGTGATCATTTCGTTATCCTTATAGCCTGAATGGTTGATGAACAGTGAATATTGTTATGAGAAATTGGATGCTGGTCACTTCTGGGACTTAAAGGACTAAAAGACACATGAAGATCACATATGTCACACTAGCCCAAGTTCCCCCCCCCCCCCTCCTCTGATTCCTTGTTATGGCTCTGCATTCATAATACCACCAGAACGTTCATGATGGAATAGAGTCATATCAGAGTGAGATCACCCCGGTTTCTTTGCTGGGGTAGATTCTCATTCCTTTCTTGCACTGGTATAGTGGAAATGCGAAATGATTACTCAATTCAGCATGGAATCAACATAACGGTGTACTGAGATGGGTAGCACATGCCTACCTAATTTAAATCAATTCCATTCTCTTTTGTAAACACGAAACACAAATCAAATAGTCATGTAAACACCCCTTTAGGTTGGTATACATTGTGGCACCTAACAAGTTATAAAATGTAGTAAATGAATAATCCTCAATAAACCAGATATCCATGTTTGTTTGAACTCACTGATTTCTTTTCCTGAAATTTTGTTGTAGAAATCTCCTGGAAATTGGCTTCCTGCCTCTTTTAATCAGGTAAAATTTCTTTTACAACACTTTATATATATACCAATAAGAAGTATTAAAACCAACTGCAGTGCACATGTTTTCCTGCGCTGGATGCACAAGACTCGTTCTTGTTGGACTGTATGCATCTATTTTTTGATACGCGGTTATTTGCTCTTATAATAATTAGATTTTTTCAAGTTACAAGACAAAGTGTGGGGACTTCAGGAGGTTATTTAAAGATCTTCCAGACAGTGAGCAACTTATAGTAGGTAAGAACCTGTATATCTACAATAATTTTGATTCTCATTATCGTTATATGCAGCTGATCAAACAGCTGACCACTGAATTGACTGGGACACTTCTGAGTGTGTCATGTACAGTGACCAATACCAAATTAATGATTCACTTCTTGAAAGCTGGTTCACTGACTTACAGGAAGACCACTAAACCATTGCCAACAACTACTTATAGGGACGAGGGTAAGTTAGTTAATCACCTCCTGACCTTAGGGAAACAAACTATGTTTTCTTATATACAAGGCTAAAATGTTAAAAATTTTTTGTTAAGTTAAAAAGTAAAAACCAAATGTTTTCGGCTGTTTGCTCTGATGATGGAAGCTTACTGCTGAGGAAGTATTGTTTCCCATGTATTGTCTTTCAGATTATTCATGTGCTTTACAGCGAGATATTCTGGTCCATGGTCGACTGTACATTTCTCAAAATTGGCTATGTTTCTATGCCAACATATTTGGTTGGGAAACCTTTGTAAGTATGGCAACTGTTGCGACAGTGTCAACAGTAACAGTTAAACACTTTCCATTTTACATTTACAAACAATGCAGAAAATCTCAGCAAGGAATTTTGTCTGGAAATCTGCATAATATTATCGTAATTCATTCAGCAAACAAATCTTAAGGAGAACACAGAAGCATAAGATTGTGGTGGCAAGACTACAGAAAAGTGTTCTTTTGTTTTTTCATGTTGTGAAGTTAAATGACAATAAAATCTTTTGCATGCATGTAAGATGTGAAAATGTAATCGAGAAAGATAATTGGCCAAGAAACACACTTTACTTCCCTTTTCAACAGAGTTCTTCAATGCAATCTAACTTTCTAATTCAGTATCCCACAGGAGATAGTAAATTGAAATATGATAACTTTAAGGTACAGTAGTCACTATTACTGTCCTTAATTTTTTTATCAGGTAACAGTACAGTGTACAGAGATTAGCAGTATACGAAAAGAAAAGACTGCACTTGTCATACCAAATGCAATTCAAATTTGTACAGAGTCTGAAAAGGTGAGATGGACGTAGTAAGTAGAGATTGTATCATCTCTATAGTGTCAAATATTTTTCTTTAATATTTTTCCCATTGTACTGTACAGCCTCATCCTAAGTCTTGATTGTATTGAGATTTGGCACCAGAACTTTCAACATTTTGTTGTTAATCTTTGTTATTATTCTTTTTCAGTACTTTTTTGCATCCTTTATATCAAGAGACACAGCTTACACTGTGTTATTTAGGATTTGGCAAAATGCCTTATTAGATCAGGTAATAACATTATTATTAACAGTTTTTCCTTTTGAGCTATTTTCATCATTAAATATACACCAACCGATAATGATGATAATAATAGTAATAATGATAGTAATGTTAATAATGTTAATAATGATACTAATAATAAAAACCGCAGTCATAATGATAATGATGATGATAATGATAATGATGACAAAACTAAACCTAGTACCTTCATTTGATGGAAGTAAACATTACAGATGTGCTGTACAGGTTAGACTGATAGTGTGATCAAGACAAAAGGCTGAAAGAAAACGATGATAAAAACAAAAATTTATTAAGTATGTACAGTGTATTTGTTAATATGAAAAAAAATGTTATTCATTGTGGTAACTTCAATGATAATGTAAATTAGTTCTATGTCTCACGACGGAGTCACTTGGGTGGTGGTCGTGACGTTTCGACTGCTTACTGCTAGTCTTCTACAGGTGATGGGGTCGACTGTTCCCAGTGCAGCATTATATATCCCGTTGGTCTGCTGTGATTACAGTTTTAATGTCTACAGTGATGCTGCTGTGTAATGTCTACAATGATGCTGCTGTGATTACAGTGATGTGTCTATAGTGTATTTACTGTATTTGAGCCTCTACTGAAGTTGTACATCTGTTTCATCATTTGTTTGTTTGTTTGTTTTTTTGTTGTTGTTGTTGTTGTTTTTGTAGCCTTTGTCACCATCAGAGCTTATACAGATGGTTGGTAAATACTCTGAACCGCAGCACAACGCCAGTTCTGAGAATGACGATTCGGAGGACGAGGAAAAACAAGTCCTTAGTGATTCAGAAATTGACAGTGACAACGATCAAGAACTGAATTCAGACAGTGTCTCCTCGCTGAGCCAAGGTCAAAATGAGATGGCAAATGAAAATATTTCCACGGAAAGCCAGGTATTATGTTAATTTGTATGTTCAATTTGTATTTAAAGTCTTGTGACTTTACTTTATTTGAACCGTAAGAGTAGTTGACTCAGGATTCGACCTTTCAATTTTTAACGAGGGTGTACTGGGGAATTTGGTCTCACCAATGATTTCTTTCCAAGTTCACCAATGTGCTTCGTTTATCTCTTTGCACAAACGTTTTTTTCGGTTCAAGTCTTTTTGCAGGATTTTTTTCTAAATTACTTGACTTCATTATCCCACTTTATCTTGAGAATATCAAATGATCGGCCTCTTGCAACCCGTAATTTTACCTTAGATTTACACGAAAGATTGGGAAGGAAGGTTCTGGCGAGGGGGGGGGGGTAGGGAGTGCATTGGATAGTCAAATAGTTTGGGTAGTCATGCAGACATTTCAACTTGTTATGGTCAGGACTAAATCCGAAGCTGGATCAGAATTTGATTTAGATTTCTGTTTCAAGTACTTTGGTTTCCACCGAATTGATCAACTCTGAATCGAAACGATCCGATGACACCATTAACCTTTTAAAGACAAGTAGTTGCTTGTCATCCCGGGTCGCTCCGACGAAGGGCTAACGCTCGAAACGTCAGCACCACCCTTTTACCTTACGGTGATATAACTTACTTTGTCAGTTCGCTTGATTATCCCAATTTCTTGCGGGTTGTTAAACAGCCGATTAGTGTTGACCCAGCATTAAAATTAATGGCAAAACGTTAGCAACTGCTCAATCCAGGGTGAGCGCTAATCGACCCTCTAGGTATCGGGATGTGATCCCTGTATTTCAGGCTGCGCCCCGAAAAGACTCGGAGAACGCGCCTGTTGTATCCATCACTCCTCCATCGCCTGGTGTATTTCCACCTTCCACTGCTCAGGGTGGTGCGTCACCCAGTCGCGAGGATGGCGACCCAGCTGGTGCAGCGGAGAGGCAGAGTCAGCAGGCACCCTCGTCACCACGCAGAGACCTCCAGAACTTCCTTAAGTCTCCAAAGCCCAAGAGGAAGATAGCTCTTGGTTTAGAAGACTGTCAGCCGCCGAAGGAAAGGGAAGCGGAAGGAAGCAGTGGTTTGGACGAAGAGGGGACGGCGTCAGATTTCCACGATGACGAACTCACGGAAGGTTTGTTTAAATCTCATTTCGTGTGTTTGGAAGGAGGAATATGGAAATCTATAACGAAAGTTTTATCGAAGCGGTTATTAATTTAATGCCGTAAACCCAAACCTAGAGCAATCGATTTAGATGCACAGAGTCCGTGAACCAATCAAAACACAAGGGAGACAAATGTCTTCGACACCAAATGCGTGAAAACACGTGCAACCTCTTCGCGATTAATGAAACAACTTGATAAAGTAATTTGTACCACCGTGAGGTAAAAGAGCGACGAACGAAGGACTACCGCTTTGAAACGTCAGCACCCCCTCTTTTACCTTACAGTGGTACAAATTACTTTATCAATTTATTTGATTATCCTAATTTCTCGTGTTTCAATTCCCCACCGATGTAGCACCAGTTTCCTTAGAAACTACCCCCACAATACTCTTCGCGAGTAGTTTAGTTTACTTCTGATTTTTTTTTTTGAGAAAATGGCGCGAAATTCGTAGCCAGTCACCTCTCTAGCAATGCAAAACCCAGACAATTGCATAATTACTTTCGACGCTCAACTGGATACCGCTGTTAACTCATATGAAAAGTCTCCTTTAACATAAAAAGAGTCTACGTCACTGTTTGCACATAATGCCATGGTCTAATTAGCAATTATTCCACGAAATCGAGTCGTATATGAGCTAATAGCCAACGAGGCGCGTAGCGCCGAGTTGGCTATAGCTCGTATACGACGAGATTGAGTGGAATAATTGTTTTATTATATCTCTAAACCCTCGCTTATGAGACACTGGAATTAGTTTCTACGACAAGAATTGACTTTGTTATTGTTTTTGAACAGAACCATGTTGTTGCCGAGCCGACATATTGTAGAGCCGATGTGTAAAAAAGTTTCAAACACGAGTCCGGCTCGCTTTTAAACATCTCTTTAACGTACTTGTTTTTTTTTTTTCGAGTTAGCAAATTAGTTTAAGAATTTTAAAGTGGAAAAAGTAGGCAGAAATAAAATAAAAACTCAGTTTACGGGCTTCAAAATGGCGGCTGTTTGTAAGAGTTTCACTTTCGTTCGTAATAATCAATTTCGCAATATAATTTGCCCACTTACAAAAACTTGTAAAAGATTTTTCAGTGTATCACAGGTAAATCGGAAAAAGGAAAGGACTTGGATGTGAAAGTGAAAGGGTTAGGAATAATGAAAATCGCATACGTTAAGCCTGGTGAGTTTATTTTGATTTTTTTTTTTGTTCTTTTTAGTTCCAGTGAATTGTCCATGTGATAGTCACCTGGTAAGGGAGTTCGTAAATGAGGTAAGGTCACAACCATAATGTACTGTACATTAAAGCAAACAGTATCACAGCACAGTACTGTTCAGTAGCTTTCCATATAATGGTCACGCTGCATGGTTTGATACACAGATGAAAAAGATAGAAACACACTGTATAGTAAAATAAACAGTACCACAGTACAGTACTGTTCAGTAGCTTTACAAAGAATGGTCACACTGCATGGTTTGATCCACAGATGAAAAAGTTAGAACCACACTGTATAGTAAAACAAACAGTACCACAGTACAGTACTGTTCAGTAGCTTTACAAAGAATGGTCACACTGCATGGTTTGATCCAAAGATAAAAAACTTAGAACCACACTGTACAGTAAAACAAACAGTACCGCAGTACAGTACTGTTCAGTAGTTTTACAAAGAATGGTAACACAGATGAAAAAGTTAGAACCACACTGTATAGTAAAACAAACAGTACCACAGTACAGTACTGTTCAGTAGCTTTACAAAGAATGGTCACACTGCATGGTTTGATCCACAGATGAAAAAGTTAGAACCACACTGTATAGTAAAACAAACAGTACCACAGTACAGTACTGTTCAGTAGCTTTACAAAGCATGGTCACACTGCATGGTTTGATCCACAGATGAAAAAGTTAGAACCACACTGTATAGTAAAACAAACAGTAGCACAGTACAGTACTGTCCAGTAGCTTTACAAAGAATGGTAACACTGCTGGGTTTGATCCACAGATGAAAAAGTTAGAACCACACTGTATAGTAAAACAAACAGTACCACAGTACAGTGCTGTTCAGTAGCTTTATTAAATAGATTTAGGCAAGCCTAAAAGCGGAGCTCCTCACACAGACCCTCACACATTGAAAATGTTGTCACTAAAGGTATTAAATACGCCTGGTGTACGCAACTACTTAAAGAAGATTCGATAGCTCAAATAAATCGTCAAAAAAACATCTAGCTCACGACTCAACGGAAGAACCATTACCTGGTCAGCAAAATTATAATAGTTTTAAAGCAACACCAAAAGCAGCTAGGCAGCTCTTTAACAAAGGAAAAATAGACACTCAGCTTTATGCTTATGTCCCTCCAAAAACGCTTGAAAACTTGTAGGAAGAAAATTTTTCCTCCAAAACCGCTATGAATATAGAGATTACTTCATGGTTAGTGAGGGCGGACGATTTTTCTTCACGAGTTGTGAAGAATAGAAAACGAACGAGTGAGCGCAGCGAACGAGTGAGTTTACTTTTCTTCACAACGAGTGAAGAAAAATGGTACGGGCGAACTAACCATGAAGTAATTTGTTTATTTTTTAGGTACTGAGATATACTCCTTACAAAATACTACTAACTGATCATGAATCACGCTGGGCTAGAAAAATCAAGATACCACAACAAGGTGCAAAACGCACTTAGCAGGCTTTATTTTGGAGCATACCGAATAAACATGACAGTCAAGTTAAAAATGCGTTCAAAATTTACTTCTCTAAAATGATACAAACATTGCACGAACTGGAAAATTCTACTTTAAACACTGTTGGAATTGTCGTTAGAAGTGTAAGAACCAAAGACAGTTAAAAACGTTTTAAAACGACTCGTGAATGACTCAGGAATGTCTTGTGTACGGGAAATACAATGTAAAATTACCTTTTTGTTTTGATCAGTTTAATGCGGCTCTTGCTTTTTCAATCACCACTTCTTTTGAGATGCTGAATCCGTAGCTTTTTTATTCAAATAACCGTTGCGAAAGAGAGAACGGAGCGAACTTGGCTCATAATCTTTGTTTTCCTTCTTTCCCACTGCTACCGGACAAATTCACTCATGAACTGAATTGAGCTCGTTTGAAGGAATTTCTTCTACGGACCTTGATTCGCCTTTCAACGTCAAGAATTCTTTCAGTGAAGCGACGGGCTGTTCGGATTTGTTATTCGTATTTTTATTTTCTTGATCTTGTATGAAGTCCTCGACTGAAGCTGTATCTGCAAACCTAGAATTTCTCAAAGAAGAAGCTGAGGAAGAAGCCGTTATTGCTCACTTTTTGCCGAGTTGATGGCGCCAAAACTGATCCCACCTCTATGAACAGTGAATTGGTCGGACCACTTTTTTTCACTAGTGAAGAAAATGGTCCAACCAATCAAATTGCTTCTAGTTTTTTACAGACTATTTTTCTCACACAGATTTATAAGGAGTAAATCTCAGTACCTATGGAATAAAATCCGTTTCTTCAGCAAAACATTGTAGACTGCTGTAGACTGCTGGCTGTAGGTTGTGTAGCCGCGGCAAGCCGCGAAAAGCGCGCGAAAAACAAAGCCTCCTTTCGGTTTAAGACCTTCTAAATATCCCAGATGACTATGGCCGCCATGTTGGGGCAACATCGTCGTCGTCGTCGTCGTCGTCGTCGCTAGGCGCACGCGCCCGCGAGCCATGCCGCTAGTCACGATGACCATGAAAACTCAAACGCATGGTTTTCTCAATTTCTATCCTCGCACGGTAGTTATGGGGCTCCGCTCTGCGGCTCTTCGAGCCGCTGTGGAGCTCCGCTACAAAGAATCGTCAGGCTGCACGGTTTGATCCAGAAATGAAAAAGTTAGAAGCACGCTATAGCAAAACAAAAAGTATCACAGTACAGTACTGTTCAGTAGCTTTCTAGGGAATCGTCGCATTACATGGTTTCATCATTTGCCTTGTTTCCTGGTGATTGACTTTCAGGAGTTTCCAGTAGTTGTGGACACGCTTTATGAATATCTGTTCACTGAGTCCGATTTCTATAAGAGAGTCCAGAAGGCACGCCGAACTAAAGGTACCAACATAATTAGCACGTAATCCCGTGTTAGTGCTTATGATCCATTTAGAATTTTAAATTATACATTGGACTGAGTGGAGTCCAATTCCATCTGTGATCATACGAGTGGTAACAAGATCGGACGACCGCGCAGCCAATTAATCACAAAAGTTAAATTTTCGAGAAAAGAAGAAGAGCCAATGCAAATTATAAAAAAAAATGTTGTCATTTTTCTAGGGAAAAAGCCCCAATTTAGGAGTGTGTACACCGTTTCTAAGGTGATTGAAACCAAGGTTGTGATTGGTTGATTTACACTACAACTTTGAATGTTATTGGCTTATTGAACTGTCCGATAACAAACTGTCCTATAACAACTTGGCAAGTGAATTAGTGGAAAATAGGAATTTTTTAAACCAGTCACAATCGATGAAATTGTAATTTTTTGTGATTATTGGAACTATACAGCAACTAAAGGTTAACGCACAACCGTTGGTTAGCGATAATCGACGAACAAATTTCTTTGATTAGATTCATGGAGGTGTCGAGCACCAGTTATTTTGCTTTCTGTTTTTTTTCTTTTTTTTTTTTGTGGGGAAATGGAGAGATTCTGTTTTCCTCGAAAGCATTTTTTCTCGGTGTGCGAAATTCGGCCAATACAAATCAGTTTATAAGAAACAGTTTAGATGCCTTCATAAAGGACAAATAGGTAGAAATACATGCCTTGGAAACTTGTTTTCGCCGCAACGTCAAACTCGAAAGAACCTATCATAGTTAACTTGTGTGAGCTAACACAATTGGTTTATTTTACAATTACTTCTGATTGGCTTAGATGTTTCAAGATTTAGCGATCAGCTTAGGCAGTAATGCAAAATTGAAGCATTCGCGGAATTTCTGTCCACATGTAATGTAAAACTGCTTCATTCGATTTGTTATTGCAATTACGTTGCTCCTGTGTTACTTTCTCCAGACTTGTTGTTCACCTCGTGGGAAAAAACAGAAGACGGTCAGAGAAGAACTATGACATACACCGTCTCGCTGAATCATGCCATTGGTCCAAAGCATTCTTCAACTACAGAACAACAGGTCAGTGTACAGGAAACTAAATTTTGGGACAACCGACAACTGGGGGAGTGACACGCAGATTGTACTCGTCCGGATACACGTTAACGCGCCACATTTTTTCCCCACTTGCTCTCCTGTGTGCTGGACAGTTTTTTTGATAGGCGATGGAATCTGCGAGGTAATAGAGAGGTAACGGACCAGAATTTAGAAAAGATCCCTAGAGCCAGCAACATTAACGACCTGCAAAAGATCACTCTCTTAGAAATGGCGCACATACTGAGTTTTGTGTCCATTAAATAAGAAACTTCCGTGGTACCTTAGGACTAAGGTTTGGCCCCAGTTCTAGGAGATGTAGGAAGCAATTAATAGCCCTCAAATCGTAATAATAATAATAATAATAATAATAATAATAATGGTAATGATAATAATACCAAACGAACGTGCGCTCAGATCATGGTGTATCCAAGGGTTCGATGAATTCACTCTTCACGAGGTTTTACTGTTTCCTTTTGGTGCGTTCCTTTTCTATGATCCAGATAAGGATTTATAATCCCAGGTCACTCAGATAAGGAGGAATTGAGAGAGTCGATGAGTACGTGTCTACAGTGGATTCATCGGTTTCTTCGATGCGCCATGATCGGTGTGATCTCGGATTGCAAATCCAGATCCGCATCATACCAAACGAACGCATCTTTAAATTAACGCCTTTTCTTACAGCATTGTTTACTAGGGAGTATTCCAGGAAGAGTTTATGTTGTACGAGCAGAGGTGAGTGTGGTAGCGTATTAAAATAAATTTAGAAAACAGTCCTAAGAAAGTACGCGCGCTGATTGGTTAGAAATCGTGTTTCTATAACTCGATAGAAACACAGAACTAGCACGAGCTGTTGACGTAATGATGACGCGAGCAAAGAGAATTTACATTTTGATAATCAAAGCTAACAAGTTGCTTTTCTTTTTTTCGTTGCGGTGTTTTCTAAAAGAAATAGAAAACATGTTCTTCGTGTTTCTATTGAGTTATAGAAACACTCGTGAAAGTTTAGGAGAACTCGAAAAAGCTGTGGAAACACTCGCCTGCGGCTCGTGTTCCCACAGCATTTCTCGTTCTCCCAAACTTTCACTCGTGTTTCTATAACTCGATAGAAACACGGTACATGTTTTCTATTTCTTAAATGATGTTCGATGATAGATAAGTCAGCTTTGTTTTTTTTTTTTTGGTAATGGTTTATATACCGCACATATCATGTACATATTTATGGCGGTTCACAATTCTTTCTCGAGCGTGAGATCGGACGTCAGCCTGTAAAGGCGCCTCTGGGAGCCGATATCAGTCCATATTAGATCTCAGCCAGCCACCCACCAGTGCATGAATGTGAATGAAAGACATATGAAATTACACTCTCAAAGGCCCAACCACAACACCGCGATCTACGTCCCCTAATCTTCGCAAACAGAGTGTCGCTTCTTTAACGTTCCACGAAGTTGTTACGAACAAGGATTGCGAGACTGGACCTACGGTTTATCGACCTTATACAAGAAGACTAGAAAGTCTAACCATTTACAAATGTCATTGCAAAGGCAGCACTTTCTCCTCAGCTTTTTTAAGACCCCGAGTCATGGTCCGGTCGAGGTTCGAACCCACGACCTCCCGCACGATAATCCCGTCAACAAGTTGGAAAAGTAGTTGAGACATTCGACCATCGCAGAGCCTAAATGCAAAACCGATAACCTTACACCTTACTTTCCCCCACGTCCCTTCTCAATGTGCTAGCAATCCGAAACAACACTGACACCGTGACCACACAACGTTGAAACGGGAGAGGGAGGGGGGAGATCACCAATTATAAAAGTGGAGGAATAGCAATATTCAAAGTTGGAAAAGTGATTTTTGGATCAAAAGTGTCTCAACACTTTTGCACCTACAATGGGGGACAAAACTCTTGGGACGATTAACACGCTATGAATTAATTTCTCTTCCTCTCCCCCTCCCCCCAAAGCAATGTTGCAGTTTGTGCAGCTCTGTACACCTTAGCCTGTTCTGTCATCCCAACATTGTTTGGAGGGGGGAGGGGAGGGACATTCTTGGCATCCACGTGGTTAGAGAAGTGCATATTACGCTACATCTGATTATTTCATAAGTTAAGGATGTGGAAACAAGGTTTTCCATAACTGTCCCAAGGATTTTTGTCCTCCATTGTCTGAACAATATTCCAAGTGTTATATATGAAATTTGCTAGGAATTTTTGAGTGGAAAGTTGGGAGACCAGTATTCGTTGTCTCCATTTTTAAAAGTACGCTATGTCAGGTACCTTATTGTGTGCGTGTTTTGAAAACAAGTCGGAGGTGAGGGCAGGTAGGGAACAGCATTCTGTCATATATGATATAAAGAGTGGTGTCGGTTTTGTTATATAATTATTATCTATTTGTTCATTGTCTTTAAACCATAGTTTTCAATGCCTAAGGGTCCGGAGTGATTTTAATTCACATTCTGGGAATGTGTAGTTTTCATGTCTTAAAACTAGTTGTATCCAAAGGGGTAAAAGTGGATGGGGAGAGGGCGTGTGATTCGAGATTCGTTCCCAGGCTTAGCCCAATTTTTGTAACCGCTTTTGGGGGGAGGATGCGTTTCGTCATCGCAGATAGAGCAAACATGGAATGTCTGCAAGCTGGGAGACAACGCGTTGTGTATTTAATTACATATAGTCGAGCGGATGTTGTCAAGTTTCCTTCAAAAGAAAGTTTTTCCAATGTTGTATTACAAGCTTGGCAGAATTTTGGAGTTAGAGTTCTACAGTGGGTAACTTGTATTGAGCTATCAAAAGATACCCCGTTTCTTGCGACCTCGGATGCCCCGTTGGTGCTAGTGAAAGGGGGTATGATCGACCGTGTGAATACAGAAATGATGAACTGCCGATGGTTTTTTTTTTTCAATTTGTGGGAGCAAATACCACATGCAGAACAGGAGGATATCCCACCGTGCAGATTTTGCTTCGCAAAATTTATTTTGCGTAATGTGCGTGATGTGATCCCTGTTTACCTTGCGTGACTAAAACTTGTCATTTGAACGACAACTTTTGTAACAGTTCTCGGGCTAAAAAATCTTCTTTACGCCTTTTTGAGGGCGCGCATAATCCAGTTATCTACTTGTAAGAATTTTTGTTCGAGTACCTCCTGTAAATATTGGTTGTAGATAAGGGATTATACTCGGAGAACAATTTTGGAAACAGCTCTCGCCTTAAACTAATCAAGAAATGAAATATGAACAATGTTTTTTTTAAATATTTAACCCGAGAACTGTCGTAAATCGCAAAAGCCATTTGCCTTATACATTGCTTGTACAACATTCAGTGGCAATGAAACACTTTATTACTGTTTTTATACAGCTGGATCATAGATGATGATTCCTTAGCGCGATATTTCACATAATGCAGCCGAGAACTGTGTCCGAGAAATGTGTTATGTAAGAAAACAAACACTGACTCAATGTAACGCAATTCTGTACTCTTTTCATTATACAGCATAATGATTTAATACAGGTGGGAACTATTTTGTAAGCTTAAAAGTGGATTCAGTCCGATTATCAATCAAAGTAGCTGTGGTTCAAAAGAAATGAGACTTCATTGTTTTTGTATAAGAAAAATAGTATAAAGGTGACATTCAATTGCGTAAGGTACCAGGCCAAAGCCCTTTTTTCCGCTGCGATTTGTTGGATGAAGACCATACTGTAATTATTTACAAACCAGACGAAGAGTAAATTTTCATGGAAAGCTGAACAACGTCACAGTCGATACAATTTTCGAAATATGCTAATGCTCGCTCAAAAATTAGTTTTGGTAACGCCATATATCTTTTCACACTGTAAATAATAGTTCCCTGTCTTATTATGGTGTGTTTTTTCTATTTATCAAAACGTTCTTAGTACTTTTGTGCGTTAGACAATATTCAGACAATGGGGGACAAAACTCTTGGGACGATTAACACGCTATGAATTAATTTCTCTTCCTCTCCCCCTCCCCCCAAAGCAATGTTGCAGTTTGTGCAGCTCTGTACACCTTAGCCTGTTCTGTCATCCCAACATTGTTTGGAGGGGGGAGGGGAGGGACATTCTTGGCATCCACGTGGTTAGAGAAGTGCATATTACGCTACATCTGATTATTTCATAAGTTAAGGATGTGGAAACAAGGTTTTCCATAACTGTCCCAAGGATTTTTGTCCTCCATTGTAGTTGCGTGCTCTACCAACTGAACTAACCGGTCAGCGGTCAGATGTTCAGTTTACTCGATTGTGATTGGCTTAGAGCAGTACAGTTCAAGTGTAACACCAGTTCAAAAAGTGGAACACCAGTGCAAATTACGCATCAAAATTTTGGATTATGATTGGCTGAAAGACAATAGGAGAATTTCTAAGCCCATGATGTCACGTAAAATGATGACGAAAATTTTCTGCGGAAACTGAAAAAAGTTTTACTCTGGCTGGCCAGTACTTTTTTTCATGTTTATATTGTTAATAGGTAATCAGACCGTTTTTTTAACTCGCACTTGTAAAAAAAAAGCTGAAGTTGCACTCGCCGAAGAGGCTCGTGCAATTTCAGCTTTTTGAAAAACTCACTCGTGCAAATTAATTCTAAATTGAACGAGAAAAGCCGTATGATTGCCATTACTAACCAAACACTTTACGCACCTTTCCAGAATCTCGTCGTAAAAAAATACCAAGAAGTTAAGTTTCTTTCCTGGACATTTTTGGCCCTAACCAACGTTATTACTTAGAACTTGAAAGTCCGATCTTGGATGAGACGTTATATGGAGTTTATCAGAAAACTCGCTCGTTCGCCCCGTTCATTTCTTCTTGTAGTTCTCGACGTTACTTATTAACGGTGAAAAAAATCTGACATGTTTTCCTTGACGCTATCTTTATGTCAACCATCCTTACAATACAATTCTCTCTCTGGTAGAAAGTTTAACATGCAATTTCTAATTCGCTTATTTTACTGGGTGATCTTTTAGGTCAGCAATGAGGGAATTCCGTATGGCGATAGCTTTAGTGTTGTGAATAGATACTGCATAACGAGATCTTCCAGCATGACCAGCCGTTTAAGGTACTTGTTTCATAGCAATTCTACAATACTCTGCGACTTCTGACCGCCCGGCATTGTTTGCACAAATGATTTGTCTGTTAACTTTGTAGAATAAGCTTTAACGCATTTCCAGACGTCCAATGAAGAAATGGTAAACGTGCAGCGTGCAGCCATCGAGTTATGAACGCACTAGGGAGGTTTGCTAAGCACTCAAGATGCTAGAGAGGCTGCGCCTCGAGCATCTCTTACGCTTCTTTCGTGCTTAGCAAACCTCCCTAGTGCGTCCATATCTCTGTGGTTGCACAGCTGCTGCCTTTACTATTTCTTTTATAACACGAGACTTCACGACTTCACAATCTGACGTCACCATGTAACCCATGGGCAAATGGATCGGGCGTATTAGCCAATCATAGCGTGCGCTTTCCCAAAGCTATGTTATAATAAGTGATGTGGTGCCGTAGAATCTGATTGGAGACACGTTATTTTAATGGTTAACGTATCGGACAGTGATAACTTCAGGTTGTTCAGTAAGTGATGAGCTATTGTAGAGTCTGATTGGAGACAAGATGGAGGTCCAAGGTCCAATCACAAGTGATGGCTGTGTTTTGTTTCCTGACTTTTGCAATCCCTAACAACTTTGGCCAATCACAAAAGATGTATTCAGATCAATGAACCAATCAGAGCTCAAAGGAAAAAGAAAAACTATAGGTCGCGTGCTTAAAGCGCGGGAAACGTGTGCGCGCTACTCACTATTGGCTTTCCTTTCTGATTGGTTGGGTGGATCGAGATTCTTTGGCCAAACACCTGTCACAAAGATCGTATATTCTTCTACTTCTTATACTGATGCGTTCTCATTTGTTCTTTTAATTATGCAGAGTAACAGCAGAGGTAAAATATCACAAGTCCGTATGGGGATTCGTCAAAAGTGAGTCCGTTTATACCGATTATTTAGCATCAGTGTTAGTGGCTGCCTTTCAGTCAAGTAGTTCGAATTAAGTTATCCGCCTTTGATCAAAGCGGCCATTCAGGTGGTGTAAAACACATGAGACGCGCGTGCAAGCGCACTTTTCATTGGCTTCCGAGTGTGATTGGTCACTGTAAGATGGAAGCCAGCATAAATCGCTGGTTATAGCCAATCACAATGAAATACAAAATTAAGTGTTACGGGAGCAGAAAGAAGAACGCAGTTGACCAATTTCTTCCTGCCTCCGCTCGAAAGCTCGCTTTTTTTTATAAACGTTGTACACCTAGAGGCGGTGGCCGAACGTAAGTAGTTTGATTCATGAGATACACCTTCAATACAAATACTAGACGCAATAGCTTGAATATTGATGTTGTTGTCTTTGATGGTTTTTATAAAAAATTTATGCGATTATCGCGTTATTGAGGAGCTAGTTGGTCGGTTTTATGTCTGCGTAGTGGGAGGTTTATTTAGGTTTCTATGTTCTAAACTGAGAGTGATATTTTGGCGTAAAAACACTCCTCGGCGACAAATGACACGAAAAATAAATTCCGTAGTCAAGTTGCACGTAGAGTCCTTTTCGTTTTACTGTCTAAGTTTCGGTTCTTCTCCAACGGTACTTAACTTCCATAATGCTGAACAGATAGCAAACGGAAAGTCAAATTGGTTATAAGAAGAGGTTCTGTTGTAAGAGACAATTGGGAAGGCAGCTGTCTTCGTGAAAGTGCTACTAATGGTCATTAGCTGCTTTTGTAAATCAAAACATGAAGAAGCCATATCTTTTTGTATCGTTACCTAGTTTAAAGCTACTACTCTAAATTTTGTTTTTACTTCCTTGGAAAAAAGGAAACGACACAGACCTTTCCTTCGTTAATATGGTAAGATATCAGTGCTATATACGCGAAAAAATAGTGATAATTTCATTTTAATTGCTTCCACTCTGGATTACCTTGTTCGGCACCAAAATATGAACTGCGTTAAAATCCGACTAAAACTTTCGTTTTGGTTTAAAGATGTTGAAAACAAAGAGCTCCACGTGGAAGTCATGTTCCATGTCTTTAAAAAATTGTTTTTACTTCGTAAATAGAACCTAACGTTTGGTCCATGTAATATGGTGTAGACTTGTCTGGCGGGGTAAACCTTTGTATTACTGAAACATAAGAAAGATAGTGGTGAAAGTTTTATTTCTTTTCCTTGTCCGTACACTAAGTGACAGAAAACGAAGATAGCTTTAACTTTTGCTAAAAACGGAACCAGTATTCTTTCTTCCATTTTTTAAAGGTTGATCCAAAGTTTTTGACTGCGCAACCCCGGGAGAAAGTTGTTTTGCTCGCGTACTTCAAGAGGAGACAATCAGTTTGCTATTAGGTTTCTAACCATGTTTTTCTGTCGGGCCTGAATGCTTGAGCAGTCGTTAACACTAACTCGGCTAGAGCTGACCTGTGACTGACGCTTGGCTGGAATTAGTCAAAGCCTCAACCAGCTGCAACTGAATTACTTGTGATACTAAACAAAAAGAATAACTAGCTGATCTCTTACGCCAATACTCGGAACTGAAGAGAGCTTTGACTTTTCTAGTTGCGTACATCCATTGTTATTGCTCTGTCCGCACGCGTTCTCTTCTATCCTCTTTTTCTTCCTATCCTTTTAGTATAAGAACTGTATTAGTGTTACTTATTACTTATTTAATAATATACATGAAAAAAATTACTCGATTCTGATTGGTTGAGAGCAGTGCAGTTCAAGTGTAACATCAGTGCAAAAAGTGTAACACCAGTGCAAATTACACATCGATATTCTGGATTATGATTTTCTTTATTTTTAAACGAACCGCTTTGAGTTCGTAGCGTTATCAGCTGATCTTCATCAGCCAATCAGTAAATAAAGTGTCAAATGCGCGTCAAATGCTAACTTTCTGTCCGCAGTGAGATCTTCCGGCACTTCCTCCAGACTTGTGAGTTTTTCAAAAAGCTGAAATTGCACTCGCCGAAGCGGCTCGTGCAATTTCAGCTTTTTGCAAAAACTCACTCGTGCAAATTAATTCCAAATTGAACTCGAAACCTATGATTACCTTTACTAATTATTGTTTGTTTGCCATTCCTGCAGACATGATTGAGAAGAATGCCAATGAAGCATTAGAGTCCTACTTTCAATTCTTAGGTTGGTTCAAAGGTTTTAACAAAGCCAGATGATTACCTCAAATTAGAGATTTCTTTATTCAAGAAGGGTCTCGTTTTATACGGAATGTTTCTTCCCATTGCCCTTCATTGGAAACATGATATAGTTTTCGATTGCTCAGTTTCCACTGTTGACATGGTATGATTGCGTTACTGACCAAGCATAAGTTCAAGATGGCTGCAGATTGGTCAAGTACGTTTTGCATAACAGAACGAGGCCAATATCCAGCGATATTGACCTAACAATGGGGAGCAGGGTTGGCGCAGTGGTGAGAGCGCTCGCCTTCCACCAATGTGGCCCGGGTTCGATTCCCGGCCTCGGCGTCATATGTGGGCTGAGTTTGTTGGTTCTCTACTCTGCTCCGAGAGGTTCTTCTCCGGGTACTCCGGTTTTCCCCTCTTCACAAAAACCAACGTTTGATTTGATTTGATTGATTTAATTTAATTTAATATGAGGCTGGTCAACAAAGGCTTTATTATTTGGCCATTTTGTTTTGTTTTGTATCGCGGTTCAAAGTAGGAAATCCCGAGGGGGGCAAGATAGACCTATCCTGCCCGCTTGGGTAGCCAATCAGAGCTCAGAATCTGTCTCATCGCGCCTGCTTGCGGAACCAGCCATATGATTAGCACTTTTAGCGTTTTTCACTGTTAGCATGTTATACGAAACAGCATGGGTAGATCCATTAAACTCTTACCTTGGAATTAGCGGCCCGAGTCGGCGAAGGTGCCCTTTGCTGGGTTAGCTTTCAAAGAAGGGCCTTCACAATCCCCTGCCTCGAGCGAGCAAGTCAAGCAAGCCTAACCCGCTGTTTCTCCTTAGTTTGTTCTGAGTTGTTTTTTTTTTGTCGTGTGTGTGTGTGTGTTTCTGTTTTTGCTTTTGACTCTGCTTCATACTAGTTTGTGTCTCTTCCTCAGTTCTTTGTGTTTTTGAGTTCGTGGTGTGTTAGTTTTCTGTATGTGATTATTTTTATTCTGTTTTTAGTTTTGTCCCTGGTTTTGTTTTCTACTCCTTTTTTAGTTTGTTTCTGGTTTTGTTTTTTGTTTCTGATTTCTGCAATTGTTCGCTTTCTGCTCTTTGCCTTTTGCTTCTTTTTTTCTTCTTCACCCTGTCTGGCACGAAACGCGATACAAAACCGGAGATCCAGCAGTAAAGCAAATGGTTACGAACTCTCTGAACTTTAAATTGATTAAAACCACTTTGTTTCGTGGTCTGTAGCTGAGAGTCTAAGGACAGAAACGACTCTAGGACAGTGGCCGGCCAAGAAGAGGAAAGTGTCTCCTACAAGACGCCACAAGAGAACCCGCAGCCTCAAGAGCAAAGAAGAGGTGATCCCAACATCGGAATCATCCACAGGTTAATACGTCCATCCACATTACATTGTGGCCTCCTTCTCGGATGATGGTCATTTCATCCTTTATTATATACATGCAAAAATGCCAACGCGCTGATTGGCTGAGAGCACGTCAATCAATCCTAATTAGTATAAATACTCAGGTGATTATACAAAATCGCACACTCTGATTAGTTCGCTATCTCGGATTATCAGCCGATAATCACCTCAACGAACAAAATGGCTGCCAGTCGTTCGCGAGCTTTTGATGAAATAAAATTTTTTCGTGTTGTAAAATGCTTTTCTTTTCTTTTTTGAAATAATCACCTGTGTATTTGTACTAAAACAATTATTCGCCTCAGGCTCAGTTATTCTCGGTGAATATTCACCATGAATCACTTCGCCTTCGGCGAATAATTGTTAAATAGTGCGGAAAGTTGAAATTGAGTGCAGAAATTCGAAATTAAAGTTGACAATTGGGGTGTTAACAACTTTGTTCAAGTGCCAGAAGGTTTTGATCTCAATTGCCAAGTCCCGGTGTTTGTTGACTTTTTCTTCCTCCTTCGGAGAGATTCTGCAATCACCCGGGAACGCTACGTCAAGAAGATGACATATCTTGTTGGTCTTATTATTATTATTATTATTATTGTTATTATTATTATTATTATTATTATTATTATTATTATTATTATGTTTGTTGTTGTTGTCGTTGTTTTGTTGTTATTATTTGTTATATAGACACTGATGAAATACCAGGATTTTCCTTTTACTTAAAACTCATATCTTCATCGCGCGCAGTGAAGATACTATTTTTATCTTTTAAGTGTGAGGATATTGGTGTCGCCATGGTTACTAACATGATTAGCCAATTACAAGAGAGCTTCCTGCTCAGGCGCGCGGCTGGTTCCTTTGAAATTTCATTCAAAAAATGGCTTCGAGATGCGAAGACGGTACGGTTACCGGTGACTTTCGTGACAAATTTTCACATCGATATTTTATTTCGAGCATGTAGAACATCCAGGAAGATTTGCCGAAGTTGTTGTATATGGAAATTTCATCAGTATCTATAAAATAAACAGAACATTCCATGGCCGCTTGGGGATACGAATTTTATCTTCTCGTGCTGAAAGTATCTCTCTACTTTCAGCACTCGAAGATAAAATTCGCAACCCCGCGCAACCACGTAATATCCTCTATTTATTCCGTTTCGATAGAAATACATATCAAAACTTACAGGTCTGTCTTAGGTTGACCTAAATTGCCTCGAAGATGAAACAATTGTCAGAAAAAATGCATGTATCTTTACTACTTTGCTGCTAGTGCATACTCTACCTTAAGCTGAGTCTGTCTTTAATTTTTTGGCTTATTAAGGGTTTAGGAACATTAGAGTCAAGGGTTAAGTTAACAGTTGTCATTTTTATGCAATTATTCTTAACTCATTCATTCTTTCTTTGCGTTTGGCGATTACTTCTGTTAGTTTCTCAAGTAATAGCTCATTTGCTTTTATTTACGAGGCTTTTTCGCTGTGCTTTCCGAATAATCACTTCGCCTTCAAATTTTTCACGTGACCAATAACCGGCAAGTAAGAGTTCGCGTACTATTTGTTAAAGGCGCAGCTACTTAAAAATTTGACTGGTCCTATTCACAGTTACGTCAGTCAACACACAACCGATTCCTACTCTTTGCTTTCTTTCACGACAGAGGTTCAAAGTACTCTGTTACAACGCTTGTCTACCCGGGAGGCAATGTCAAGCCTACTTGGAGTACGGTAAGAAAAATGGCAGCATTATTTTGCAAATGAAGTTGCTAATTTCTTTAGATAATTACGTAATTTGTTACGGACCGTTAGGCATGGGAAATTATGACAGTTTTGCAAATATAACGAGTGTAATTTATGACGATTTTAATGTCTAATTTAAGCCTTTCGTTGGTCCCGGTTCCAACGTACTCTTCATGTACCGAACCTGATTCCTATTCGCGTCGACTCGAATAACGCACTGGGGTACTGTTTGTTTTACTATACGTTGTGGTTCTAATTTTTTCATCTGTGTTTCAAACCATGCAGTGTGACCATTCTTTGTAAAGCTGCTGAACAGTACTGTTCTGTGGTACTGTTTGTTTCACTATACAGTGTGATACTAACTTATTCATCTGTGTATAAAACCATGCAGTGTGACCATTCTTTGGAAAGCTACTGAACAGTACTGTACTGTGGTACTGTTTGTTTTACTATACAGTGTGGTTCTAACTTTATCATCTGTGGATCAAACCATGCAGTGTGACCATTATTTGGAAAGACACGAAATAGTTCTTTTCTGTGGTACTGTTTGTCTTGTGACTTCTTATTCTTTTATTTGTGAAGGAGTGTGACCATTCTTGCCATAGGCTATTTGTTTGCTTTTATTGAGCGGATACGCATTTCAAAATACTTAGAACTTTTTACCTCTGAGTAAAATTGCTTAGGTGCGGCGCCTAATTTCGGAACCCGTTCCACTTGTGCCTTTGTTTTTCACAGTTATAATAAATATTCTCTTTACGCTTCATCTTCCACTTAATTATTTCAAACAAAACAACATTTTCAAAGGGAACAATATGTCACTGACGCAAGTGTATCTATGTTTATCTCGCAACATAAGTGACTCGGTGCTTGACTGGCGGTCGTATTTACATTAGCGATTGTGTTATTTAGTTTCGCTTCTAACATGTGTGTTTTCATTGGCAGGTTACGTTTTCCCCAAATCAAAGTGGAAAATCGCTTGTCCGTGGTCGTAACTATTTTGTAAGTTTCTAGTCTATTTTCTTTGTTTTCTCGCTACAAACCCGAATGCCAGCGCACAGTGCATGGCGATCCTAACTAATCCGAATGCAAATTTTCCTATTCAGCTACAGACATAAATCAACCGCCAATCTAGCCATTGTGCGGACACAAAAGCCACCGTTTTATAGACATATTACTCATACCGCACAACCATACAGATTAACACGGAACATGGCTCAGTAACTTGTTTGCGACGAGAACGGGTGGCACGTGTTTCTAGATTATGGATGAGTCGTTGGACGGTGTGTTACAAGCAAACGCTGGCGTGTGGTGTTTACGAAACAATATTCTGTAAGTTTTGTTTATGAAATCGCAGCGTTGAGCTGATTGTTCGCGTCAAGTTCTTCCCTGCAAGCGTGCGTAATTTGTAATTGTATTTTGCGGAGAACAACGTCGAGAAACGCATTATGACTCCGCACTTAGAATCAGTTGTACTCGAAGTTGTTTCCTCCCGCCTGAATTTTTTCCAAGAAATTAGAGAACTACCGAGTAAGCTTCTCTCTATTCATTGTTATCACTTAATGGAACCACCTGCTGACAACATCGAGGGCAGTGTTACCTTTAACTACGAACAAGCTTTCTCTTAATCCCTTCACCACAATAAGCGTAGCAGATCGTGAACTTATTACTTCCGTCTTGCCAAATTTTTCCAGTACGTAGTAATACTACTTTCACGACACCACCGACCAATATAACTATTACTTATTTTTCTTTAAGACAAAACGCGTTCTACAGCTCAATAACCAGTGAATTTGTGCCGTAATTTTACAAAGTGCACGATGACAACAAAAAGGAACTCTGTAGATTTTGAAGGCCAATATTTATTCGCCAAGATCGAAAATGCAAGCTTACTACAAACATTCTAATATATAAATAATAATAATAATAATAATAGTAATAATAATAATAATAATAATAATAATATCGAAGGGATTTATATAGCGCTTTATCCAAGGCTCAAAGCGCTTTACAGCACTTTTTGTGGGGGACTTTGCCAGCCTATTAAGGCGCAAATTGCAGGCATCCAGCCGTTCACAATCTCATTAGAGTGAATAGTAGGATACACAGGTGCCCCCATAACAGAATAAATGATAAACTATTTCCCTTGTAATTTGTCGATACAAAAGCATGCTTTTGTAACTTTTAGCATTAAAACGTTTCAGATTTTATAACGTTTTAAGGAGTAGAAATATTCAAATCGTTTTGGCGTGATCTTTGACACGCGATTGTAGATCTTGATGTGCGTAGTTTTTTATGATAATACGGCGCATTTAACTTAACAATCACTCAACACGTATGCGGTGTGCAAAAAAATCCTGTCATTCCCTAAATTTAGAAAAATATTCAATGCAGGCAGTTCAGTAGTTTTCCAAATTTTCGAAATTAGGCGCCGCACCTAAGCAATTTTACTCAGAGGTAAAAAGTTCTAAGTATTTTGAAATGCGTATCCGCTCAATAAAAGCAAACAAATAGCCTATGGCAAGAATGGTCACACTCCTTCACAAATAAAAGAATAAGAAGTCACAAGACAAACAGTACCACAGAAAAGAACTATTTCGTGTCTTTCCAAATAATGGTCACACTGCATGGTTTGATCCACAGATGAAAAAGTTAGAACCATCCTGTATAGTAAAACAAACAGTACCACAGTACAGCCCTGTTCAGTAACTTTACAAAGAGTGGTCACACTGCATGGTTCGATCCACAGATGAAAAAGTTAGAACCACACTGTAAACTAAAACAAACAGTATCACCGTGCAGCACTGTTCAGTAGCTTCTATAGCGAGTGGTTCAGTACACTGCATGGTTCGTTCCACAGATGAAAACGTTAGAACCACACTGTATAGTGAAACAAACAGTACCACCGTGCAGTAATGTTCAGTAGCTTTACAAAGAATGGTCACACTGCATGGTTTGACCCACAGGTGAAAACGTTAGAACCACATTGTATAGTAAAACAAACAGTACCACAGCACAGTAGTACAGTGTAAATATGTGATTCTTATTTTAAAATTGTAACACACGTTTCTTGCATATTCTCTGTCCAGGCTAGGCGCTCTGTTGGTTCTTAACATGGTGCTTGTCTACAGGATGTTGCTGTTAGAACAGGCCGCATACACCAGAGTCCGCTGGGACGGAACTCTGCAGTAAGTGACCTGTACTGTATTTTGTCCAAGAAGAACAGGTCTCAAACGCAAGAAATATGCACAGTGTTACTTGCTTCCCATCAACCACCGCGATCAGTTTCCTTTGCAGCGCCAAGTCGACCATTAACTCCAAGAAAACAAGGACGAGTGATCTAATTGTTTAAGTAATGGTCCGCGTAAGAACTAGGCAAAAGAACAATAGGCTAGTGCAATAGCTCTAACTTTTGATTGGCGTATAGAACAATGCTAATATTTGACGGTGAGGTAGACAGGAGGGACCTGGGGAAAACTAAGGAGAAAAATGTTGTTTATGTCGGGTTTTTCATTGTTTTTTCGGCGATTTTTGGCCGTCCACCAATCAGATTCGTCGATTTAATTGATATTAACAATTAAGAGTTCACACTTTTTAATCGATTTTGCGTTTGACCTGCCTAGTTCTTACGCGGACCATTACTTAAATCGAAAACATTTAGCGTACAACTTTCAATTCATATCAATATTTATTGATTTTTTTAATTTTAAGGCGCCTTGTTTTGTTCCTAGTCTCCTCCGCAGCCGTTATTAGGGTCGTCACGCAGCGTTGCGTGATGATCCTAACAGCGGAGACTATTTTGTTCCAAGCGCGGGCGTTTTCGCTACTCGCTATCTATCACGGGATAGATAAGGGCCACGTTAGCTAATCATATGGCACGATTCGCGATAGAATGCCAGTCGATTTCTGCTAACCCCTGTTTTAGAACTGATTTTATGTAAGTGGCGAAACGTTCAGTTATTTTCGTACAGTTGGTTACTCTGAAATCTCAAATCAGCGTAAATAAACAGGTTTCAGATTTTATGCGAAAACCTTGTTTTTATTTTTTTTTTTCTCCTTGAAGGGATCTTCCTACTGACGTCAGTGAATGGGCAAAACTACTTCAACAACAGAGAAATGTGCAAGGAATTGAAATGAAAAGGTGGGTCATCGCTTCGGCTGTTAATTGGCTGAACAATTTCGCGCCTCTTTCTCAACCAATTAGAAGTCGACCAATCAGAAATCAACCAATCAGAAGTCAACCAATCAGAAGTCAACCAATCAGAAGTCAACCAATCAAAAGTCAAATTAATACCAATCGCTCTGACGAAGGGCTGGCGCTCGAAACGTCAGCGCCCCCATTTTACCTTGCAGTGGTATAACTTACTTTGTCAGTTCGTTTGATTATCCCAATTTCTTGTGTAGCGCCATTCGTGACTGGTTTGCGCACCTTTCCCTTGCTCTCGACGATGCAACGTGTGTTTGCTTCGAGTCGTGATTATGCGCGTCTGTTTAGATAAGTGAACGCTATAGCTGGGTTTTGGTCTAAGATATCACTTGAAAACTGCTTCAAGAAAAAGCACAATGTACAGCACTCGTTTAATTCATTATTATTGTTATTATTATTATTATTATTATTATTATTATTATTATTATTATTATCATTATTATTATTATTATTATTATCATTATGAAACCGTTCTCATTTAATGTTTGCTGATAATCTCTAGGACCGAGACCGCACTATGGTCCTGAGGTGCTAAAGGGTAGCCAGTTTATAGCTTGATAATACCCTCCTCAAAATGTGTGCTGTACCCAGCAAGGTTATCGTTTGTAGTTCACTAATGCTTATTTGGCCGGGGATTCTTCCAAGATACGTTTCTAGTCCTATTATTATTATTATTATTATTATTATTATTGTTATTATTATTGTTATTACTATAATTATTATTACTATTATTATTATCATTGTTGTTGTTGTTAATTTTATTGTTATTATCGTGGAAAAAGTGCTTGTTTTCTTTGGCAGAGCCTAAGCGGTTGATTTACACCTAGGAGCGCGAGTCACAGCACTGAATCACCAGGGTCTATCTACTAATACCCAACGTTCAAGCACTTTACTTAAGATTTTAGCTGTTCAAAGCAATTATGTGGCAACGGCAACTTTATTTATACACGGTAAATGCTTCAGCAATGATGAAATTATAAAAAAGTAAAAATGTACGCTAAAATTATCCTTAACTTAACTAACAGCCTAAAATACAATTAACTACATATAAAAAGCTGCCTGTGCAGAAGCTCTACTCTGATCTCAGTCCCCTTTTTGTCTGGCCATTAATCATTATCATTATCATTAATAGAGGATATTACATGGCCGCGCGGAGATACGAAATTTCTCTTCGAGTGTTGAAAAATATTTCACGAGTGAGCGCAGCGAACGAGTGAGATATTTTTTCAACACAAGAAGAGAAATTTCGTATCTCCAAGCGGCCATGTAATGTTCTGTTTATTTTATAGATACTGGTGAAATTTCCACATAAAACAACTTCGACAAATCTTCCTGGATGCTCTACAAGCTCGGAAAAAATATCGACGTTAAATTTTGGATGCTCATCGAGAAAGTCACCCGTAACCGTACCGTCTTCGCACCTCGAAGACATTTTTTTAATGAAATTTCAAACAAACCGGCCACGTGCCTGAGCGGGAAGCTCTCTTGTAATTGGCTAATCATGTTGGTAACCATGGCGACACCAATATCCTCACATGTAAAAGATAAAAATAATATCTTCACTGCGCGCGATGAAGATATGATTTTTTCGTCACTGGAAAAATCCTGGTATTTCATCAGTATCTATATAACAAATAGTTTTTTTTATTGTATTTCTTCATTTATTTGCTTTTTTGCTTTCAGATGGAGAGATGTGTTAACTTCATCTATAGAGCTCATGAATCAGGTAACGTGCTTAAGATAATCAAAGGTCTCTTAGAGCCAGCTCATTCATGAAATGGGTAAAAATTTATTATAAAAAAAAAAGAATATCATAGGATATATTTACATTGCTCTTGGTTGAAATTTTGCATATCCAGAATATTTAGTAGAGTAGAAGTTATCAGAGATTAGAGGAGTGCGTTCAGCCAGAAGGACCAATTTTATTGTTGTCAATCCAATCCCCACACTGTACAGAAAGAGTAACCATTTTTTTTTTACTTTTGAGCATTAATTAAGCATGGAAATTATACAGATGTCCAATTGGGAGGTCTGGTGGCCTAATGGTTTGTGCGCCTGACTCCAGAACAAGCAGTCCTGGTTGAAGTCCTGACCAGCGCACTGCCTTGTGTTCTTGGGCAAGACACTTTACTTTCAAAGTGCCTCTCTCCATCCAGGTGTATGAATCAGTACTGGCAAATGTAATGCCGAGGGTATCCCTGCAATGGAGTAGCATCCCATCTAAGGGAGAGTAGGAATATTTGGAGTTGCTTCATGCTAAGCATACTGTGATAAGCTCTGGCCACTTGGTTCATATGTAGAATAACACGTTATCACATTAAATTGTGTTCCTGTAGAGCGGCTGAGAGCCACTGAAAAATGTCTATGTATAATACCTATGGGGACACTTTGAGCTGGGTCCTCTTCAGTTTTATTATTTGTATCATTTACTTCTACTGTAATTAATTTTAATAACTTCAATACAAAATATGAATGTGAACAAAAAGAACTATTTTTAATTTCCAACGTTCTCAATATCACATGGAGTGAAGATGGATAAGCAGATTTCTGTTCAGTAACTAATAATAGTGTTCTTCCAGTATGTGAACAAAATTTACCACTAACTTCATGAACAATTTTGAACTAACGTAAACTTAAAACTTGCCCAGAATTAGTGTCAGTTCAGACTTGATTTACATGTTGTTTTCCAAAGCTGAAAATTTCTTTGTTTTTATCGGTTTGTTGTTATTTAGTGTTTGAAACCATCTCTTCTACCTTCTTAGATTCAATTGTTTCATCTTGTTTACAAGCTTTAAAGCTCATACTTTTTATTCAAGAAAGGTTTTTGGAATGATTTCCGCACAGGTCCCTACTTCATTATGCATGCTGTAGCCATACTGTTTCATTCTGCAATAACAGAAATGGCCTAAACTTCAGAATACCCGTCCACTAAAACATTTCTCGGCAAGTCTTGCTACCGCGGTCCGCAGTCACTCCCGCGTTACATTTGAAGTTACCGATAATACGCACAACACTCAACGAACACGAGCCGTGTTTGCTTCGTTCTGCCCAAAAATACACGCATTTATGTATTGTCTTTTGCGGTTTAATACTTACTTTAACTACTTATTCGTCCACTACGGACTGCGGACCGCGGTAGCACTCTTGTTTAATACTTAGATCAATTACTTATTCATCCAGTTCGGACTGCGTACCGCGGTAGCGCTCAATTACATATTTATATGTTGACTGCGGTAGCACGGACCACGGGTTTCACAGTAAGGCACCTTGCAAGTGGACGGGTATTCTGAAGTTGCTCCCTTGCGGCAAATTAAAATGAGAGATTGTTTCGTGGTTTGTATTGCAAATAGTAAAGCCGTTATTTTCAGGATATTGCGAAGCAGTTCTGTACGAGCGAGCCTCAAGTCTGGATCGAAACTGGAGCTCAAAAAATGTTTTAGTGAGAGTATCTTGGCCGCAATTATTGATGTGTTGGTCGTATGTTGAAGAGCTCCAAGGGCAAACCGCGATAATAAAGCAATGATTTTACGTATACTCACCAGTAGGAACGAAAATAAGCTCCTTTATTTCCCAATATTGCTGCTTCGAAGGTCTGCGACTTGCACGTTGGTAGCGTGTGTAAAAAAATACCGCGTAGGCTCCCCTACGCGGGAACATTTCCGCCTCCCAACCATATTGCGATTTCCAGAGGTTGTGAAATTCTGACTTGATGTTTAAATTTATTTATAACAACTCACAAACATTCTTTATTCTTTGCACTTGTTTAATGCAGCGACATCGAAGCCTTTTTTTTATTTGGACTTTTTTTAACCCGAAGCAGGGAGGGGTGATGAGAACACTTTCACTTCCGTCTACGGTCCACAACTTCCGTCCACAATTTCCGTCCACAATTTTCGTCCACAAATTTCCGTCCACAAATTTCCGTCTACGGACCACAACTTCCGTTCACATTGCTCCCTCACGATACTCATTCATTGCTTGCGCATGCGCGCGCATGAATGAGCTAAAAATCAATTCTTTCTACTTTTACCACCCCCCAGCTTCCACCAAACACAGTCCCAGTTTCACCATCTGCTCAGATCATCACTGTATTCCATTGCAGTCTCATGTGTTTATTTTAACTCATTTAACTGCCGCCTGTTTGTCCCGTAAACCTTTGTAATGCCTTGCTTCCTCGAGCCTTCTGTAGTTGAGTTCTCGACCGGTTACTCTTGCAATCATAACTATAACAAAATTCTCAAATCTGATTGGCTATCAACTGCCCTGATTTCAGCCTTAAAAGGACAGTTAAATAGGACAGTACGCGTCATGCCTGAGTAATTGGACAGTACGCGCCATTACGCGCGCGCTTGAATGGCTTCTTTTTTTTTTCACTGCTAGTAAAAAAAATCTTGGAATTTCATGTGTTTTGATTTTAAAAAAAGAAGTTTGTGTGTCACAAATTTTGTTAAAGTTATGATTAATTGGTAATAAGACTTTGTGTCCTCCAATTCGGTCTGCAATCATCCTCGTGATTAAACAAATCGGACTCCCGCTACGCGGTCGTCCAATTCTGTTAATCACTCGTATGATTACAGACCGAATTGGACTCCACTCAGTCCTATTACCATTACTAATCGGTTGGTCATAGATTCAGCTCCTATTGTGTGAACCCTAGATTTCTTTACTGATATTCGTGTGCATTCAGCTGGAAAAAAAAGACGTGCTTTTACCGGAATTGTCCTTTCATAAGGGGAAATATTCGATAGCTGTTCTTTGAAAAGTACTTCGTCCTTTGATGTTCGTCTTATAGTTAGTTGAGTGGTTGACCTAAATTCGGCTGGAAACTGAAATCTCTCCATTTGTTTGTCTGCATTGTTTGTTTGTTTTTTTTTTTTTTTCAGGTACAAAAGTCTTTAGACGCACTTCAAGAAGAACTAAGCAGAGAACAAACAACCGGAACTTTAAGTCCCACGTGAACAACTCATGAACATCACGTGTTATCGAAACGACTGTACGAAAACCCATTCTCCGAGGCCGGAGCTTCAAATGTTCGGAGGTTATAGTAACGAAAGGTCTTCTGGGAAAGAGCCTCTGACGCCACCATCTTGAATCTCGAGCTGGCAAAGGGCGAGCGTTGCTGTGCTGCGAAAATGTCAAAGATAAAGCCGTTTGGGTTTCATCGTAGCTGTGTATGGTGGTAATTTCCCTTCAGAAGGCTCAGTGGGCTTGTTTGCAGCTTAACCGAGTCTCGTATATGGCGTAATGTGGACTGACCATGGAAGGAGGTCTTGCAGAAAATCGCTGTTTCCGGAACTGGGGTTTACCTCGGTGTAAAAACCTGTAAAGTTTTTCTTTTCTTTCTTTTTTTTTTTTTGCACTATCATTTTCCTAGTCTCTATTGCTTTGTCTCGTTTGTTCTCTTCGTTCCTCGTCACTCGTGAACGTGACAGGTTTTTACACTGAGGATGAAACCCAAAATTGCCTCAAACGCGTTAACCTTTCAGTGTCTGATAGAGTTAGAATTTTGCCACCTCGGAATATTGAAAGTACATGGCATGTTTATTTAGCCCTCACCGAACACTTGAAGCCTGTGAAGTAAAATCGTTTTCCTAATGTGGTTTTAAACTTGCAAATATATAAATAATGTATAGGCCAGTACTGTTTGTGGCACACAA
>OX453274.1:6060173-6067673 GCA_949710005.1 Ricordea florida | reverse complement strand
GTCATTTCCGCCACGTGACATTGCCATATATGTAGCGAAGAAAACTGGTACTTGGTTATGCGTTATAATGATAGAATGGCGGCTATCGAAATGCTGAGATACAACACTCAATGTGGTGTTTTCCTGTTGAAACCATCCACAAAATCTTGTTGTTCCTCATAGAAATCCATAGTCCAACTCCTTGCCGAAAGAATATGCCATTTCCCTGGTCGGTAATTCTCAAGAATTAGCTGTCACGAGGCTAACATTTTGGACAATTTGATCGGATCTTTCATGACTTGTTCCGGCTGCAAACGTTTACTTAATGGCAGCGCAAGGGAACGTGGTAAGTTCTCTGCTATCCGCTTTAAAAAATCATCTGAATCATCATCGTACTAGGTCAGCTAGCTAGGTAACTGGTCGTTGATTTTGCGGCCGTGTAATCTGGGGTCATTATGAAATACAAGAATTCACGATGTGTTTTTTGTTACTTCGTATGCCATTGTACATCCGAGCTATTGCTTTGTTAAATACAAACTCATTTGCTCTCTAGGCCGCTCTCTAAAATCTTTCCTTTGATGTTCTAGGGTATGAAGGCAGACCCAGAACAATTGTTTTCGAAGCTTGAAAGGATAGGCAAAGGTTCTTTTGGCGAGGTGTTCAAAGGGTAAGTGTGGAGACCTATTACTGTTATTTGTGCGTTAATTAGTCAGTTTGTTTCCTTATTGTAGGCTCGAAACTATCAAAACCTTTTCTATCTTCAAAGGTTTTGAACGATGTGCATCGTAAATATGAAGTGTAAGGCTTGTGTTACGACAAATGCTGGTTTGTTTACTGCTAAATTTTCATCGGCTGTGTCTGAACGGATGAAAAGACTGCTTCGATCGTGCAGTAGTGGTGAACGAATATTAAATACAGAATTATCAAATCCTTTTGAGAAACATTTCAGTTCCTGAAAGGATTAGTGGGAAATACTTTTGAACGTTTCTGTTGCATGCTAGTCGGTGTTGACTGAACCAATTCTAATGAATTTTTTGGCTTAGATATACAGTTCATCATCCGGCTATACGTTTACAGAGATTTGATACGTGTTTAATTAAGTTACTCACTTTTTCTCTCTGCTTTCACACTCTTATTACATGTATATATTTTATGTAAACAAGCCCATTTCCCAGTTTACTGAATGTTTTATGGGAGAGTTTGATTCCTCATCAATGCTTAAACTAGTCTATTAATTTTACTTGAATAGGTCTTCCTTCATTAATCATTAGAAATAACGTTTTTTTTTCTTCCCTGCTGCTATCATAATTCAACTCATAGAGGCACTCTTATAGTTGTTTTTGCCCACTGTGATACTATCAGGGGACAGATCAAAAGGCTAGATTTCTGTATCACCATATTTCATAATGCGTGCTGTAGCTTTACTATTTCACTTTTCAAAAACATAAGAAAAAATATGTGCATTACCCAAAATAATTCAGCTCAAGCGTGCATAATAAAACATGGGACGATACAGAAGTGAGGCCAATCAAAATATTGTGATTGCTTTCAACAGAAGTCTGAAAGCTATTTTGATGAAATTACATGAAATACCAAAAAAATAATACATCAAACTGAAAGATATATTTTTTCAGGACTGTTACAGGCAAACTCAAAAAACGCAAATCCAAGCTCTCCCAATACTTCAGACTGTAAACTAAAACAAAGGTCTACACTATACAAAGCTCTTTCTGTGGGTACCACTACTTGTTTACTGTAATAGAGTGATAATTAAGACTAATATAAACACAGTGTCTCTTTATAAAACATAATACCATAGTTTAGAGGTAATATTTTTACATATATCATTTGAGATTTTGGTTTCATTTTGAAGGTTGAGATACTAATGTAAGTTAAATTCAATTTGGAGATGACTCTACAGGGGCTGGTTGTTAGAAGACCGATTAGTGCTAACCCAGGGTTAAATTTTAACCTGGGTTTCTTTTCCTCTTGTTAAAAAGCATTTTCTCCGATAATTTTCTCTATTTTTTTTTTCAGAGTATACAATCATCAAATTGTCTTTGAAAAAAATTAAACTGAATGTGCTTTCTAAGCTCTCATATCAGCAATTAAATTTCGCACTAACCCTGGGTTACCTTAACCCTGCTTCGAACAACCCAGCCCAGGTATTTATTGTTTGGCTACAATAGTACACGCTCTGATTGGCTGCTGAGCAGCAAAAGTTGTCTCATTTTCAAAGAAACTGTTTCTTCATTCACTTCTGGTTTCAATCGCATGGTCAGGTGTGTTTTGGTTCAGTGAACATGATCTCAAATGACCTCTTGTGCATGCAAGGGGATATTGTAAAACTCTTCTGTTTTTTTTTGAGTGCTAAAAAGTCCACATAATAAATAACCCATTAACCTTCTCTGTTCAGACATTACAAGGAAATCTCAGGCCTCTGCCTTGACGTATTGACTTCAGTCAATATGTTAAAGCCTTGGTCCGAGATTTCCCTGTTATGACCTCACTCTTGGGTAATACGTAGTAATAACAGCTAATTTTTGGAAAATATATGCCTGCATTAGCGGAGTCACAAAGCAGTAGAGCCCAACATGGAAATATATTTTATCACAACTCCGTCCTCATAAGGCAGTAGTGTTGTCAAAAAATGAAACAACAACAACAACACGCACTTTATTTTAAAAACCAATACGGAGACTATAGTAGCCTGCAATTAGCATAGTTATTCTGGGCAGGCTAGATGCTTGTTAAAAAAAAAGAAACAAACAAACAAGCAAACAGAAAATAATGTACAACAACAGAGAATGTGTATACAGCAATGTTAAAGAAAATAGATATAACAATATTAAGAAAGAAAGAAGAAATGGAAAACAATAAATAACGGCATTACAGAAAAGAGAAAATAGAAACAAATTAATAGATGAATAGATTGGAAATATTGCATGGAGCATGTCGATTATCAGCATCATGTACCAAAGAGGTAACCAATTTAAAATATAGCAATTTTACTGGTAAGATATTACAAATGCAGTTTTGTATTGCAATATGGTCATGGTACAATCAAGAGCTACATGTAGTATGTGAAATGACATTTTCACAAAATGATGCTGGCTCACACACAGTCAAAAGAGCACCAAGTTCAAAATATATATTTATAAAAAAGGAATTAGGGAAAAGCTTGGTGCATGGGCAAAGTCACCTTAATCTTTGGCTTTTTAATAATTTTTTGTTTACAGAATAGACAATAGAACCAATACTGTGGTGGCAATAAAAATCATTGATTTAGAAGAAGCTGAAGATGAGATTGAAGATATTCAGCAGGAAATCACAGTATTATCACAGTGTGACAGTGCATTTGTCACGAAATACCATGGCTCCTATCTCAAGGTATATGTGTATGTTTAGCAAGTTCCTCTCAAGAGTTAAAGAGAATTTTAATAGAAGAGCAGGGCATTGCATTTATTTCTTTTTGTTTTAGCATTTCATTCCTGAGAAAGAAAAAAGTGTATTGTTTTGCCCTGTTTGGCCTGATTGGCTAATTTAATAAACAGTTCAGCCGGGCTGTGCTATGAGAAGTGTTTTTGCATACCTTTTTTCTTCAAAGTGGAATGCCAAGACAGACATCAAGTGCAAGGGACAGGTTCCCTATTGAATAGCAGAGCCCAAGCCAAAGTTTGCTCATATGTCAAACCATTTTTAGTATGTTTACTTTATTAATCAAATTGTTATGTTTGATAATTTTGCTTTGGGAGGCTTCAGGTTTGGTTCTTTTTCTTGGTAATGATTGAGTTAATATCACTATGGTTTTTTTATATGATCAGGGAACAAAGCTGTGGATTATTATGGAGTATCTTGGTGGAGGATCAGCATTAGATCTGGTAAGTTACAGTAACATCAATGGCAAAGTTGAACCAATTCTACAGTGAGGTAGGAAGATTTTACATTGGAGTGTAGAGAGTGCAGTGGTTATGTAATCTTTGAAGCCAGAGGGTTATGATTAACCCTTTAATCCTAACTGTTCTCATATATTTGTTATCGTACTAGTGAGGAGAACTTGTTTAAATATCAATACAACTCTTTTTTGGTGATCATTTTTCGTTATTCTCATAACTTTATGTTTGATGAACAGTGAATATTGTAATGAGAAATTGGATGCTGGTCACCACTGAGATTTAAAGGGTTAAACACATGATGACCAGATTGTGTTTGTTTTTCTGGAGGGAGTAACTGGAAATCACAGAGAAAAACCCTTGAAACAAGGAGGGAACCAACAACAAACTCAACTCACACAAGACTGTCAACTTCTGCAATTGCCTCATAGAAAAATATTAGTTTACAACATGTAGTGTAGTTTCATGTTTTTGTTTTATTTACATCCAAATAATTAAATAACAATAACACAAATATGACAGACAGTGTATTGTAATATTAGCTGTAAGAGTCAATGTGTATGTTGTGGTTCAATTTTATCCTTAGCTCAAATTTTATTTTCCTTAGTTTCAAACTCATTATCATCAAATTACCTTAACCAAAACAAAAGAAAAGTTGAACCCCAACATACACATGTCAGCTGCACCCTTAATTTGGAAGCTCAAATTGTGGAAAAAGTAAGAAACAACAAACAAGCCTTCAGTAACTTTTTGATTACCGTATTTACCCGCGTATAGGCCGCACCCGCGTATAGGCCGCACTATGAACTATTAACCTAATCTCAGGGAAAAAAAGTTTTTCCAGTAACAAAGCACAATCAAGCCACAAAGTTGAGAAAACAGAGGCTTTAAACTCGGAGTCACCAATCTGCTTTGCCGTCGCCAGTGCTCTTGCTTTCAAGCGAATGAGTGTTGTTGAAACACCAATTCCAGCCATTCTCTTTTCTTCGATCCACTGTGTCAATTCCTTCTCCAATTCAGGGAACTTTGGAGAGCAGTATCGAGCAGATCTTTGGTCACGCCGCTGTTCTTTCAATGCTGCCTGGTTTTGCTTCCATCTTCGTACATTCTTCTCGTCTACTCCATATTGGCGAGCAGCTTCTCGGTTTCCCTTCTCTAAAGCGCAAGTAATGACAGAGAGTTTAAAACGTGACGAATATGACACTCTCGTTGATCCTTTCGGCTTCATGATTTCTCAGAAAATAAACGTGGATTGCCTGTTTTCAGTCTTTGACAGCGTGCAACATGCAGGTTACCATGGTTACATACTGGGCTAGTTGTATTGAAAAAAAATGAACCCCCGCTCTATGCAATGCAAATAGAGCAAATGTTATCGAGAATATCGTTCGCGTTGTTTGTGATTCAAGAATTCATTTGTTGTGCGGGCCAAAAGTAACCAGAAAATGGGTGGAACTACTTGCAGCTATGAAATGAAAAGCGACATACGAGGGTATCATGTATATGGAAACTCACAATCGACGATATCTTGTCAACTGATCGGGAACTGTCTAATGAAGATGACAAGTTTACTGTTGGCGTTTACGAGACTGATTCAACTGGAAATAAACTTGTGGGACACCTGCCGGCAGAATTTGGCCGTACTGCTCTATAATTTATTAACAACGGTGGAGAGATTCCCTGCCAAGTGACTGGAAAGAGGGTTCACTCACAAGGTCCTCGAGGAGAAATGGCTATTCCATGCAAATTACAATGGACATCTTCAAGTATGTTCGGAAGCTGGACAAACTTATTACAATCGAGAGAAGCAAAATTCTTAGAAGATGTGGACTAATTTAACGTAAGCTCGTACAATGCATTGAATAAAATTTTAAATAACTGAGGAAGTTTGTTGATTATTGTGTTGGGAAACTTTGCATATTAATGAGCTCTGAACTCTTGTACCCGAGTATAGGCCGCACTGCAAACTTTCAAGGTGTTTTTTCATCAAAAACGCGCGGCCTATACGCGGGTAAATACGGTACATACATGTAACAGCGCCACAGCAGTTGTCACAGACTTTTTACTTGAGTTTCATAGGTATTGAAATTTTTGCTTTTGCACCTTTCTTTCTGTCTGAGTTCAAATTATCTTAAACCCATTACTTTTTAAGGATTGAAACTTCATTTTTGATTAGGAAACCCAACCATGCACGAGTAAACAAATGCTAAGTAGCCAAGTTTTTAAAGGAAACGTTGTCACTTGCCAACATGATGATTGTGTGCTATTAATCCCTACACTGAATGATGTGACATAAGCATAACCTTATTATCCACTTCCATGATGTAGGAAATAGTAGTGTCTATAGCTTTATCGTACAGAAGAGGGTAAATGTGGTAAAAAAAAATTGTTAGGTACAACAGTCTAATGACGTGACAGCTGTCATCTTGTGATAGAGTGTTAAGTATGTAACGAGTATTACGTTTCAAATAAATAATAGCAGTTTGAAAGACTGTTTAATGAATATTAATGAAGTGCTTAAGAGCCCCAATCTCAGATGGTGCTGTAGATAAGCCGCACCCGTGATTTTTCGCTAGAATGATGCAAAAAGAAGGTGCAGCTTGTACGTGGACTTTTATGGTCCTCAGTCTGTACTTGCCACAGACGTGTGCTCATTATTTTTACAAGTCTTTAGTCCATTCTTTTTAAAGATCTTGGTAATTGATAATTGTTTATCTTGCAGATGAAAGCTGGTACATTTGAAGAGTTTTATATTGCAACCATAATTAGAGAAGTCCTCAAAGGTCTTGATTATCTCCACTCTGAAAAGAAATTACATAGAGATATCAAAGGTGGGCGAAATTACACTGTATGTTACAAGTATGTATAGGTGGAGAGAGACTGTGTGGGGAATTAAGTTTCTTGCTTGAGACAACAACACGCTTGAGCATTAACCAGTGACACTCAATCTTTAATTCATTTTTCTAATCATTGCACTATTTTGAGTCAATAGCATGTTGTATATGCAGTGAATAAAATTATTAACAAATGTGGTTTTGTAGTTAGTCTTTTTTATAATATAATTATGTTGTGGTTCAATTTTTTTGGTCCCTCAAAATGTTTTTGAACCATTTTAAAGTTTTTAAACTGGCTTGATTATTTTAAACCAGTTTAATTTTTTTTTTAGTAGGTCATTCTTAAAAAGTTTTTCCTACGGTCTGTGTTCTAACTTTCAGTCATCAGAATTTAGTAAATGAAAGATTCTCGCAGTTGTGTACCAGTAAGCAGCATATTCAGTTGCCAAGATAGACCTCAAAAAAATTCAGGCTTGAGTGGGATTCATACCCATCACCTTGTGATACTGGTGCAACTCTCTAACCAGTTCATACTGTTCAGGGCGTAAAATTAACTTTTTTTTTCCGGTAGCCACTTGGCTCCTAAATATTTTAACCCTTTAACCCCTGAGATCAAAATCTTAATTCTTCTAACTAATTTGAATACATCTTTCATTACAACAGTGTGGAGATTTTGATGTTATATCAACAAAAACCTATACAAGTTTTCAGATTGCATATTCTCATGAGCTCTATGGTTGCCTTTGTAGTATTATGTTTAAGAGAAGATGCATGTTGGTCACTCTCAGGGAGTAAAG
>OX453274.1:6025173-6057673 GCA_949710005.1 Ricordea florida | reverse complement strand
GCATGTAATATAATTATATAATAATAATATTATATTTTATTATATCTCTCAGTTAGTACTCGCGCTGTGATTGGTCAATTTAGCGGGCCGTACTTCACTGTATGGCCCGCTAAAGTTTGTTTTGGTCGCCAAAATGACTCCAGAGATATAATAAATATCTTATTAACCTCGTTTTCTCAGTCCGTACTGTAAAATACGGATCCTCGTTTTTCCCGTCGATTTATGGCCCAAGCGCGAAGCGCGCGGGCCATAAATCGACGGGAAAAAACTCGGTCCGTATTTTACATTGCCTGCGTGCAGACGTCTCCTATTTCCTTTGCTGCACGCGGAAAAGGGACGTCTGCGTAACGCCGTCGCTAATCGTGTTCCGGCGTCCCGCTGGCAGGGTATTTGATTTCGCATAAATTATAAAATAGTATCCGCAACCAAAGTCCACCACATATACCCCGGGACATAACATCTTTCCCAAGCTTTCCAATCCTTCGGGCAGCGTGTTTACTTTTACCTTGCTTGGCCAATGAACCTTTACTTGTACAACAGTTTTACTTTCATCTTGACCTTGTTCACGTATGATTGCTGGTCTAACTGGAGAAACTTTGGGAATAACGTCAAACGTGGGATTAATGTGTTTCACAGGCGTTGAAGAATGGATCGAGCCACGAACGTTTGAATAATAATCTGACGATTCCTCTAAAAGAATTCTGTTCTCAGGAGAAACAGACTTTTCCGCAGTTAAATCATGTACCTGTACGGCCTTTTTCTTGATAGGAAGCCCTGCCTTATAGGCTTTGGAGCTGTAGCTTTGAAAAATTTCTTCGTCGAGTTCTCTGAAGTTGGTGCGAAGTCCACGTCGCTTTTGTAGTTTTCTCAGACACTGTAAAGAAATAATTTCCTCGTACACGTTAAATTTTCCGCGCCCCCGCACAAGATTTCGATCGCTCTGCTTTTCGATCGACGAAAAACAAGCACACAATCGCACATGTTTTGATTTGTTTTGGTTGGAAAACCCCGCTTACATAAATCATTAAAATCACCGCATACATTATCAGACCACATTCGAAAACAACCAATCAGCGTTAAGTCAAACAATGCGCACTGTGTGTCAGCCTATCACAGCGTGTTCCCAAGATCTTAGGAACCCAGCGGGAAGCCGGAACACGATTAGCGACGGCGTTACGCAGACGTCCCTTTTCCGCGTGCAGCAAAGGAAATAGGAGACGTCTGCACGCAGGCAATATTTTACAGTACGGACCTCGAACTCGATTAATAACAGGTATATATTATTATTACATAATAATTATAATAATTATTAGTATAATTTTAGAGCTGAACACAGTGTTTCCAGCAATCTGATTGGTTGAGTGTACTCGCCATATGACGTTATATTCACCGCGCTAGGCGGTGAATATTAAGCAAAACAAAATGGCTGCCAGCAGCCGGTTTGTAAATGTTTCCGACGAGGAAATCTCAGAAATTAAAAGTAGTGCAGTCCCGAAAACAACGCAAAATGCAACAAAATATGGTGTTAAACTTTTCAAAGGTATGTCAGCCTCTTCCGTTGGGCTTATTATTTTACTTTAAAACTTTACAAACAGAAACAGTACCGATAACAACGGCTGAAACAGCTAATTAACTGTCGTAACTCTTAATTTACCTTACACAGAATGGTTCGCTTAACAAACCGAATTCGAAACAGAGTTTAAGTGCATGGAAATCAAAGAAATGAGCAACTGCCTTTCAAAGTTTTATTTATCAGCAAGACGACAAGACGGAAGCCATTACAAGAAAACAAGTTTGTTGTCAATCAGGGCAGCCCTAGATCGACCCATGTGACATTTATACCGGAAATAAAATGTGTTGAATCCCTATTTCTCTGTTGTTCAGCTCTGAAATTATACTAAAACAATTATTCGCCGAAGGCGAAGTTAATATTGGCGAATATTTACCTCGCCTTCGGCTCGGTAAATATTCGCCAATATTAACTTCGCCTTCGGCGAATAATTGTTAATTATTATTATAATAATTATTATAATTATAATTATATTATATTTTAATTATATTATAATTATAATAATTATTATAATTATATTATATTATATTATTATGTAATTCACATTGCTTGTTTCCTCTTCACTAGCATGTAAACAAATAGCTTTTGTGTTAAACTCTGAAGCAGAAATTTGGTGTGAAATATATTAAATAGATTTAGGCAAGCCTAAAAGCAGAGCTCCTCACACAGACCCTCACACATTGAAAATGCTGTCACTGAAGTTATTAAATACGCCTGGTGCACGCAACTACTTAAAGAAGATTCGCTGAAAGATAGCTGAAATAAATCGTTAAAAAAAAAACATCTAGCTCCCGACTCAACGGAAGAACCATTACCTGGTCAGCAAAATTATAATAGTTTTAAAGCAACACCAAAAGCAGCTAGGCAGCTCTTTAACAAATGAAAAATAGACACTCAGCTTTATGCTTATGTCCCTCCAAAAATGCTTGAAAACTTGTAGGAAGAACTCAGCTTTATGCTTATGTCCCTCCAAAAACGCTTGAAAACTTGTAGGAAGAAAATGTTTCCTCCAAAACCGCTATGAATAATCCGTTTCTTCAGCAAAACATTGTAGACTGCTGGCTGTAGGTTGTGTAGCCGCGGCAAGCCGCGAAAAGCGCACGAAAAACAAAGCCTCGTTTCGGTTTAAGACCTAAATATCCCGGATGACTATGGCCGCCATGTTGGGGCAACATCGTCGTCGTCGTCGTCGCCGCGAGCCATGCCGCTAGCCACGATGACCATGAAAGCTCAAACGCATGGTTTTCTCAATTTCTATCCTCGCACGGTAGTTATGGGGCTCCGCGCTGCGGCTCTTCGAGCCGCTGTGGAGCTCCGCTATCAAACATACAAAAGCCAAAGAGGCTGACCATGTCTGAGCAATTCCTGTAAAACACTGCAGAACATCAAAGACTTAAAATTTTAACAAAAAAATGGGCTCCTCCTCCTTATGTAAGAGTTAATAAATGATATTTTTGACCATCTATGTCCAATAAACCAGAATTAAGAATTGACAATGAATATAGTTGATCAGTAAAAGCCAAAGTATACATGTATTCAGTAGAGATGAGTAGTCATTTACTGTTTTTACCTCATGGTATGTACTTCATACCATGAGGTATAGTGGTTGATGGATTTGTCACTCCATTCCCGTTAAACAATTAATTTATGCATTAAATCTGCATTAAATGTGAATTAAACATGTTCTCCCCAGTCTCCACTACTAGGTTTGGTTTTGTCCACAAAGTCGTGCTATTTTTTTATGTTTACATAGGTGGGGGGAAGGGGTGAGACAAAGGGGCAAAACATGTTTACAAAATGGCGTCAGTTGTGTCGAGCCCGACGTAAAGATTGTCAAGGCGGGTTTTCGTTCCTTTTGCTCCATCTTTGATCAAAATACACTAACAGGAAATGTGTTCAAGAATGCTCGAGTGAAAAGAAATGGGTTTTAAAGTCTTAAACGTGACGATGTCTCCAATTTGGACGACGAGTAAACGATCAGTCGTAGCAAGGGTGCACAAAACGAACTATTCGGAATGAACGCTTTATTGTCTGGGGAAAGGACAGCACTTCATGGAATAATTACCACAGACCATGAGGTAGCTCGAAGGAGCCTTTGATTGCTATTGAGGTCTAATGTAGAAATAGTTCATCTAAATAAAGACTTTAATTTCAGCACACTGAATATTATTCTGATTCCACCTCAAACTTTGCTGTTTTTCTCATCTATTCACAGCGACCAACGGCTAAAGAACTACTGAAACACAGATTTATCAAAAGCATGGCAAAGAAGAATTCGTATCTGGTAGAATTGATTGAAAGGTTTCGAAACTGGAAACAGAAATGTCGAGATGATGAAGATAGCAGCTCAGGAGAGGAAAATGATGAGTTAGTACTGTACTTTGTAATTCAGGCCTGGTTCAGGTGCCGTACTTGCCAAACGTAACCATGAATTAAGTACAGGAAACCACTAACGCCCGAATCAATTCGTTGTGGCAGTTTTTATTTGGTACAGCAAAACGTTCAGTTTTTAACCGGCCATCTGATATTACGCGATGAAGCAATTTTGGACAATTGACGTCAAATCGCATCCGATCGCACAATTCATAAAATATCAGTTAATTCATAAACAAATCGCAAAAATTAAAAAAATAATAATATTCCCTGTTTATTGTCGAATTTCATTGTGTGATACATTTTCAATCTGCACTGCTTGCAGTTAGCAATAGCTAGTCGAGGCGAGCAGTGGTTACATGTGTATAAAAGAGAGAACAAGTAGAGAAAGCTACAGTATTCAATTGTGTTTTGTAAACAATACATTATAGAACGAACAGGTATACAAATGGCTAGTGTACAGAGCATACAGTCAACTGAAATAAAAAAATATATATATATCTAAAATCAAATCAATACAAAATGTAAATATGAAAAGCCAAAGTACTAAGATATTTTTGTTATTAAGACAGATAAATCAATATAGTCATTTTCTTCTGAAAGTCTTTGGAGTAGGATATTGTGGATTTTAATTTTAAAATTGTTTCTAGATAGATGGCGAATTTCACCCAGCAAATAAACCATAAATAAATGCCTTATCTGAAAAAATTCCGAGTCTGCGCTTATTTTCAAGACGATTTACCTTCGAAAACGCCCAAGAAACGTTATGAAACTATCGATTTCACAAACAATCGAAGTTCAAAGCGTTATTTTTTATTTTGGCGGGCCTGGGGCTAGTTTGTCGTTCTTAAAGAATATTTGATTGATGTGCACAAGGCAAACAATATTCTTTTCTGGTAATTAGTTTATGAGGATTGCTGACATAAATCCATGCTATATGATCCTTCTACTCACGTTGTAATTACTTGGTCATCGGAAATGAGCAAAGTTTATATCAGCGAAGCATTGTTTGATAACAAAATTTTACATCGCCAACTTCCTCATGAACGAGTTTATAGTGAAAACGCCCGCTGTTCCTCCGTGTTCAACTACTGGGAAAACTAAATTGCACCTTCCTTCAAATTTGACTGACAAAGCAGAAAAGTACTCCATCCGTACGTTCCACACGGATGATGGACTGATGTTTAGTTCGTCGTGTAAGAAAATCCATGAATTACAAGCATAATTAAAGTAAACTTTTATCCCAGTTCACTCATAATTCCTTATTTTTTGTTTCTTTATGAAAAAGAAAATCGTCGTTAGAACAGCACAAAATTTGTTTTGTTTCTCCAAAGCCTGGTAAAGCAAGCTTAAAATAGTTGAGGAAAAAAATCGACCACCCTAAAAATATTGAAAATCCACCCTGAAAATATTGAACAATTTGTGATTTTTTATCACACCCTATCAGATGGCCTGAGTTTAACAGTCTTTCACTTTATTCAACACTGGTGCAGCAGATATCTCTTGCAGTTCTCTATTCATGTGCCAAACCAAATGCGTTCAATATATACTGAACTCTTCTGCTTACATGGGATAAAGGTTAGGTTTGGCACAGGCTACGCTGTCTGAATCAAGTGCAAAACAATGTTGCTCTAAAGTTGGACCTAACTCAGTTAGATTCAGCCCATGAAAAGCACAGCATTTGATCTGGGTCTAACACTTTTGCTCTCCGGATGAAAGTAGTAATTCTCATCAGTGAGTTCTGTACACTAATGGTTCCTTACAAGTTTGTTTTTTTTTTTCTTCCTACGCTGTCACTCCTATTCATTTACTTATCATTGTAACCTGAGCCATTTAGCTACTTCTTCCCTCTTTCAGCGATGGGCGAAGTTCAATCAATACTTCCAAATGGATATTTCCTCCGGAGAGGAAAGAGCTTCCTTGGTCACAAAGCGAAGTTATGCAAAAAGACGAAACCCCTGCTGCTTCCAATGTAAATAACACAGATGTCAACGATGTGAGTCTTCATTACATTTATCCTTGTTACGATTGGCTCTCTATCTCAGGTTGAAGAACATCAAAAATGGTATCAAAGAAGAAAAAATGGCTGGTTTCAATTCTTGCTTCGCAGCTGTTTCCTAGAGATGTTATAAGGGACCGTTCATTTTTTTCGAGGGAGGGGAGGGTTGGTGGGGGGGAGGGTCATCAGAAAAAAAATCAGGGAGAAGTGGGGATCACGTGAAATATTTTGGCAATACTTTTATGTCAGCGTTTTAATTCAAAATTGGCAATCTGAGGGGGGTCATGCAATTTTTAAATGGTGCTTCCCGAATCACAGCAGCCCCCCCCCGTCCCTCATAAAAAATGAACGGTCCCTAATTATCCTAAAACAATTTTTTTCTGTAATCTTGATGAATAGTGACTTCAGAAGTATTATTTTACCCCTCAACGTTTCACAGCTCAGTAAATACTCTGCCTCTATTACCAGGATTTAGAGAATAATTGTTAATCTTTTTTTTAATCCAAGACTCTGTTTCTTGTCTCCTGGAATTAGCCTGGGGCCGGTTGTTCGAAGACCGATTAGCGCTAATTCAGGGTTAAATTTTAACCCGGGTTCCTTTTCCTCTTGTTAAAAAGCATTTTCTCCGATAACTTTTCTGTTTGTTTTTTTTTTTTTCTGAGCATACCATCATCAAAGTGTATTCAAAAAGAATTATACTGAATGTGCTTTGTAAGCTCTCATACCTGCATTTAAATTTCGTACTAACCCTGGGTTACCTTAACCCTGCTTCGAACAACCCGGCCCTGAGGACCGTTTCTCGAACTTCCCTTTAAATCAACGGGCACGAAGCGGTATTTTCAAGCCAGGGTTTATCGAGTATTTGTGTAGTTCTTGACATAAATGCACACCAACCCAACTTGCATGTTGACTTAGAATTGCCTGACTTAAGCTTAAAAACCAACCAAATTTTAATCCCTGTTGTAAATTACATTATATAAGGGACCATTCATTTTTTAAGGGATAGGGGGGGTGCTGGTGGGATTTGAGGGAGGGGGGGCACGCGAAAAAAATGGCTTCAAAGGGGGGGCCACCCCAAAAAAATGAAGAAAAAGGGGGGTTCAAGCGAAAAAAAAGCGATGAAAAAGTGGTATGAAGTTTTCATAAATTGATGAGAAATTCTCCTGCTTTATTCACGAAATATAAACAACTTTTCGAGGTGGCCAAGGGGGGGTGTCATCCCAAAAAATTCCTTTTGAGGGGGGTCATGTGAAAAAATTGGCAAGCTGAGGGGGGGTCACTCAATTTCCCACTGACACTCCCCCAAATCCCACCAGCCCCCCCCCCCCCTTGAACGGGTCCTAATTGGTTACCGGGTCCGGTAAGATACCGGGTCTTTCGAGAAACGGCCCACTGATCTCTACAAGTAACTAAAAATAATGATGGTTTCTACTTTTTTTCTGATAATTACTCTATGCTGTTAATTAAAGATTAAATCATTTACATGCAAATTCATTATTCCAGGCATCAAAAGAGCCAAAGAAGGGAGAGAAACCCACGTCAAAGTATTTATCAAGTGTTTTATTACCACTTTTAAGCAAGGTACGTTTTCTTGCAGTTTTTAAAATTGAGGTCAGTTTGCAGTTTTTACATTACTCTTGTGTGGAAATCGAAAACATTCTTGAAAAGAAGTGCCCCAAACGTTTTTCAGGCATGTTTTCCCTATGGCTAGTGAAAATTTAGCATAGTACGCTACACTGCAATAGAATTCACTTAGTTATGTTGTTAAAATGATATCTTCATGTGTGCTGTTGTTGTAGCTAAGTTCAAGCCATGCCGGCCAGGAACGGTCTGTTGAAAACCTTTCTGAGGCATTTGAAACAGCGGAGACATCTTCTCCAGGATTAACAGACAGCTTAGTAGAGAAGATAGTAGAAAGTGTGGGCCGCCTTAAGAGGTACTGTACAGCTGGTGGTGGAATGACTGTCTCTCTGTTCAAAGTGTTTGGTTTAGCTTTTTGTGCCCAGGTTTCCCAGGGCTTTCTGAGACTTAGGGGGGTGTTTTGCATTATACTGGGGATGAGTCCGCCTCGGTTCCCTCTCGTGACTCTGTGTTCGTTTTCATGATACCACCAGAAAATGTCACACCGGAACGAGTCGTACCGACGCGAGTTCACACCGGTTGCTGTGTCGGAGCGAGGATTTCATGCCGGTACGAAATCTCGCAACAATATCATGTAAACGAAGAACCACCACTCGTTCCGGTGTGAAATTGGCCTCCGGGTGGACTGGAACGGGAAGCGCATGCGTAATTATTATCAATCCAAGATGGCTTCGGGTTGGACACGGGACGAAGGGAAAACAGACGCATTTCTTCTAATGATCATATAAACGCGATACGAAATCAAATGATCTCCCTGGTGTGGAACTCGCGTCGGTGCGAGATTTCTCATGTTAACACCCCTTAACTTTGATGTGCATTATAGAGCACTGGGAAGCCACATATACGATGTTCCAGAACGCACTGCATAAAACAACGCAAATAAGAAAGCCACAACACAAATAAAGTCACAACGCGAATAAAAGGGTCAACACAAACAAGGAATTTAGAGAAGTGTCATAGGGACTTGGGTCGAGTTTTCTCTGACCCAATTTTACTGAAGGATCTGGTGCGAGATCTTCGCACGAACGTGCAATATTTGCCAGTTCAGGAACGACGTCACGTTCTGTACACGCTGCGGATTTGTTCAACGCTCAAAATATTGTTCCAATTGTGGACTGTGTTTAGCAAGTACACCATCAACAAAAACGGGTGGCTGATAGGAGAGTTTCGAAAGAGGCGGTCAGACTGTGCAAGTTTGCGCCCAAGCACAAGCTTAGCAAAGCAGGCTAGAAGGGAAAGCCAAGAAACTGGGTAAATCAAACGAGTTGGTTAAGTAAGTTATACCACCGTAAGGTAAAAGGGAGGTGCTGACGTTTCGAGCGTTAGCCCTTCGTCGGAGCGAGTTTCTTTAGAAACTATCCCCACAATAGAAGGGAAAGCCGTCCGCTCCAAAAGAGGTCGCCATTAATATTGACCTCAAGGAGTATGTGGCCCGGAATCTTAAGAAGTGCCGCGGTAAACGTTGCCCTTAAGAGCTCCCCCGGATGCTAGCGCTGCACTAATTAAAGAAAAGAGTGGTCCGGAAGCATGCAAGCCAAAACGATCCACCAATCCCAACAAAATTCCTGAGGGAAATGTTCTGTCTTGTACGTCAAGGGAATTCAGTCTAGTTCTGTGGAAAATACTACTGTTTACAAACCCATGGCACAGCAGTGTGTGCTAAGATGGCCGCGGCGGCATTCGCCAACATCTTCATGGCCAAAATACAGAAGGAGATCCTCAAGCAGAGCCCCACCAAACCGATAGTCTGGAAAAGATACATTAACAGTATATTCCCCGTGTGGAAGACAACCCGAGACACGATAAAAGACTTCATAACTTAGGCAACTAACTTTCACAGCACGATCAAATTTACGGCTGAAATATCAGAAACAGGAATTACATTCTTGGACACAAAAGTGTACAAAGGCGATAGATTCCACAAGGAGTCTATCCTTGACGTACAAAGACACTACAAAGAGACGGATAACTTTCAGTACACGAATTTTTATTAGTGTCACCCACCAGGTGTTAGCAAAAGATTCATAAAAGGAGAAGCACTACGACTTGTACGAACGAATCCCTCTCACATTACGTTTAATGAAAACATGAAAAACCTCAAACTGCGCCTTAAGAACAGAGGATATCATGCAAATGGTAAATTCAATCGCAGTGAATGCCAGATGGACGTATAGCCCCTCAGTTCACCAGGCTCGGGCACTACTTGTCGAATGATGTTCTTGAGTTTATCCTCGATCTCTACCCTTCTACGTAGGCCACAGTCTCGTAATCGGCGCTTTGGAGTAGATAAACTAAGTGCCAATGAAACGGTGACACCTCGGAAATTCAAGAATCACCTTGTTCTCGTTTCCTCTATGAAAGTATTTCTCTATCCAGTTCTGCAGCTCACTGTCCGCCATTCTAGATTTCCGCATTCTAGATTTCAGCCTTCGATTAAACTAGTCACAGGAAATCCCGCCCACCCTTTGTGTCGTTCTTTTTATTTGCGTGACTTTTTTTTATTTGTGTTGTGACCTTTTACTTGCGTTGTGACTTTTGTTTGTGTTGACCCTTTTATTCGCGTTACCTTTTTCATTTGTGTTGTGACTTTTTTATTTGTGATGTGACTTTTTTATTTGTGTTGACCCTTTGTTTTATTTGTGTTGTCACTTTTTTATTTGCGTTGTGACTTTTTTTTATGCGGAGCCTTCTGGGCCACCGTACACCTAGCAAAGATTCCAGAGCGATGTGAACGGAAAATTAAAAGTGGTGGGAATCAGCTGAATTTATGTATGGAGTTCCTAATTAAATAGGAGAGCAGTAACTTGTATTCATTTGTCTGCTTTAGGTTTTCTTTTCTGGGGAATTAGGCATGTAGAGTGCCTAAGATTTTGGCCTGCCTCTACCCACCAGGCTAATGTAATCAACAAACGGCTAGAAGGTGCTAGGAAAATCATGTTTTTTTTTTTCTTTTTTCATGATATTTCTCCAAAGTGGAATGCCCAAACGAAAATCCAAATACAGGTCACGGGTTTTTTATTACACGTACAGATTTAGATGGCAGAAACCTTGCAATATTTTAGCTCATATTAACAATTATTATTTATTATTCTGGTTATTTTTACGACCAAATTGTCGTATAGTTTAGTGTCACTTTGGAGTCTACAATTTATTGTTGATGCATCTGAACTAGTCAATGGTGTTCATGATTGCTTGGAGGAGAAAGTGAGTTTGCAACTATATTGCAATCCATATCAGTTATATTCATAATGTAACATGTCATAGTAATCTACTTTCCTTGCAGTTGATAACTGGGTATCACACGGATCAATGGTAGAGACCCCAGAGGAAGTCTGGAATTCAAGGCTGCCCTGGCCAGGAGTCATCTACACTGTTCACCACTAACTTATTTCATGTTAAAAGAACTTGGCATTTTTTATCACTGACGGCAGGTTTTACTCTGTACAGTGTAGTTCATTAGATCCTTCCTGTTCCGTGCATAATATTGATGCACGTTGAGGAAAACAAAGTGCGTAGGGCAAGGAAATCATTCATCAGTCCTTCCAGCCTCTGACGTGGCTTTCAACCACAAGAATGCAGCTAACTGGAAACAAGCCCTTACATAAAGCTCATCCTCAACATGATCTCTATTGGTAGAATGGTGGCATTTTTCGGATCAGTGGCCGTATCTGGGCAATTGTGTAGCTACCCTTGCCCAAACCCAACAAGTTATAATAAGTTAAAAAAGTTGACATTGCAAATGAGTATATGAAAGACCATATATTTGAACTGCAGAGTAATATGTAATGACATTAATTGATCATCGCAGTTATGTACACAACGTAAGCAGCTCTGAAATTAAAGCCTGAAAAAAAACTCAGGCCTGAACGGAGTTTTTTTTTCTGGCTTTAATTTCACAGCTGCTTAAGTTGTGTACATAACTGCGATGATCAATTAATGTCATTACAGATACTGACATTGATCCCATTTTTCTGTGCAAGGCAGGGAGTTGGAGCTCTTACATATTCCTAAATTTGGAGCTGTCCATATGACTTACTTTCAGTGCATTCTAACCCTTTCACTTCCTATGTGATCACTATACAAATTCTCCATAACAACTCAATAAATCAGCTAGATAGAGGTTGATAATTAACCTAGTATACAAGGAACTGTACGGCCCTCATTTAGAAGAATTTTCGCTCTCATCAGGAATGTTCTGGTTTTGTTTTAAGTTGGTGCTTGTACAGTACATTGTAAACTATGTGTTGATTTGTATTAGATATAAAATTGTAGACTTTTGGTTAAATCTACTGTTCATGTACACTTAAACAAGTGTTTTTAGGGAGACAGTGAATAAACAAGATTTCCTCTATGAACCATGTTCTGGAAAGAGAGGAAGCTAAAATTGTCTGCCCTGTTTTTATAAGTTATATCTTGACCTAGTCATTACGCATAGTTCTGCAGTTGTTTCAGATAACTAGCTTCATTGAACTAGTTAGGGCAAAATTCAAACAGTTCTGGTTTGCAAGGTTGGTGTGTGAGAAATCTGATTAGCTCTGTAAGTATTAAGTTTTCCTCAAATTGTGTGTAATCCTGACTTGATGCTTACTAACGTGTCTGTTAAATTCTGGTACTAACTGGTTTTGTAATAGCTGGTACCAGTGATAATTTTCTTACCTCCGGTAATATGAATCAGACTGTGATTCATACTGTGTTTTGTCCCTACGTGAGAGACTCCCTGTCTTCCTGTGCCAATATAGGACCCTGTGTCTCCTCCCTTATTTTTGACTATTAAAATAACCATGGTCTTGTACATCCTCTTCTTTAGATGCAACAATTAATTTTACCAGGGTGGGGAAGTACTTTTTATTTCCTACATGTCCCTACCTCCCCTCCCCCAACACATACATACAGACATCAGAATAGTTTGTTACCCTTTGATAAAGTTGGTGATTTACAAAGAAGAACCAATGAAAAAATAATTTTATGAGACCATTAACAGTTCAGTGCTATAATACCTCAACTTAAACCTTTATTTCAATTTATTTAGGTAGCTAATTAATACTTGTAACTAGACAGCAACTTCCAAAGTTGCTAACAAACGCCTATGGCAGTAGCTTCTTAATCAAGAGCCATACTTACACTACCGTTTTGTATTAAACATTCAACACAGTCAAATGATTTATTAAATCTGAAGCAAGGCAGTCTGTTTTGTGTGCAGTGATATATTAATTGTTAAAATACTGTTGTGGCATCTGCCATTAACACTGATAAGTCATGTGCATGCCAATTAGTATAGGTAATTGAATAATTTTGAGTGCAATCTGACATGTAAATTTTTCATGGACTGAAGGCAAGTATAAGAATTTATGAGTGCATATTTATTCCAAATTGTTTCACCTATTCAGTGGGCTGAAATTTTTGCATTTATTGTGCAGAAAGTTGAATTTGAGTGCAAAAATTTCAAGTGAGATTGTTTTAGATATAATTAACAAGTACTGTAACTAAATGAATTCGAGGGAAATTTTAAATATGTAAGCACTCTAAATTTCCAAACAGGTTTTTTTTTTAGTCTGAAAAATTAACTGATACCTATTCATTACAAATTGTACTCAAAATCATTTGAGTTTCTATACAAATTCCCTCATTGTCCTGTGTCTGTGAGTTGGTGGCTATCCTTTAGGCATTAAAGAACCCACGATATACTTTAGTAAGCGAGATTGGAATTTGAAGTCTTTTTCTTAGTTCTGCGATCGAACACGAATTAAGTGCCATGTGTTGTAATCGAAAGAGTTTTAATCCAGGGAAGTACCATGCTGGTTCGGTATAGGAAAAACAAAATGAGGAAAGAGAGCATAACCCCGTCTAAAATGATAAGAGGACAGAGTCAAGAGAAAATGAGGAAGGAGAACATAACCCCGTCTGATATGATAAGGGGACAGAATCAAGAGAAAATGAGGAAAGAGAACATAACCCCATCTGATATGATAAGGGGACAGAATCAAAGAAAATGAGGAAAGAGAACATAACCCCGTCTGATATGATAAGGGGACAGAATCAAGAGAAAATGAGGAAAGAGAAAATAATCCCGCCTGATATGATAAGGGGACAGAATCGAGAAAATGAGGAAAGAGAACATAACCCCGTCTGATATGATAAGGGGACAGAATCAAGAGAAAATGAGGAAAGAGAACATAACCCCGTTTGATATGATAAGGTCGATAAGGGAACGGAATCTATTTTTAGCGTGGAATCTATTTATATCTCGTTCCATGACTGCGCGGTTTCCCCATGGCGCATTGAAATAACAACCACGTGATGAGAAGGACATCAACCATTGGTCAGTTAAAATAGTTTCCGGATCTAAAAATGGATTCTGTCCCCTTATCATAGTAAGAGAACCTAGTGCGGAAGATGCGTTTTCTTACCTCATTTTCTCTTGGTATAGGTATATAGATAAACTTCAAACTTTGATTGTCCTTAGACCTTGTTCTCTTGCTACAAGTTATAAGTGTGGGCGAATCGACTTATCGTTCGGGCGAATCGACTTTTGAGGTTCGGGCGAACTGACAATCGGGCGTAATAATAATAATAATAATAATAATAATAATGAACTTTATTTGAGTGTCAAGTGTATTTAGCACTGCTGTACTAATTGGGGACACTGTAAAGCACAAATGAAATAAATTAAATCAAATCAAATTAACGACCGGTTACCGTAAAAAGAAAACACAGTCAAACGAAAAAGTAACTTCAAGTTCTACAGTATTTATTTATTTTAAATTGCAATGCCCCTTTAAGTTAAATCCCTCAATGTCCGTTTTCTTTGGTTTTACTGCATTTCTTAGGTGAAATCGCGGCGTTGTCATCACTCTTATTGGGCTGTGTGGCAGACAATCTTCAAAGACGGTTCAACGGCAACTGCAATAAAGAGATAAACCCTGGGAAGAATTTTTACGCCAAAATAAAATTATACTGCAATATTTGGTTTTACATTATTAATCTTATGCCCCATTCACACCAACTAAACATGTTTAGTTAAAACAGGTTTTAAAACGTGAAAACTAATAATCGAACACTGGAACACGGGCTTTTACACAGGAATCAAATAAACTTTAATGTATTTTTTCTGCTTGTGCTAAATTTCTAGTTGACAACGTCATAAAACAGCTTTCATAAAAGAAACAATTTGAAACCGTGTTTAATTAAACAGCATTGAAACATGTTTAAACTCTGGTGTGAACGGGGTATTAGACCCAATTATAGGGAAAAAACGGTAATATTTCGTAGTATTTTTAGCGGGGCTCCCACGCGCGCGAATATGGAATATGGTCAACCTCTTTTCGTTTGGTTGTCACGTGACTGACCGAGCTAGGGTAGGGGAAACTATCAAAAGGAAGGGAGGGGTATCTCAGGTCTGCCTTGGCAAATCCACATCTCTTATATTGGACATTCGCAATATGGTCAATTGACAGCTGTCAAAACGGGATAGCCACTGACCAGCATCACATGACCGGCATATTGTGGGCTCATGTGTCAACTCATCAAGGTGACATGGATCGGTGACATGATTTATTTGGAAGCTGTCCGCTGACCAGCAATTGATTTACTAGATCGTGGACTCAAGTCTCTGGTTCTGGTAGCCCGCGTATTTTTGGCGGGAAATTGCGTTGACGACTGAAAAAGAAATTTTCAGTTCATTGTCTTTTTGAGACACAATATTATTACTCTACACTGTTAAAGTTTTACTAAAGGATAAACGAAACAAGTTCTATTGCTATGTCAACAAACAATAGCAGAGAAAATATAATTTGCAGAATACAGGGTTCAGGTGGAGAGCAACGGGAAAGAGAGCGGAAGAGAGCAAGAATTAACTGGGGAAGAATGAGCGAAGAAGATCGCCAAAGAAGGCGTGCTCGGGAAAGAGAAAGGAGACAAAATGTTAACGAAGAACGCCGAGAAGCGGAAAGACTCCGTGCTGTGGAAAACAGACAAAATTGTAGCGAAGAATGCCGAGAAGCGGAAAGACTCCGTGCTGTGGAAAACAGATAAAATTGTAGCGAAGAACGCCGAGATACCCTGCTAAAAGCCATGCAAGAGAGAAACCTCGGCTCGTAGGGTGAAGCAGAGAATTTAAGGTTTTTTTGCATATGATTATGAATTATAAGATTGAAGGAAACCCTGAAGTTCAGTAATAGATTCTTGAGTGCTTAATAATTTTACGATTTCATTTAATAATTCAATTTGAGTGGCATCCATAACTCAATTTAATTATAACATAACAAAAAAGAAAAACATTTACATTTATTTTGCTTCCATGCAGGCTAATATACTGGAACCTCGATATTAAACTAAATTAAGTAAGAAATGCTAACGGGACTGTCCAAATGTGTTTTTATATAGATAGTTATATCTAAGCCCTTTTGCATACATTTTACCATACCTTGGAGTAAACATTTATTTTACCGAGGTGTTCGTTTTAACACGAAAATGACAAGAGTTGTGTCCTGCATTTCCCAGTAGCGTGTACAAATCTTTTAAATACATTTACGCAAATTAGAATGGTTAATTTCATCAGGAATAGAATACAGTACATTGATAATTTGTGTTTTTTGTAGAATATACTCCATGACTTTGTGGGTAGAAAGACCGTACTAATGGCAGACGAAAGTTTAGACAAAAATCATAGCGAGTTAACCGACCTCGACACTAAACTATAGTTAAAAACGTTTGTGAATTCCTTCGCAATATTTTTTGAATGCTTTTACAGTTTAAAGTGAAATGAAAGTACTAAACGGGAGCCCCGCTTTTAGGCTTGGCTAAATCTATATATTATTCTGGTGTGAGGCCACCCTTGTACCTATGATCTTTCGACTGGTCTGCCTCAGCTAGCGAGAAGCTACAACTTTCAAATGAAAATTGCCGGAAAACCGCACCAAAATAACGCAAATCGCATTACAGTTACTGCAAACCATTACGCTTCCATTATTACGAGTAGCCATGACAAAAACAATGCTTACATGTCGGCGGCGGTCATTTCTTGCTTCACGGCCAGGGGATATGTCATCTACTTCAGCGTTTCTTGCATCATTTGCCTCCTTCAGAGATGCAAGCTAAGCAAAACAAATCATATTGGTCTGTCTTGATAATTCTGCTAAGTCATTCCTTACTCGGGCATATGATAAGCGAACCCACTGCTCTCAGCTTATAAGACGGCTATTTTAAATCAGTTGGTAGGCGACACACCGAGTTTTCGCGAGATTGCGATTTCGAATCCCGTTCGAGCCTGCTTTTTTTTTCAGGCTAAATCGCAATTGCTTACATTGCGTTTAAACTACGAAGATCAGATCTGCTATAAAAATTATTCTTTTTGTAAGAATGTTTCTGTGCAGTGACTTTTGAAAGCTTAGGTATAGAACATCCTTTAGATGTTTTGGTCAGGATTTTAGCTCAAATTGGTGATGGCGAAATCGATCGATTGTACTGCAGTTCTTTTTTTCTCGTTAAGTAAAGCTGAAAATCTGTTGGCTCATAGTTACATTTCGAATCCCACTATCTGGCTATTTGTAAAGAGAATTCTGACTGATGAAAAGTCGATGCCACGTCATAACCTACGTGATCTAGAATGAATAGAAGCAGACGTTTGAGGGATCAAAAGCGGCTCGCAATGGATGGAGTATCTGGCCCATTTTGTAAATAAATTTGAGTTCCATGAACCAAATGGTAATACTTTGGATTAACTTTAAATCAAATTCTAACGAAAGGATATGTCAAAGGACAGTTTTCAGCAATTAACAAACCTCCTTTCTGAAAGAGTTGTGTTCTGATCTGCGGCCATGTTCCAAAGGACGATTAAGCATTCCCTCAACGAATAAAAACTGCAATATTGCGAGAGTGAAGCAAAGTATGATTTTGGTCCTCATTCTGTGTCGAAGCTGCACAGCAAGTTAGGAAATCGTTTCTAGCTCGCTGAGCTTTAGTTCAAGAGCTATTGTGATAGATGGGGGAATTGGGATGTCAGGCGTAAACAATAGAATTTTTGGAACCCAATCGTCTAAGGATCGTTAAGAGGTTCTTTTTTCGGCGGTCAATCAATAGAATATGCCATGTGATTTTGGTATGTTCGAGTCGATTCGGAAACGTGTAGCGGGACATGATCATGACACGTAGCCCTTTTTGAGGCCCTGCCAGGGTAAATTCCGACAAGCGACACGGGCCGAAAAGTAGCGACAGCGACCAAATGAAATAGCGACAAACGACTGCCATTCTATTAAAAAATGTCGACAGCGACATCAAAGCCGAGAAGTAGTGACAAAGAACTGAAGTAGTTGTCCCTTAATTTCCGACAGCGACGTGAAGCCTTGACAAAACGCCGACACGAGGCATTTTAAAATTCCGACAAGCGACCTGGGACCCCCCCCCCCCCCCCCCCCCCACCTGGCAGGGCCTCCTTTTTGCTCCACGAGCTCACCATAGGATGCCTTTGATTAGTTTGTTTTGTTTGTTACCGAACATGTTTTTTTTTCCTTTTTTTCTAGTTTATGGAGTACATCTGTGAGTCAATAATCATAACGAGAGAGGATGAAATAATTAAAACTGCCATGCTCCTACGACATACCGCCTTACACCGAACCCAAATTCTGGTCATCAGTCTCCAATTTCTCCACAGTTTTATGAAACCAATGTGTAACAAGTACTAAGTAAAAAGCATAATAAAGATCTCTCTTTATGGTGCCCAGTTGTTTACTGCTTTTATAAACTCGACTTAAAGGAAAAGGTTTGTCACAGCTGTAGTTTCCTTATTACTTTGCGTTATTTTATGGTTTGTAATATTGTAAAAAAAATAAAGCCGATGGAACACTCAATTCGCTTAATTTTTGATGCACCAAATGTAATTAATTTTTTTTAGTTACCTAATATAAGTTCTTGTCACTTTTTCTTTCTATTTAATTCGTGATAACTTATCAATCGTCAGTAATAGTCATTTTCTCCCGGAAATTTGATTTTTAAAATTAGTCTGTGACTTTTAGCAGGTGATTTGAGAGTGTTTGTATGTGAGGTGACGTCATCGTTGCCATCTTAGTGGAAAGAACAACAGACTGTCCCTCCCTCCGTTAGGCGTTTTAATTTAATCCATATGCAAATGATTAGAAACCATTTTTATTGTTTTACCTACGAACGTGGTTGCCTTGTTAGAGGCCCTGCCAGGGAGGGGTCCCAGGTCGCTTGTCGGAATTTTAAAATTCCTCGTGTCGGCGTTTTGTCAAGGCTTCACGTCGCTGTCGGAAATTAAGGGACAACTACTTCAGTTCTTTGTCACTAATTCTCGGCTTTGATGTCGCTGTCGACATTTTTTAATAGAATGGCAGTCGTTTGTCGCTATTTCATTTGGTCACTGTCGCTACTTTTCGGCCCGTGTCGCTTGTCGGAATTTACCCTGGCAGGGCCTCTTGTTAAGTGAGTGAAAAAAAACTCATTTTTGGCGCTTAAGTATGGAATGAGATACCAGGTAGAATGAGAGATATGTTAAAGAAAGTATTCAAACGAAAATTAATCAGTGTGCTATTCGAAATATTAAAAGACAAAGATGATTGATTACCTTGATGCAACCATGATAATACAAGAAATAAAATCGCGAAATCCTAAACCTTAGCCTCTTTTACAGGTTGCATTAAACAGATTTGTCTTTCTTGCTTTTGAATTCATTACACATATTTCTTCTTTTCTTTTTCTTTGCTTTTTACTTATTATAATATAATATCTGATTTGTAATAGAATTAATTTGGCCCGCCTCGACTAGCGTTTTCTTCCTAACTGCGTGCCAAACAATTGTACTTGGAATGTTACGATAATAAATGTCTTGTCTTGTCTTGTCTTGTCTTGCACTCGTCAGCAAACTAACTTAAGCTGAAACCTTCGCTGAATTTTGGCAACGTTCTTCAACCCTTCGATTCATTCTTAGCTCAGACGTGCCGCGAAGCGTAGCTATAATTGGAAAGTTAATATGAAATCCATCACGTAGAAAATGACTGGGATTCCCACACAGCAGTCCTGTAAAATAGAAACTGCATAGTCTTATACCTTTAAATAGTTTTTACCAGTATAATCACGAAAGATTCCACCGAGTACTTGATAAAGATGATGAGGATGAGGATAAATTCATCTTTACTCAAAAGGATTCTATTCTAGATTTTTAAAGCTATTTTACTGGTATATACCAAAGAAAACACTACCATATAGTTCCCTTTGTTCTAAGGTTTTAAGTTATTTTCAGTATTGCAAAAAAAGCCAATTGGTCTTACTTCCCTGGGCCATTTGTGAAATCTTTCTGAACTCTTCTAATGCGTTCTCTCTGTCCATTTACTGTCATAGATGGCACCTCAGTTTGACCAGAGAGATTCCTTCAGCGAAAGAAATCCACATCAGCCAAAAGACTGGAAGACGTTTTCGGAAGATGAAAGAAAATGAACGCAACTTCGAAAAGCTGCTTATTCGCTTCCATCTTTGCCATTCACATTCAAATACAACAATGAAAAGGTTGAGTGCAGACTACTGGCACCCTGAAAAAGAAATTGGTTTCTACTTGTCGTCCCTATAGATATAATTATTTAATTTTGGTTTTCAATAATTCAGTGTTAATTCACATATTGCCGCGGCTCCTATAAGAGAGACAAATATCGGCTCCCGTTAGCTTTCAAATCCGATTTCTTAAGTTCTATCAATCTTTTTTTTTTTTCATAGGGTTGAATCAATTTTGTTTTACTGGGCTTTTATGGGGCGCCGAATTTAATCTATTTGTAAAAACACTTTTTAAAAGAAAAAACAACTTGAAAGGTGTAGGCTGCTGGTAATGCGCTCGTACTTTGGGTCACATTTTTCAGAGTTGAATTTGTTTTCCTTTGTTTGTCTTTGTTTTGGATTGCCATTTTTCACGTCTGGCATTGTAGTTTGATGGTGTTTTTAAACTTCTTTGCTCTAAATTTATTGCAACAGCAATATAACAGCAGCAAATGGTAAAACCTTGGACAGCAACGCACGATGAGAATAAGAAAAAGTGCATCTCGTGTGTAGCTAAGAAATTCGTAACAAGAAGGCTCACCGAAACAAATAAAGTTGCCAACCATATTGCGAAAATCATTTTCAGATATTTTGTCGTTGAGATGGTGCGATATTTTAGCGGCCAACTGCTAGCGTAAAGTCTGTCTGCATTCGTTTTGCAAGCTTGAATAGCTAGCTCGTGGTTTTGCGGCACTGTTATCAGTTTGAATCATGGAATTAGCTGCTTCTAACCTATGACTCACCCAAAATGGGCGAAGCGACAATATTCTCTTTGACATGTTTGTTTTCTGAGCTATTATGATAAAATGGAGACATCCTTCATTTTACACTAAGTGTTCTCTTTTATTTAACCACTGCTTTTAGCCATACACATCTATTGCCCTTTTCTCGATTTTTACTCTTAAGGTTTCATCGCTGCTTTCTTGTACATTTTGAAGTAGAGATCATTTTCTTTCATCTTGCCGAACTTTTTCCAGTCTCGCATCTGATGAGAATATCTTGTATTCAACGAATATCTCTTTTTAAACCTGTACACCATCTATGACAAACATCGACTAAAGGAAAACATTAAAAAACTTGGTGCAGTTTTGTGTTCTAAGCTTCCATAATATAGCGGGATAAATCAAAATAGGGCAGCCAAAAGTGGATATGATGAGAACGACAATTATTTCAGTGGAGGTCTCTTCTTGCCTTTGCACGAAATGGAAGAAGAAATTAGAAGACGAAATTAGAAGCCGAAGCAACGAAACAGCCCTCTTTTCTACAATTCAATTCAATTCAAACATACCTCCTGGTTCATAAAGCCTCCTTCCGATCGGCGACCATAAGTTGCTGGTCTCCCCGCGGGCAAAAGTATACTATAGATATCGCCCACAAGGAAAAAAAGCACAACGCAAAACACAATTTTGCCCTTCATCTTACGTTTAACTTTCTTAATTCAACTGAGTCGTAATGTTTTATTTTTGCAATTATATGGCCTTGGATGGCCTGGGATTGGAGGCAATAACCGCCACGTGACCCATCCTGAATATTCGGGGTATCACGATTCTTAGCAAGGAATCCTGATGTACTCACATATACAAAGTGCAGGTGGTTCACAGAAACATACGTTGTTACAGGTGTTTTAAGAATGGATAACACTCAGTCGTAAAAGGACTGAATTCGGAACTTAAACGGTGGTTGGAATGAGGCTTACGTTATCATTATCGAGTTTGCCGATTGTGGTGGAAGAAAAATAGATGGAGGTCGAGATCCAGCAGAAACAGCGGTCATTTGTTGAAGGGAAAGCGTCAAATTATCACTCAAATACAAGGACTAACTAACATTTAAGTAATACTTAGACTAAGACAAAGATTCTCACATAGCAAAATATCACTGGATAAGTTACTTTTTTAAACTACATAACATCTTGCTTTCACAGCAGCCATTAGAAAGTAGCAGCGCCAGGCATGAGCTTAAAAATTCAAAAGTATTCTATCACAAAAAGAAGAACCCTTACAAGCTAAAACTTTGTAAACATTAGGGATTAGCTGCTCCAATGCCTTATAAAGGTAAAAACGAGAAAGAATCGACAATTATTTAGTTTGAATTTTGATGATATCACGTGTAAACCGGCAATATTCTCTCTTGACGAATTTTCTCTCGAGCTCTAACCAATTAGAGTAAATTGGAGACATTCTTCATTGCTCACTTTTCGTCAATTTTATTATAATTCCTTGCACATTTATTGCTACTTTCTTGTTTTTACAAATATCAGCAAAAAAAAGACATTAGAAAACAAAGTTCAAACATCGTCCGCGATAACCAGTCTAAGATCTCGTGGCCTTTGCAGTTAAAATATGCAAAATAACAAGATGTTCAAATCTTTAGAAGAAGAAGAAGAAGAAGAAGAAGAATAAGAAGAAGAAGAAGAGGAAGACTGAAGAAGAAGAAAAATAACAAGAAAAAGCTAGAGCGATAATTCAGTTTTAGTCACAGTAAAAAGTTGTAAGAAAATATGATATTGTTCACATCAGATTTTTTTTCTGGTCAGCTTAGGCATTTCAGAATGAATAGATTTCTAAAAAGTTCAAAACAATTAACCCCACGCCAAGTTGGGAGTTTTTTTAAGAGAAGATCAATCTTCTTTACAAGTCGCATAATTGACTTTTTATTTGCATCGACTTTGCTGCAGGAATATTATGTTTGCTTTTCAGTCAAATACTGTTACAAAAACTCTCAAATTTCTTAAGCGACCTTTACCACTTTTGAGGCCCAAAATTTGACGAATTTAAAATAAAAGTTCAGTTTTCAAATTAGCGCCGGCAGATATTTTACGCAACTGAAACAATACTGCACGATTGTGTTCACATCGTGCAGTTGCAATAATAGGAATTCCTTTTCCACGTGAAAAAACACTAGTGCTTCCAATCTTTGCCCCAAGCCGTGGAATAAGAACAAGAAATGCTCTTTCCCCCAGAGGATCTTTTTACACTCGCTTTATTTTCATTGATAAGGTAATAAATAGTAATAATCAGTGTATCTAGACAGCTTTTGGCTTCTTTTCTTGACTTTTCTATTAAGCGATCGACCACCTCCATTAAGTGACAACTTTTTCTTTCACTTAAGGTGGTTACTTAAGCGCGTTTATACGACATCCGACATCCGACATTCAACATCCGACATCCGACATCCGACATCCGACATTATTGGCTCAGGTCAGCGGGAAACGTCCAAAAAAAGATGGCAGCGAACACGGATGGTTCTTCACTCCTGCTTTGATCGTTAGAAAATGAGGGTTAATTTTTTTGTTGCCACTGCAGTGTTTTCTCTGTGTACGTTTATCAGCATACAGTGCTGCGAATGCGTATTACCAGAGTATATTCCGACGTTAAGAGGCGTCCAGCGAAATTGTATCCTTTTATAAGCTTACTGATCTCAGTATACACCTTATCCCAAAATGGCCGAAAATATATTATTCTTTTGCCTATATGTTGAATTGGCCCTCATTGCCTCGTTTTAAGCCAAAGATTCTTTTAAATTCTGCGGTTGCGATCGAGGCAGTGAGGGCCAATTAACATGAAGACAAAAGAATAATGTATTTTCGGCCATTTTGGAATAAGGTGTATACTGAGATCAGTAAGCTTATAAAAGGACACGATTTCGCTGGACGCCTCTTAACGTCGGAATATATTCTAGTAATACGCATTCGCAGCACTGTATGCTGATAAACGTACACAGAGAAAACACTGCAGTGGCAACAAAAAAATTAACCCTCATTTCTCTATCGGATTTTTAAAGTCGGATGTCGGATGGCACCTATAAGCTTCCGTACGTTTAACTGCATCTGCATACAATCATGACAATAAACAGAGTACAAACAGAGTAAAATAATAGACTTCCCAACAGATGTTGGCAGCCTTGAAACTGACTCTGGGTCAAATTTACCAACTGCATTTTTCGCCAAACTGTGCCACGACTTGGAACTGGCTCTTTTCTATGAGTCCGAGTGAAGTCAGTATAGGTTATAGCATGACTTGTAGTGGTATTTGGCAACAATACCGCGAGTAATATTTCAAAATTTTCCAGTGGTATTTGGAGACTTTTGAAATGTTTTTTTTTTTTGTTCTTTTTTTTTTAATACAATTACATACATTACTTACACTACAATAAGTTACATTGTATTAATTAATTAATTAATTAATTAATTAAAAAGACTACTTACTACTTACATACAATACACGTGTTAGCCTTAGGGTTTTCTTCGTTTGTTTGTTTACTTTCTTTTTTAGCAGTTGCTTGTTGCTATATACGTAATTTTTAATTATCACCCTCTTAGAATTCTAAAGATTATCATTTGACGCTGCTCAAGTTTTGAGGCTGTTGTAACATGCCAGAAAGACAGAGAAATGTCTCATTTCAGGGGACAAGTCGCGTGTCCTACAGGACCATATATAATATCTCGCCACAAGAAGATTAAAATTAAGTGTCTGTTTATTCTTTGATGTGTCTGGCCTTAGACCTAAAACTATATTTAAAGAAAGGTTGTATGTTCTCAACGCAAGATTTTGACTTACAAGAAGCTTCCTAAAGCTTTGCCAGAAAGTAGAGACAACTCTACAGGACCAGAAAATATGAATTAGGCTTTCTTTCTCAATGTTGCAGAAACTACAAAGATCGTTATCTTTTATTCCTACTTTTTTAAGAAAGTCATTAGTTGCCAATCGTCTATGGAGCAATTTAAATTGAAATACAATTAGTTTTGTAGATCTTGTACACTGGAAAGACTTTTGAAATCTTACGAGCCGGTATTATATTGCCAAATACCACGTACAGGTCATGCTATTATTTGTTTACAATAGAAGCTGAGAAATTTTCGCTTCGTATCTGACAATGTCGTCGTTGAGTTGAGGCCGTTGCTTTCTATCCACGACTTCCAAACATTCATCCACGTCTTAATAGTTTCGACTTTCTTTTCATTTACTGCTTTTTCGGCGAGCTTTTGTATTTCCTCACCGAAAATATCCAGCAATCTACGCCATTTTCAGTAGAAAGCAAAAGTAAAAAGGTAATCGAGTTCAGTGTTGTCATGGTAACGTTGTTCTACCATCCAATTTTGCTGTTATACCACTATTACGCGGAAATAGTGATACTAACATCCAATCAAATGTCCGAAATTTCTCGGCTTATATTATAAGCCTAATAAACAGTAATCGATTCTTACAACCATGCTGTTTTGAATACAGTAGAGCGAAGTTCCCAGTCTATCGATAAGACCCTCCCAAACCACTAAGCATCTAAATGGTTGACGGCCTTCATCAGGTTACAGGTTAAACTGAACCTTGCTTTAGCAGAGAGCCTATTCCATATTATCACCTCGTTGAAAATGAAACGTTTTCTTTATAAATTCTGTATTTGTACGTTGCAAATACGATTTAACTGACGAGTACCGCAAGTCGAAAAAGTGGTTATAAACAGTTTTTAACTGAGCTCTGAGGTAAATTGGTGCAGTCGAGTTTTTTTTTTTTTACTTTGGGCAATGTAGCAGTCTTTTAATTAAGATCTTCTTTCATCAAGCTTTTCCTGGCCGAGCTGGGAAGAGTAGTTTGTACTTGGCGCGATGTATTTATTATAGACATACGACTCTGTTATTAAATTCTTTCAAGTTTCCATTAACAATAATGGTCCAATTTAGGTTGAATGGCGCAAAATACGACAAGGGCAGATGGTATAGAGCTTCCATAATGTAGTCGGACTAATCAAAATAGATCAACCAACGGTGCATATTGTCGGTACGACATTGCTAAACTTTTCATGAAGATCTCGTCTTGTCTTTGCCACAAATTTGAAGAAACTTCTATTTTTTTTTTTGTCATCGTTCTTTGCAGCGCTGAAAAGAAAAGATCCGAGGTGGAAACGATGGAAACGGCAATCTTTTTTACAATTCAATTCAAACATACATCATGGCTGTCAAAGCCTTCTGATCGGCGTCCAAAATCTCCTGGTCGGGCGGCATGCCATTTGCCAACACTTATAGCAAACTTATAGTTATCGTTGAATAGAGTAAGAAGCAAAAAGTAAAACAAAAGTTTGCCCTTCATCCTGCGTTTAACTTTCTTAACTCAACTGCTGAGCCGTTATATTCATTTTTTAATTTTAAACCTTATGGCTGCGAAAATACTATCGATGACAGCTTGTCAACCCCTCAATAGAACAACTGGGGCGGAGCGTTTTAAGAGAGGCGAGATGCTCAATTCGAGCAAAACGAAAAAAGAAAGCCTGAAAGAAAAGACAAAGGGCCGGTTAGCATATTCTGAAAACAAGAATATAGAAACAAGCATGTCAGCATTGCTGTTACAAGATTATTTTAGAATATGGGAAGGGGAATCTTGAGTCTCAAAAGCTCATTGAGCACCGACAAAGCAGTTAACATCTGTTGAAAAAGTTGTCAAACCAGAGCTCCAGGACTCAGGTGTCGCTATCATCCAACTAGAATAATATAATTTTTACTAATAATTATCCAGCTGACTCCACAAAGATGTTCTAGCAAAAATTATAAAAAGCATAATGCAAAAAGATAATTATCATAGTCGAGCAGAGGTATAAACTGTTCAAAATGAGGATGAAGATTAAACTGTGTTTTGCTTCGTGATCGCCCTTTTTTCCTGGTGAAGCGTGGGAATACGGTACGAAACGTCCCCCCCGGGTCGACGTCTGACCGACCGTCAGAGCCTTTTGAAGAGTCTTTTCCTGTTTACTATCGTGACTCCACAAGTACAAATGTTTTGATAAAATTATAAAAGCAACAATATGGAAAGATAATTATCTTACCTGAGCAGAATTAAACTGGTCAAAATGAGAATGAAGAAGAAAGTTATGTTTTGCTTTGTGATTGCTATTTTTCATTTCATTTTTCTGGTCAAGCCTGTGGATGCCCTCTGAGAGAAACCAACATGTCGCATGGGGAATTTTTTTCCATCTGGTATCATGGTTCTGGTTGTGAAATCCAATAAAAGGGCTACTGAAAATCGACTGTTCGTTCATTAGTCCATTAGCGTTCAATCGTTTATGAGTGAGATAAAGGGCGCCGATCGGAAGGAGGCTTTATGAACCAGGAGGTATGTTTGAATTAAATTGAATCGTAGAAAAGAGGGCTGTTTCGTTGCTTCGGCCTCTAATTTCGTCTTCTAATTTCTTTTTCCATTTCGTGCAAAGGCAAGACGAGACCTCCACGGAAATAATTGTCGTTCTCATCATATCCACTTTTGGCTGCCCTACTTTGATTGATCCCGCTATATTATGGAAGCTCATAACACAAAACTGCACCAAGTTTTTTAATGTTTTCCTTTTGTTGATGTTTGTCATAGATGGCGCCCCAGTTTAAAAAGGGATATTCGTTGAATGCAAGATATTCTCATCAGATGCGAGACTGGAAAAAGTTCAACCAGATGAAAGAAAATGATCTCTACTTCAAAATGGACAAGAAAGCAGCGATGAAACCCAAAGAGTAAAAATCAAGAAAAGGGCAATAGATGTGTATGGCTAAAAGCAGTGGTTAAATAAAAGAGAACACGTAGTGTAAAATGAAGGATGTCTCTATTTTATCATAACAGCTCAGTAAACAAACATGTCAAAGAGAATTTTGTCGCTTCGCCCATTTTGGGCGAGTCATAGATTAGAAGCAGCTAATTCCATGATTCAAACTGATAAAAGTGCCGCAAAACCACAAGCTATTCCTTGCAAAACGAATGCAAATTTAATATCTCGCGTTCACGCTGCCGTTACAAGAATTACTTTATTTAGAGAGGCAAAAATGTGGGCGGATATGAGTCTGAACCTTGATCAGTTGCAGGGTAATTGGCATGGCGTGATATGTTACGTCAATGCATAGTGATTGGTTCCGTTACCTGAGTATATATTGACATAGGGCGAGGACTTCGGGCTTGACTCTTCCTTTCATACTCACTTCATACCACTCTTTTTCATCAGTAGCCCGTAGGAATTTATATATCACTGAAGACGTTGTTTCTACTTTCAAAATGGAAGACAACTCAAACGGGACAAATACCAACCAATCTTCAGCAGGTCCTATATCCAGGATAGAATCTATCGTGTGGCTGAGTGCTTTCGCCGTGGATTCGATTAGCGTCGTATTGGCGAACTTGGTGACGATAATTCTGTTCGGAATGAACCGAAGCCTTCGCAAGAGATGCTTTTACTTGTTGGTAAATATGACTTTTGCAGACCTTATGGTAGGCGCGCTTAGCCTTCCCATGTACACGTGCTGGCGAGGAAGTGAATTCGAACTGTGGCAATTGCCACCAAGTTTTGACATAGGTTTCCGAACTGTCGACACCCTATTTCTTCAAGCTTCCCTTATTTCGGTTATGTTCATATCTGGCGACAGACTTTACGCTTGCGGTTGGCCGTTGAAATATCGCACCATCTCAACGACAAAATATCTGCCAACGATTTTCGCAATATGGTTGGTAACTATATTTGTTTCGGTGAGCCTTCTTGCTACGAATTTCTTAGCTACACACGAGATGTACTTTTTCTTATTCTCGTCGTGCGTTGCTGTCCAAGTTTTTACCATTTGCTGCTGTTACATTGCTGTTGCAATAAAGTTTAAGCAAGGAATTTTGAAAACACCATCAAACTACAATGCCAGACGTGAAAAACGGTTAACCAAAACACTAATGATAGTTACTTTCTTTACGTGGCTACTGTGGTGTCCAACGATAGTTGTTAATGCCATCCCCTTTGACATTTACATTCATCCGCGCATAATTTTTGTTGTTGACTTCTTGCAGTACAGCAATTCAATTCTTAATCCCATTATTTATTCTTTACGGATTCCAGAATTCAGAAAAGCTCTTTTACGACCGAACAAACCTAAAGAAGTTAGAGAGGCGAGATGTATCCGAATGAAGGACACTGGAGACATTGAACTAAAGTGCAGCGATCTCTAAACTAACTCAGCTAAACGATGTAACTAATACAAACCATTAACTCTGAAAATCGTTTGCCAACTTAAGCGATAACATAGAAGTAAGTGGGAATAAAATATCGGATGGCGTTTTGTTTCTGCTTCTTGAATTTACACCTGAATTTTTTCTGTTAGCAATTTCCGTATCTATATATGCAAATTGTTCCTCCCGTCATGGAAGATGTAAAAACCACTTTCATAAAAATGACTTTGTTTGGTCTTCGCAAGCTGGCCTGCTCATGGTTTTGTTAATTATTAGTAGCTGTAAAATTTGAAAAAAACATTTCTTCCTTCATTTAACTGTTTGACAACTTAAACCATTGATAGCTATACAGCCCGCAAATATTGTTGTTATTTTATTTTATTGTTTTTCCGACAATAAACGTGACATAAATGCAAACGACCAGAAGAATTATGAAGCATAAGGTTAGAATAAAACACTGCTTCTTAATTTCACAAAATTTTTCTCCATCTCTCAATTCACACGCTCAGGGCTTCCGATGTCCCAAACCGTAAAGTGATCAAAACTCGAATTATCGAGAGTCAACAGTCTTTTGTCGATTTTCGTTTTAAAAAATGTTGTAATAGATATTTGTGGCTCCTGAATTTGAATCATGGATAATCTCTCTCGGGCTTGCTCTGCTGCAGACGGTCTGGAACTGACCACTCGGTCCTTTTACCATATTACTGTCATATTGACAACAAAATGCTCGAATTTCATTGGTTCTCTACAGCCTTAGGGACAGACCATTAGAAAAGTGATGGGGGGGGGTGGGTGGGGAAAAAAACAAAAAAAATTCATGCAAGGCAAAATGCCAAAAAAAAAAATTCATGCAAAGAAGAAGGTAAAAAAAAAAATTATGCAGAAGGAAGGTCCAATTGTGACTTTTTCACACGTAGTAAAAAAAATTCGTGCAGAGAGGTTCACCTGAAAAAAAATTCCTGCAAAAGCAGTGAGCGAAAAAAAAAATTCGTGCAAGCTGAAAATTCCCCACCCCCCCCCCCCCCATCATTTTTCTAATGGTCCGTCCACTATTGGGCCTTTGTCAAATTGGGTAGAACTACAATCCAATATAGTGAATGAGCCAATGAGAGCTAACCACGTATAGGCACTACTGTATAGGCTATCCAGGGTAGTTGCAGATCTCTAGAAATGCATTCTAAGCTGCGCTATAAAATTTGTATATGTTCTGTCGTCCTAGGGCAACTTGAGTGTTTTCAAAATTGCCATGGCGTGTGTATTGTGTTCCCGAAAAATTAGATGCAATTTTAAATTTTACGAAAGTGAGAATTTTTCTGATTCCTTTCTCCATCGCATTTTCGAATCTGAATAATTTTAAGTTTCCTTTCTATACGAAAAATAGGCTAACTTGGAAGGCTGAAATGCGAAAATTAAACTTAAGAAAATTGTAGGGAATTTATAAGATATCCTGCGAAAATTGTACATGAATAGAACGGTCATCTAGAAATCTTTAGCCTTCATCAAGATGTAGAAAATTCTAGGCAATTTTTATACGCCTCCGAACAGATAACTAAACTTACAGAAAACAGTCGTTGGTTGCCCCTGAATCAAATGAAGAATTAATTTAAATTTAAGGCCATTCAGGCTGAGAAAAGAATGAATTTCACCCAGATTTTGAAACGACAAATAGAATATTTGTGCAAGGGCAATTTCGTTATCGCTCACAGTTACAGGAAGAATTGCACTCCCCGTGTTCCCCAAGATTGATGTTAAAGCCTACGCAGCGACAGAAATACAAACACAAGCACAGGTGGTGTTTAATGGAAGACTATTAAATTTCGTGACAACTGTCCACCAGCCGACAGAATTTTAGGCGCCGATTAGAAAACAGATTTTCAAACAAGACCTTTGGACACAAGTTGAAGAAATGGTTTATCAAACGGGTGTACTTGCTATAAATAGAGTGACTAAATAGCTGTATAAGTGAGCTTTTGTTCCTAGCTTATTGTTATTTAAAGCGGTATTTACTGGGTACAATGACGAAAGACGCGTGTAAAAACACAGACAATTATTTATTTACTGTAGTGATCCGAAAAAACTGACAGCCGCTTTCCATATTGTGCTGGATTTGCATCGGGTTAACGAAAAAAAGCCACAGTTAACTCTAAATTGAATCACTGAGACTATGTGAAAAAAAACATTGAAAAGTTTTCTACCATTTTCTTAAAATTGCCATATACATTCTATCGTGTTTGTGTTGGAAGCATGGCATTGGGCCATGATGCAAAACTTTTATTCCAAGATGATTTTTTCGGGAATTATTTCACTCTATTCCACAAATTATTTGCCTCAAGCTCAAAGATAATTTTATTTTTGTATATGTCGTGCAAGCTTTGCCAACCCGAAAATAAATATGTATTAAAATATAATAGTACACAATACGTCGTTTCTCAATTTTTTTTTTTCTTTCTGGCTTACTTTGTTTTCAGTTGACGTTGCCTGCGCGGTATTTCGCATATGAGCGCTGTTTAACTAACTTGTGCCACGTCTACTGAACGACACTTAATACGTTTATAGTGTGTTTTAAAGAATAAACGAGGATACAATTACGTAATTGTTCCTCGCGCACCAGTTGTGCCGTCTTTGTTTATTTGTTTTAGCAAAATGATTGTTTAAGGGAAATTCTAAATATATAACAAAAAGCTTTTGTATGGTCCCTCGGGAAACTACTTGGTTTTGGTTTCTCTCGAGTCCTGATGTTTCCCTCGCTTCGTCTCGAGAAACATAAGGACTCGAGGGAAAGCAAAACTACCTGTTTCCCTAGGGACCATACATTAAGTGGATAATGTATCAAACACATTTGCAACTGCGGAGGCATCCCTACTGAGTGATAACTTTGTCGAATGCAAAACCATGCTGTCATTAAATTCACAACTCAAATGTATATTACCTTTTACTTTATTAACTTGACTTTTCCTTAAATTGGCTTTTCTGTCTATAAAGTTTTGACCGAAACCACAAATTTATGTCTATTCTATACAATGTTCCCTAAGTTAAGTAAAATATCATGATCAAACTGCTTGTTCAGTTTCAGGTACGCCTTGTTCCATTCTTATGTCATTAATCGCAGTTCCGGTTCTGAGGTCCATCAATCATGTTTTTTTCTGAAATAAAGATTGTAGTGATATTTATCAAACATGAGTTGCAGTGTTTCATCAAAGTTAAATGAACCAAGATACATTCAGTTAAAACTATAAAGCTTAGTCGAGTAGTTCAGTAGCTTTCCAAAGAATGGTCACACTACATGGTTTGATCGACAGATGAAAAAGATAGAACCACAAAGTATAGTAAAACAAACAGTACCACAGTACAGTACTGTTCAGTAGCTTTATAAAGAATGATCACACTGCATGGTTTGATCCACAGATGAAAAAGATGGAACCACAATGT
>OX453274.1:5970173-6022673 GCA_949710005.1 Ricordea florida | reverse complement strand
ATGAGCCAGCGATTATTTTACGAAATTGGCGAACGAGTAAGAACGGAAACCGAGTAGGAACGACTTCAAAAAGAAGATTGAGAATTCTTCAGAAAAATAATCCTAACAGTATACACTGTAAAATAAAATAATCACAAGGCAAACAACAATGAAAACAGATTCAGAATTTAAGGAAAATTATGGCAACAGCATACAAGAAATAAAAGAAAGGGGAAACAGAAACCAAAGAAATGAAAGATTACAGTTACGTAGTATTAATATTGCAACGAGAATAATGAGAATGCAAGTAGGTATTTCTCGTAGTAAAACGATAGCCTTACAGAAATTCCCAATAAAGAGGTTGCGGTTGTGTATCAAACCATGCAGTGTGACCATTCTTTGTAAAGCTACTGAACAGTACTGTACTGTGGTACTGTTTGTTTTACTATACAGTGTGGTTCTAACTTTTTCATCTGTGGATCAAACCATGCAGTGTTATCATTCTTAGTAAAGCTACTGGACAGTACTGTACTGTGGTACTGTTTGTTTTACTATACAGTGTGGTTCTAACTTTTTCATCTGTGGATCAAACCATGCAGTGTGATCATTCTTTGTAAAGCTACTGAACAGTACTGCATTGTGGTACTGTTTGTTATACTATACAGTGTGGTTCTAACTTTTTCATCTGTGGATTAAAACAAGCAGTGTGACCATTCTTAGAAAACGTCTATGAAAAGTGTTCTACTATACATTGTGGCTCTACCACCTTTGTACTGTACTGTGGTACTCTGCTTATTGCTCAACATTTTGATACAAAAGATATTTTGAAGGATTTAGTCACACGCAGAAACAGAGGCCATAAAAGTAAATTCGATCTTGGTTCACGTACCTCCAACAACAAACACTGCAAACAAGACAAAAAGACAGCGCACGTTTTATCTCTCTCTCCACAAATTTAATGATCTTACTTATTTTAAGCTTGAGGTTACATACAATTTAAAATCACTTTACGAATGACATTTTCACCAGAAAAGCGTGAAATGTTCCGTTTATTTTTTTTCTCTCGGGTCACGTTAGTAGGTACAGGCAATTATGGAGACACGGTAGTGTGGTGGTTAGTGTGATGCTGGCACTGTTTTGTTTTCTTAGACAAGAATCTAAACTTCACACCGTCTCTCTCTCGGTTTTTCAGATTAATTCACCATCACCATCACATAATGGGCCCCTAGCAATAACAGTTTTTACCTTGTAAAAACTGATTGAGTTACCCTTTTTAAATAAAGGTATTTATCGATCTCTCTTTTTTCTATCTATCTATCTATCTATCTATCTATGTAATGTTTCAAAGAAAACGATAAATCCTTGTCCAGAGTGGATTCCGCAACGCTCATTTTATGAACTATGATTACAGGCTGACGATCACAAATTGCCATTCATATTTTCCAAACTTATAACCCTAAAGTACCCAATCATGAGCGTAATATTTCTGAGTATTTTTACAGAGAATTTGCAAGGATTTCACCAGCAGTTTTAGCATAACTATAAAGCCATCAACACTGATATTAACTAAGGCTGTTTTTTTGCAAAAAGTATTCATTCCTATTGAACAATGAAAACGAGAACACACGGTTTAGCCTGTTTCATTACGTGACGTTCATAAAAAGTGATTTAAGATAGATTTTTTTAGTTAAACGATGCTTATAATGGACATCATTTCCCAGTTGGTTAAGCTAGCTATACAAAAACAAACATTTTGAATACGTATACCACACGATATATTAATCCTTGAGCCAACTCGCTCCTATTTGATTAAGCTAGTAATATTAAAAAAAATATATTTTAAATGCCACTTAACAGGAAAAGTCAGTAATTGCTCTTTGCTTTTCACTTATCTTTCCGCCGGTCCCTTGACAAAGCGAGATTTATCTTCATTTCTATGAATCTGAAGTTGAAAAAAATCGTAGCACACTCACCTGTTCCAAGAGAAAGCTGTAACAGGATGAGAATTTTACCTGTGTTTTTCATAACTCTCTTTCTCTTTTATCTTAGTTTCTCAATTTGCATCCAGAAATGCAGTCTGTTTGATTTGGTATGTGCGAAATTTATGTCTTGTCGAGCCGTTATTCTTCGGTTGTTAATGGTTACTAGACAGTGTGTCACTGCTTCTATTTCCACGAAAAATGTCCGATTGTAATTAATCGCTTGATTTTACTATAGAGAGTACTGCTCGATGAAATAAAGTAAAACAACACACCATAATACACAATTCCAGGTAGGAAGAGTAAAAAGACGAATTAATATTATCTCAATTAGCTGCTTGATTGTACGACGAAGAGTTATGCCAATGAAAATACAAAACAAAGCAAGGTAAAAAACATACCGTACTATGCAATTCCAGATAGAAAGAGGGAAAAATTAAATCTTTGCCACAGAGGACGTTACTTTTTCACTCGTGTCCATATGGAAAGTGCGCAGACAGGTGACCATTAATGAAAAAGCGATTTTTCGAGACAAAACATGGCAAAAATAAATGGCCTAAAAAGCATTGAAAACGTGACGGTAGTGTATCTTTTTGTCCAGTTTTAGACATCTTTGTCTCCTCTCGTCTCAGGTAACATGAACTTTTTTACCCTGTCCAGAAACCAAAACAGTGCAAGTAAAGTAGTTCACAAAATAAAAGGTACCACATTAATTAAAGTGGTGTTCAATATTTTTTCGAAGACTAGTTGTAGTGTTGCTTAATCTGCATATATCCACTCAGTATGGTAAAACAAGCAACACTTCTTTGACAATACATTACTGTACAATAAGCCTACAAAGAATTGTCACACTGCATGGTTTGATCCACAGATGAAAAAGTTAGAACCACACTGTATAGTAAAACAAACAGAACCACAGTACAGTACTGTTCAGTAGCTTTACAAAGAATGGTCACACTGCATGGTTTGATTCACAGATGAAAAAGTTAAAACCACACTGTATAATAAAACAAACAGTACCACAGTACAGTACTGTACCATAAGCCTACAAAGAATGGTCACACTGCATGGTTTGATCCACAGATGAAAAAGTTAGAACCACACTGTATAGTAAAACAAACAGTAACACAGTACATTACTGTTCAGAAGCTTTGCAAAGAATGGTCACACTGCATGGTTTGATCTACAGATGAAAAACTTAGAACCACACTGTATAGTAAAACAAACAGTACCACAATACAATACGGTTCAGTAGCTTTACAAAGAATGGTCACACTGCATGGTTTGATTCACAGATGAAAAAGTTAGAACCACACTGTATAATAAAACAAACAGTACCACAGTACAGTACTGTACCATAAGCCTACAAAGAATGGTCACACTGCATGGTTTGATCCACAGATGAAAAAGTTAGAACCACACTGTATAGTAAAACAAACAGTAACACAGTACATTACTGTTCAGAAGCTTTGCAAAGAATGGTCACACTGCATGGTTTGATCCACAGATGAAAAACTTAGAACCACACTGTATAGTAAAACAAACAGTACCACAATACAATACGGTTCAGTAGCTTTACAAAGAATGGTCACACATGAAACACAGTGTGAAAAACGTTTTTAGGTAGGAAAAGAGTTAATTAACTGCCGCAGATAGTAATGCATGTTTCATGAAAAATGCGTTGCTAGTTTTTCAAGGTTTTCGAAGGAATAACGTTTCTGGAAAAAGTTCCAAATATGTGAAATGTGAATTCATGTTGGCTAGTAAATTACTGTAATCGTATTTTTCTTTGGACTTTTCTGATTGCGAAAGGGTATCAAGCTAAGCAATAATGTACTAAGCAACTTCATTTTTTGCTGCAGAATGTGCAATAAAACAATGAATTTAACATATCTTTAGGGTTTTCGTCAGAGAAACGTGAATAGCGTTTCAAACTTAAACTTATTTGCGCGCAGCGCCAAGGCCATCTAGCTTTGGACAATGTTAAAACATTCCAACCATTTTCAAAGTAACTAAAAGACATCTTTATTAGTTTCTGCATCGATCGATTTGCGCTACCGTTTGATTTATTGCAGACACAAATTTAAGGTACAAATTTGAACTGCTATAGACCACTTTCATAAATGGCGGTCGATTTATTTTTCTTTTGTATGAATGTTAATTAGACCCACTAGCCTCATTTTGGAACAAAAACTCTATTGAATTTTGCACATCCCAGCGAGGCCTGTAAGGCTCGTTATCATGAAAACAGAAGAATTTTTTTTTTGGCCGCCATTATGAAAGAGGTCTATACAACTACATCGTTTTCCTACAATTTAAAATATACCGTGCACACTGTAGGAGTTAGGATATTTCACATCGTCTTTATACTGCGAGACTAGACTATTAAAAAAAGAACTCAAGAATTTAAGGAGGGAGTCTGGTTGAAATTTTGAGTTGAATTGAGAACTCGGTCAATTTTTTGTTTTAGTCTCCGGCATTAGACAGAAAAATTATAAAACAATAAAGTCTGAACATTTTTTTTGCTAAAAGTTACAGCGAAAAGAGACTCAGGTGCATTCAATGAACTTACTGTCACTACAGAACCAGCTAGGAAAAGAAAAAAGAAGTAGAAATTGTGACATTTTACCAGAAAATGATTTCTTGATACTGTAATGAGGCCACTTGTATGAGTTTCTTAGTGGTAGTTTACTTTATTGATGGTTTCACCACTGATTTTGCTTTGCAAATGTTCAACCGCCTTTTTCTCAAAACAGCAATTTTTGGGTAGAATTTAGCTGCCCACAATACGTTTTTTCCTTTATATTTATCCTTTTGCCATCAAATTTGGCTCAGTTACTCATGGGAGGCTTCTCTACAAACCTATTGACGCTTTTTTATTTTGATAAATATTGCTGAAGTTATTCCAAGTTAAACTTTTTGTAGAATCATTTTGTGGCTATGGCAACGTAATTTGCCAAAAACCAAAATTGCCCAATAGGTTTGTAGAGGTGTGTATGTGGTATCATTGCATGAAATATTAGGCTTCCAATGTAAATAGAATTGAAAAAAAGCATGGGGGGCATGAAATTAATACAAAAACAGCAGTTCAAATAGTTTTGTTAATGATTAACCAGGATTTGCATATTATGGTATGTTACCCGTTGTCATGATAGCTTATGTTCTACTTTAACTTCATGCAAAATTCTGTATCGATACATTACATAGCTAAAGTTTCATGAGCTTTACAATTTGATACACATTTGGGCTCAAAATCTAACCAGACTCCCCCCTTAAGGGACACTTTCACGGGTTGACATACGCAGTAGCAATCACTCTCTCCGAGACTTGTCACGCTCGGCCGCAATTATGGAAATATCAGTATTGTAGAATTATGCATATATCTTTGCATTTATGCATATAGAAATTCATTTTTATGTAAATCAAAATGCTCCTCTACTCAGGAATCTGTGGAAACTTGTTGTAAATGCAAAAGTGCCTGTACCACGATGCGCAAAGAAAACAGTTACCTTGGTTGCCCGTGCAAAGGGGGAAATGTGCTTTGCGCAGATGAATGTAAATGTGAAACGAGCGCAAAGCCTTGCAGAAATAAGGTACGCATGCAGATGAGGTTTATTAAATTCACGTATTTCATTTTTGAATTGCGAAACAAGCCTAGGGTAACCGTTTGTGTAGAAAGCGCACTAAATAATTGGTGTATTTCCCCTTCTTCAGGCTTCTCAGTCGTTATCTGCAAATGAAAGCCGATCGTGATTCGTCTTTCTTCTTTTTATTTCCGAGTTCGGCTTCAACGGGCAAACGGCTTCAGTATATGGGTTTAGTCCTCTTTTATCCTAGTTTATGCAGCGCCTGTTTTCTTTTAGGCTCTGCCCAAGTATTCACAGTGTGAGCTGGAGCACATCCAAAAAAGAGGTTCTGTCCTCGTGTACCGGTACACAAGAGCCGATACAAAAGACCAAACAATACCTTAGAGCTAAGCAATGACTCCAAAACAAAGAAAATACAATGCTTATTCTCTTGTGTACCGGTATACGAGGACAGAACCAAAACACGGCATTATCAATCATTTGCCTCAGTCTGTCTTTAATGATGAGAGTCTTACTGAAGCTGGTATTCCAACCATAGTTTCATATTGCGAGGACATATGCGACAAGGTTTTGAACACTGCCCTCGGCAACAAGGATAACAAACCTTGCAAGTCATTAACTGAAGCCAATGACCCCTATCGAAAGAAAATAAACTTTTAGTATACTTCAAGTAGACTAGATGTATACTTCAGTTACCGAAAGTGTACTTTAAATATAGTTAAAGTAGGAATTTGAAGTATACTTTAACTATACAACTAGTTTCTCTCCAGCTGAAGTAGAATGTAAGTATACTTAAAGAGTACTTCACAAGTAGAGTTTATGTTCATTGCCCGGCTGATGTATTTGGAAACAAGTACACCGCTGAAACAGTACTTCTGCAAGAAAAAAACGCAACCTATAATTTCAATTTTGAAAAGAGATTAGTTCTCAGAAAATATACTGAAGTACTGCATAGGTCTCTCTAATTACCCGAAGCTGAAGTGAAAAGACTGATCAAGACAATGCTACTACATCCCTAGAGTTCATCTTAAGCGACTGAAAATCATCCAAAGGCAAGGAAGAATTTCAAATATCAGCAAATGAATCAATAGTATGTAGTCCTCACATGCATGTACCGCTGATGCTGAAGTTATTTCCATTTTTTTCAGTCAACTCGATGCATTCAGGTTCTTGTTCTGCTGTCGGATTCTCGCTTCATACCTCAGGTTTCCTTTTCTAGCATTAGTTTTTAGTTCGGAAAAAAAACAACAGATAACCAATCCAATAAATAATGGATATGACTGACTTCTGCGTTACTGCCGATCGTCCGCCTCTATTGAATCAGCCCCAGGCCCGCTCAGTCAGCGTCCAAACGGACACAAAGCATTCTCAAAGAAAGAGCGCGATTTTCATACAGTCAAAGCTCGAAGGATTGCTAAACGGCCATTGCCCAATTTTGTCTCTTTATCCGTGCGTCCAGCTTCAGCGTTCATTTAGTTATGCCACGGTAACAGATCAAACAAGCCTTCCACCCGACCAGAAGATTAAGGTTTGTGATCTTTGGTAGAGCAGTGCATCTGACCCTTGTAGTAAGTGTCCACAACTGCTCGACTGCAAAACCGTTTTCTCTTTCTCAGCAAAACTAATACTTTCTCGCAGGAAAAAAACTAAATTTTTCACTGAAAAAAACTTACTTCCTCACAGCAAAGTGCTTCCTAAAATCCTTACCCTATTTATGACCAAAACACGAGATTTTCCCTACCCTATTTCAGGGGCGTAGCTAGGGGGGGTCGTGGGGTGCCCGTGACCCCACCTTTGTGAGACTAAATTAGAGTAATTTATGTTACGTGGAACCAGGAGCCCATTACCCGGAGCCTCCATGTCCCTTATAAACCCTAGGAGACAACCTTTGCCCGTATCTTTCTATTTTTAGTCGTTCAAATTCCCGCGAATGCATTGTACCGTCCAATCAGAACAAAGTTGTTCTTTTACGTCACATCCAGTCACAAACCAGTGATAGCGTCTCACAAAATATTCTCTTGAGACTGTTCTAAAAATAAAAAGATACGAGCAAATGTTGACTCAAGGATATAGTGTGTATGGAGGCTCCGGGTGATGGTGGAACTTAATTCATCTATGCAGCTATTTTGTAAGCTTGTCCCTCCCCCCCCCCCCACGCTCACTGAAAAAAAATTCGCATTTAGTAAAACACTGCGTAGATGTCAACATAACAATCTGTTAAGTACCCTGGGAGTGACACAGTGTGACCCCCCCTTTAAAAGATACTAGCTGGGCCACTGTATTTATGACCTGAGCAAAAGTTTGATTCCCTATTTATGACCTGACCCTTTTGCTGCAGGTCTTATTTAGCCTGCGTAGCAGGCGTCAAACGGGAGAGAGGAAGGCAAAGCACGGATAGAAAGAGGGGGACATGATGAAGAAGTAACTTTTTTTAAAAATAACTGACAAAAACTGACAAAATTTGACTCAGGGTAACTAACAAACTGACAAAATTTGACTCAGGGTATATATTCTAAGATTTGCCGTTTAGTACTACTTGTTTAACCTGGTGGTAGGGTAGAGGAGAATGACCCGGATTTTTTTTATCAGGAATTTACCAAGGATTTTATCAATGATTTTTTTTTTTCTGATTAATTTTTTTATCAGGAATTTATCAGGGATTTTATCAGGAATTTATCAGAGATTTTTTTAAATTTTTTCAGAGATTTTTTTAATTTTATCAGGAATTTACCAAGGATTTTATCAATGATTTTTTTTTTTCTGATTAATTTTTTTATCAGGAATTTACCAAGGATTTTATCAATGATTTTATCAAGGGGTTTTTAAAAATGAATTTGAAAAATGATTTAAAAGAATGACCCGGATTTTTTTTATCAGGAATTTACCAAGGATTTTATCAAGGGTTTTTTAAAAATGAATTTGAAAAATGATTTAAAAGAATGAATATTAGTAACTTAGATGGAGAAACAAACAGTGAAACAACTGAAAGAACTTGCCAAAGAGCAAGGTATTAAAGGATATTCTAGAATGCCTAAAGCAGAACTCATCGAAACTCTAACACAACCACAAGTCCCTAAAGCTGAACCAACCAAACGACGGCCTCCAACAACCCTTATAGTCAGACCCATCAAAGCATCAGGTAATATCCCCATCCCAGCCCCTAGAACTAATATCCCAAACCAGCAGCAAAGACCCATCCCAGCCCCTAGAACTAATATCCCAAACCAGCAGCAAAGACCCATCCCAGCACCTAGAACTAATATCCCAAATCAGTCGCAAAGACCAATCCCAGCCCCTAGAACTAATATCCCAAATCAGTCGCAAAGACCAATCCCAGCCCCCAGAAAAAATATTGTATCTAGTTTCATAGATATTGGCAAGTGGTTAGTGAACGCCACCCCCAAAACAAATAACAAAACGTTTAATTGGATAAAAAATCAGACATTGAAAGTGGTGAATCGAGTTAAGTCTGTTGGTAAACCGCTTTGGGATCTCGTCAATAAAAATATCTTCAAACTTACTAATAACAGGCCACCCCGTATATCTGAGAGTGTGAGAGCTGAATTAGACGAAAAGGAAGCACAAACCCCACAAACCCCACAAACCCCACAAACCCCACAAACCCCACAAACCCCACAAACCCCACCAAACCCAAATCGCCACGAAGTTAATGCTGATCTGAATAATGACTTATCAAAAATGATTTTTAACAAACTAAAACCAGACATAGAGATGAGTTCAAGGATTGTTTATGGTTTTACAGCTAGAATTTATCGTGGGAGTGGAGAAATAGTTGATTATCGCAAAACCCTTCGTGGGGAGGGAACTTTTACAAGTTTATCTGAAATAGAGGCTTATATCAAAAGGTGTGAGAGCAAAAGGTTAGATTTGGAGAATACCGAAGTGTGGAGCAGAGCATACCTACCAGCAACAGAGGTTGTTGAAACCCCAGGCGTCTACCAAGGCAGGGTTGAATTCACTAGGATAAAGGTAAAAGTTATTCACAGCAATGAGCCTTTAATGGGGTGTGGACCCTTACCAGATTGGCTACGTAATAAGAAATGCATTCACGCCGTCGATGATAAGAACGACAATCTATGTGTCTGGAGGTGTCTCGCTATTTACATGGGTTATCGTGATAAGAAACCTAGACCTGCCGAGGACACTACCAGAAAGGCTCTAAAACTGGCCCGAGATTTTTACGATAACCCAAAAATACAAGTTGTAGATGTGAGGGAAACGAAACTTGTTGATTTTGAAGGCATAGCCAAGAGGTTTTCTGTTAACATCCGTGTATACGAACCAAAAAACCAAAAGGTTTGGAGACTAGTGTACGGTAAAGACCAGTTCAAAAAGAATTTACCATGTGTAGACATCGGACTCTATAATGGTCACTGTTTCTACATCAAGGATATAGAGCTGCTAACAGAACTCTGGGAATGTTATGGGTGTGAGCAAAGATTTAACAGACATGATAATTACAAAAGACACGTAACAGAAAAAAGATGTTCGGGAGGAAAGACACAATTGATATGCAAAGGGGAAAAGTTCAAACACATCATGAATAGTTCAGAAAAGGTGTTTTATGGAGGTAATACCCAATTTAGTTACGCAGGGTGCCGATGGATCGAAGCGCAGTCTAATACTAGAGGTAAACACATTCATCACGCTCTCTGTGGGCATGGGGGTGAGCGGTGCGTTTTTGAGGGAAAAAAGGAGATTTTGGTTGATGGATACGAGCCGGATACTAGGACCGTTTTTCAATTCTATGGGTGTAAATGGCACGGCTGCCCCTGTTCAAGTGACGATGAAAAGAGATACAATGAAACCCTTGAAATAGAACAGAGGATTAGAAGATTGGGATATAATGTTGTATCGGTTTGGGAACATGAAAAACCTGAATTAAGTGATATGAAACTTGAAAAGAAATTTACCCCATACCCTTATTTTATTGTTTACGATTTTGAAGCGTTGCTATACAAACTTTCTCAACAGATGACTGCCGACCTAACTTTCAACACCAAACATATTCCAGTTAGTGTTGCTATCAACGATAATTTTACAAACGAACCTACTTTTCTTGTAAATTCAAACCCTGAAGAGCTTATCAAAGACTTTATTACAGATTTAGAACACCGTCGGAAAGCCATTGTCGAAAAAGTTACAAAAGAATACCGGCTGCCTGATGAAGATTCTATTCCCAAGAACGTGCTAGAGCAGTACAGAAAGTGGTGTAATCAAGTTCCTGTTTTAGGGTTCAATAGTGGAAAGTATGATATAAATATGATTAAAGAATATTTTGTAAAACACATGACCGACAAAGCCGGGGAGATTTTTGTGGCGAAGAAAGAGAATAGTTATATGTTCCTGACAACTGACCATTTTAAATTTTTAGATGTGATGTCCTACTTAGCCCCGGGACTCTCTTTTGATAAGTGGTGTAAAGCAAACAACTGCAAAGCACAAAAACTTGTATTTCCTTACGAATGGTTGGATAGTTATGAGAAGCTTTCTCACGTAGGCCCTGTGAAAATTGAAGATTTTTACTCAAGCCTCCAACAGAAAATCACAGTGTCTCCTGAAGAATATGAAGAATTTAAGATCGAATTCCAAAAGCGGGGTTGTGTTAACATGATGGATTGGTTGCGGGAGTATAACCTAGCCGATGTCATACCATTTGTGGAAGCTTTGGAAAAGACACGGGAGCAATATTACCCAGATGCAATAGATATGTTAAAAGATGCTGTATCTATCCCAGGTATCTCAATGGCGTATGTGCTAAACAAAGCAGTAAAAATGAAGAAGAGAGGTGATCCTGGCTTATATGCTCCTGGTAAACCTTGCTTTCACAAATGTGCCAAGACTTGTAGTGAAAAGGTTTGTAAAGAGTGCTCCAAGGTAAGGAAAGAATGTACCGCATGCCCTAAAAACAAGGCTTATGAACTCTTGAAAACGGGTATGGTTGGAGGTCCGAGCATTGTGTTTACGCGGTATGCTGAAAAGGATAAGTCAAAGATTCGCCCACATAAATACAAAGAAGCAAAAACCTGCAAGTCTGTCGTTGGTTATGATGCAAACAGTTTATACCCAAGTTGCTTGTATCAAGAAATGCCGTGCGGTAAAGAAGAATACATTGAGGCTGAAAACCCAATGGATCCCGAATATGTTAATAAGGTTTGTGAAGACATTCTCGCTAATAACTTTTTCGGTTTTTGTCAAGTGGATATCCATGTCCCTGAAAATCTCAGAGAAAAATTTGAAGAGTTTTCACCGTTGTTCGTTGTAGATAGTGTTCCAGAAGAGCTAGTCCCTGAACATATGAAACAATACCAAAAAGACACTGGTAGAAAAACTCTAAAAGGTACTAAAAAATTGCTTGGGGTGACTAAGGCAAAGAAGATCTTGTTATATACACCCCTACTGAAATGGTATCTTGAGCAAGGATTAGTAGTAACTGCTGTATATAAGTTGTTGAAATATAAACCGGACAGGCCCTTCAAATGGTTCCCTGAAGAGATAGCCGCTGCTAGAAGAAACGGAGATATCGAGGTTCTGACCGCAAAGTTACGCAAATCCATTAAGGACAACAAGAGAGATGTTGTCGACACCACTATGAATGAATTGAAGCAATTCCCTTCTATAGTCCCATTGATTGAAGAGAACAAAGACATTCAAACGTTGATTGAACAACTGAATTCAAAGTATGAAGGTTGCAAAGAACTGGGGGATACTTTCAAGCTAAAAGGGAATTCTTTTTATGGTAAAATGATTGAAGACCTCGAACGACATACAAAAACAAGATATACTAAAGACGAGAAGGAGGTTGATAAGGCTTTTAGAAGTCCTTTCTTTGAGGATTTAGAAGTCATAAATGACACGTACGAGGTGAAAGAACGAAAACGTCAGGTCACTATAAACCGCCCCTATCAATGTGGCATAGCGGTATACCAATTGGCTAAACTACGAATGTTGCAGTTTTACCACGACTTCCTCGATAAATATGTCGATCGAAGGGATTTCGAACTTATTCAAATGGACACCGATAGCCTGTACATTGCACTGTCGGATGAAAAATTGGACAATATTATTAAACCTGAACTACAAAACAGGAAAGCAAAATTTTTATCAACCTCAAAATACCACGACAAGACCCCCGGGCTGTTCAAGCTGGAGTTTAAAGGAATTAAAATGATTGCTCTTACACCAAAATGCTATTACGCCGAAGACCCGAACGGAAAAACAAAGTTTAGTTGCAAAGGAACCTCCAGAAAGCAAAATGATATGACATGGGATCGATACTACGAAGCCTTGAACGGGGTGAAAGATAAAGCCCAAAATACTGGATTTAGAGTTAACAATAACCAAATTGTGACATACACCCAAAATAAACTTGGTTTGAGCGCATATTATGATAAACGCATAGTTGCTGCCGATGGAATTCACACAGAGCCTTTGTATTAGCTCATTTCAACACAAAATTAGGCGGCAGCTCAGTATCTTCTGGTACAACCTGCAACTCTTCTCTAACGAATGACCTCCTAGGCCCGTCCTCTAGATAATATAACATAGGCTGATTCTGTGAAACCACACTACTAGAAATATTGTAAACCTGAATACTCCAGATAGGATCCGTAGCACGTCTACGTTCGCCACCCTCAAGTTCGCCAGGAGCTAATAGATACCGAACTCTAACCCCCAGTGGTAGTCTAACCTCATCAAGTCCAACAACTCGCTTATACTTTGGAGGATCAATATCAACCTCTTTCAGTCTTATAGCTTTCTCAGGCTCTTTACCAGTTATTCTCGTTGGTACACTATTCAGAGTTTTCAAAATAGCCGGTAATCGTTTCACCCATACTCTTGATCGATCATCACTAATCATTTCTTGTGCGTATTGATGACTAAATAGTTTTTCTGATAATGTTCTATTTGCTCTTTCAACAAATGCTTGAGCTCTATGGTTTCCAGCTTCAGACCGTTGTATGGTTACATTATGTTTTTCCATAAGTTTTGTTACATCTCCCATTAATTCTTTTCCAGGATCAACAATTAATGTTTCAGGATATTTTAACTTTCGAGAGTAAATATTACTGAAGGCTTTGGATACCTCATGACTTTCTTTTGAGGTTAGTGGTTCTGCATCTTTGTATCTCGAGGCAATATCAATCACAACCAGAGCATATCGATATGTCTTTCTTCCTACTCTATCATGTGGTAAAAATAATAAATCCGCTTGGTGGATCTGATTAGGTTTTTCTACATTCCAGTGCGGTCTAGGGATATACTTTGGAGCTGGTAGATAGATTTGCCAAAGCGCCTGTTTTTCAAGCCATCTTTTAGCCTCATCTTCACTAACTTTTGCTTTTTCAGCTAATTTAGGAATGGCAGAATAACCTTTCCAATATCCATAAGTTGAATAGTATATTTTTGATAGCATGTTTTCGTTACTCATTTAAAAGAATACTCCACCTATCTTTAAAATAAATCAATATGTCACAAGCTATATCTGAAGAAATTAACCCAAACAGGATTCCACTAGAGCCCCTCGGTTTGAAAGCGGAATCGTCACTGAATCGAATTACACTAAACCCCTCATCCGCTAATCCTGAAGAAACATTATATATAAATATTCCACAACTTTCTCAGAATGTAGTGATTGTCCCAGGAAGTGTATCTCTACTATTTGACTTGACTGTTGATGGTCATGTTAACAACACCCTTGTTAATAACGTAGGTAGTAACCTTGTATCCAGACTCAGGGTTCTTTTTGGTGGAGAAACACTACAGGATACTCAAAGATACGATCTCTTTCAAACCTACCATGACTTATACTTATCAGCTGAAGATCGTCAGAATGGAATAAAACAAGGTATTTCTTCTGAAAACATGAGGAAGCTTAGGACAAATGCGGGTGATAAGGTAAAATCAGGAAATGATAAGGAAGTAGCTCTTGCAGCAATATACAACACAAAGTACCGTATCCCACTCAACCACCCTATTCTCAGCAAGCATGGAGTTTTTTATCCAAAGGCGTTACCTCATTCACTAATCTTTGAGATTATACTAGCCTCAGTTTCTGATATTGTTGTTTATTCTGACAAGACCAAGACTCCAACTTACAAAATAGAAAACCTCGAGTTGGAATATTCTTGTATCTCAAGTGAATACTTAGCTAGTGAGGCTCAGTCAGCTTATCAGGTTGGTAAAGTATTCTTTTACGAGAATGTACTTCTCCACAAAACTTTTACCATCTCAAAACCTAATGACAGTTACATAAACGAGTACATTAATATACCTAGGAGATCAATGACGGGGATATTGTGCTTGTTCACAGAGAGATATGTCGGAGGAGCACGAGATTCCGAAAAGTTTGTAAATCCAAATATTACATCAATCGATATTAACGTTGACGGTATGCCAAATCGTATCTACTCCAAGGGAATGAAACCATCAGACTTTTGGGATTCGGTAATGAAACGTTTCGGTAAAGAGGGTGTCAAGCTAAGTGATTTTTATGCTGATAAGTTTGCTCTATGGATTGACTTGAGAACTCACCCTGACAATAGTATTCATGGGGGAGGACTGGCCTTGAACAACACACGAGATGGAGTAAAACTTGAAATGAAACGAGAAGTTGGAGGAACAGGAAATATCACCTGCTACATGTTTGTGGTAGCCGACGCGTTGATGGAGATAATGAATTCAAACTTAAGATCGATAATGTATTAGTTAAAAAGATGGAAGAATTACGAGATAAAGTTCCTTTTCATTGCATTATAACAGGTCCAACAAATTGTGGAAAGACAAAATACCTAACGGATCAGCTAAGAGGACCATTCCAAAAAGTTTTTGAATACATTGTTCTCATATGTCCGACTTTTGCTAAAAATAAAACCTATCATAAATTTGCTCACGGAGATAAACGTTTCTTGGTATTATCACCAGATGCTAGTAACAGCGATGAGATTAATGAGTTATTAACTGATTGTCAAACTTTGTTCTCTGGTACAAATACACTAATAATTTTAGACGATTGTGCTGTATCGAAAGATCTAAAGAAACGCTCAAACAAGTTTATAGATCTAGCATTCTCTGGAAGGCATCATGGATTATCAGTATGGGTTCTCACTCAGCAATTAACATCCATAGCAAAACCATTCCGTGAAAATGTAGCTTGTGTTGTTACATTCCATAATCCATCACAAAAGGGTATGAAGATTCTTTTCGAAGATTATGGAGGTGATTTAGAATCAGAAACTCGTAAAAAGTTTGTAGAAATGCTTAAAACTGAAAAATATTCGAGACTATGTTTATGTTTACGTTATCCATTCCAATGTTATTTAGAGATTCCTGCTGTGATTTAAAAGAATCTATGTTTTATTAAAAAATTAAAAGATGACAAGCGTTGAAGATTTTATTGAAGAACAGTCAGAGGTAAAAGATGATGTAAAAGATGATGATATTGAAATCAAACAAGAATCACTAGCTATTCTCGCATCTCTTGGTACTACAAAGGAATATTTAGGTGTTGATATGAGTCTAGGTGATATCAAGAAACTCTCGGTAAAAGATGTTGAAAAATATTATAATCGATACCAAACAGTATTAGGTAAGAAAATTAGTGGTGGATTAGTAGATTCATCTCTTCAATTAGTTTCTCAAGTCATTTCTTATGTGGTTCCTGTAGATGATATCGATTCGCTTTGTAAAGACTTGAAGAATGATGATTTGGTTAATCGTGAACTGACAAACTTTGTAGGTCTCTTAGCATTAAAAGGTGGAAGATTGGTAGCACTTGCTAGTGGACTATTCCAGGTTGCTAAACACATTAAAATCAACAAAATACAAGAAGTTTCAAGTACTACTGAGCAGACTACTGAGAACAACTGATTTAAAGATTCTTTACTTTGTGAAATAAAAAATCATGTCTGATGAAGTTGTTGAACAAATTACAATGGATCCACCTCCTACTAAAAATAAGAAAGCTGTTAAAGAGAAAGATCCTAAAAAGGTTGCAGCTGGTAAGAAACTAGCAGAATATAACAAAAGAGCTAAAGAAGCGTTAGCTAGGGAAACAGCAAGGGAAAAAGATAGGGAAATGAAACAGGAAGAAACCATAAATTCAGAAGAAGAAAATACAAAGGTTTGGATTCCAGAGCTATCTTTTACTACTGTGTTATCTATTGTTGGAATAGGGTTTACTGCAGTTGACATGTTTATGAGATATTACAAAAACAGAAAACCACCCTCAAATATTCCTACCCAACCACCACCATCAAATATTCCTACCCAACCACAACCCCCACAAACTCCTAAAATAGTAATGCTCTGAGGAAAGTAGTTTAAAGATTTTCTCTATCCTCAATAAAAATCATGTCAACTGAAAACAAACTTGTGAAAACTGTTACCGATTCAGCCGTTATTATCGGATTGGCTGCTGGAGTTGGATATGTAGCTAAAAAGGCTATGAAAGAATCATTTATAAACGATCCCTCCTCAAGTATTACAAACTATGCTAAATGGGTTGCTGTCCTATCAGGTAGTATGTACCTAAAAACGTATTTAGAAGAACAAAAGATTTTACCAAATTAAAGATTTTATGGCGACAATAGCAATGATGATTGGTGGAGCTATTTTGAATGCGACTACATTCGTTGGTGGCTCATATCTTGCAAAATATCTCTCAGGTGATAAAACAGATTCAGAGCGAATAAGGCACGACAAGGCAATAGAAAAATATCAAAAAGATTATGCTACATACCAGGAAAAGAGACAGAATCTCATTGATTGGTACTCTCAACAGAAGGATGCTAAACACCTAGCTTCACAAAATATTTCGAATACCGATGAAGCTTTGAAATTGTATAGTCAGACACATGAACCAAAATTCTCTGATTATTATAGACCTAGCAGCAATCAAAAGATGGGTGAGATGGCATATGTAGGTGGTGGTATGCTGGCATTGGGTTATATGGTTAGTAAATTCTTTTAGTTAATTGTGTGAGCAGTTTAAAGATTTCTTACTGGTAAGTAAAAAATCATTGCAATGGATGTAGACCTAGAAATACCAGATAAACCAAATCCTTTTGAACAAGATGATACAGGAGATGATGGTGGTGAAAATATGGAAATGACTTCAATATCATCTAATAACAACACAAATGAGAGAACACCGCTACTTAGTGAGCAAAGTGAGCAAAGTGACAATAGGAGAACACCACCACTTAGTGAGAAATATGATGATAGGAGAGAAGCGCTACAATATATCAAACGTATATTTCCCGATTTTAAACCTTTGGAATCCTCATTTACAGCAGAATGGGATAGGGATGGTAATTTGAAGGTTAAATTGAGTACTCAGAGTAATGCAAAAGAGCATACATTGATTGATAAAGATGGGGTAATCAATTATGATAATTTACCAAAAAATATTAAACAATCTCTGGGTATTAGTTATGAAAAAATTCTTGGAAGAAATGATGAGCTTGTATCACAATTGAAGGAAGCTAATGAAAAAATTAAGGATTTAAGTAATGCCACGGCTGGATTGGAAGCAGCCACAAAAGTATATCCTCAGGAGATAGAATACTATGTTGCTAAAGAAAAAGATCTGCGTGAATTCATTGAGAAACAACAAGTAAGAATCGCGGAAAATGAAAGCTATTTGAATACAGCTGTTAAACAGAAGATAGAAGCTAAAACAGAGGCTGAGAAACTTCTAGCTGAATTAAATCGATACAAAGATGAACTAGACAAAAAAAAATAAGGGACTGTCCAATTTAAAAAAGGTAGAACAAAGTAGAGATCGGTTACTTTCCAGGAATAATAAATTGGAAGAACTAGTGAGAAAGCAGATAATTTTCAATGAAGATAAAATAGCCGATCTTGAGAGACGAAACGAGTCCATAATAGAAAGACTACCATTAAGAGAACGGGTAAAGGCCATCTTCAAAAAGTATGGTTTTACAGTCTTTGCCGTTGTGAGTGCTGTAGGTGTGGTTATTGGTGTTATCGTTTCTAATCTTTCTAAAGGTCTAACCAAATTAGGAAAAGGTGTTGGTAACGGTTTGAAAACGATCGGTAAGAAACTCGGTGAGATATTACCTGGAATGGTTGGAGCTATCGTAAGCTTTCTGTTCAAAACAGCTGGGGAGGTTATTGGATTTTTAGGTAAGAACGCTTGGCTGTTGATAGTGGCTGTGGTTCTATATTTTGTGGAACAATTTAAAAAGAAGAGACGGTAAGTAAAAAATGAATGAGACAAAGATTTTAAATATCACTATGCTAACTCCTGAAACAAGAATTTATCTGGATCCACCCTTAACCAATGTAAAAGAGATACAAAATACAGGTTTAGTTTACATTTCTAAAGCAACGTATAGAAATCCTATGTACTTAATGTGTGATCTTATCGAACCAAATTCTTCATATTGCAATATGATCCCCCGCGGTGAAAATGTAGAACTTAACCCCTCACAAATACTAGCTGTTATTCCATCTCAAGATCATCCTTGTTTAAGAGTTCTACAAACCAAAAATCCACTCAACTACTTTACTTTATGGATTTTAGATGAAAATGGAAGAAAGGCTGACTTAAATAATGAACCTGTTCGAATTCATTTAAAGATTTCCTGTTGATTTGTAAAAATATGGACGAATACAATAGAATTTATCCACAAGTTCCTATGAATGGTGACCAAAATAATTTCAGACTTCAAAAATCGTGTGAAGTAGTACATAATCTTCAGAAGGAAATTAGACATTATGAGGATGTTAGGAAAAAATACAATAGAGCTAGGGGAATATTTACAAAAATCAGTGTTGGTAGTGGGGTGGTTTCAGTTATTTTATCTGCAAGTGGACTGGGAACCTCTCTTACTGGTTTTGGTGCTGTTGTTGGTATACCATTGGGAGCGATTGGTGGTCTTTGTGGAGGAATATCGGTTGGATTCGGTGCGGCTTCTAAACGACTTTCACATGAAGTTAGAAAACACGAACAGACAGTTTCTCTGGCAAAAGCAAAAGTAAATACCATTCACGACTTGGTTTCAAAAGCACTGAAAGATAATGCAATCTCCGACCAAGAATTTTCTCTAATTTTATCAGAGGTGGATAAGTTTGAAAAACTAAAACTCGAAATCCGACAAAAAAACAGGAAAGATACAGAAAAAAACATAAATATGAATCAAATAAGGACAGAGGTTCGTGCGGAAATTTTAAAGGAGTTAACCGGTCCCGAACGTTGAAAATTTCATTTGAGAGAACTCCTGTAGGATTGAATTATGAGGTTGGTATTAGAAAAGAACAGTGTTGATTTAAAAACATCTTATTATCAACGTAAATAATAAAATGTTACTCAATGATTTCAGAAATAGGTATCCAAAGGCTGATCACAGTCAATTCGAAGTTGTAGCTGATCCGTATGGTGGTTACATTAGGTGGAAAGTTAATGGGACAACAATCATGTCTTATGATGACCCCACTGGCAAAACATGGACTGAAGACCTGTCACCCCGTTTGAAAAGACTTTTATGGAAAGATTTAGGATTGGATGATGATACATTGAGTTCATTCCCAAAGAGTTTAACTATGACCAATCGCTCTTACCCAATACCTGCTATTGATTTTGATGACTTTACAAGTAATATCACAAACATGCTAACCTCACTGGATATATACGTGTCAAATACAAAGAAATTCACCGCCAAGATGCGTAACGTATTTACATCCCAAGTTGTGACTTTCAAGTTTGGTAAACAGAGTAGAAAGTGGTTGAACGCTCCTGATATGAATTATTGGCCTCAACAACTTAACTTTGCAGTGTGGTGTGCGACCTCTGGTTGTGGGATAAGTCCTTTTGAGAGTCTCAACTATCCCAAAGTCGTTAGTAGCTTCATTAATTTTCATATGTATTTCACAATAAGGAGGATATTATATGAATTGAGTCTTCCCCTACCTGATGAGCAACCTTTTGTAATAAATAATAATCCCTATAATAAAGTCGCTTATCAACGATTGTGTGCTGAATTTGGAATCTCAAAAAACTCTGACTTTAGATGGAAAGGTGGTCGAAACGGAGGTTTAGGTGATATATTCATAGATTATGGTGCTGGATATCATGGAGAGGGTGGTGGTTATCAAAATGTTCATAAGGTAAGGAACTATGATGATGAAGTTGATCAGTGGCCTGGTGAAGGTGGTAAATTCGCTGATGAAGGAGGTAAGAAAGAAAAAGGTGATCTCATCTCATTCATCCGTAATGACGATTTTGTTGATTACAAATATGTTTGGTTTATCCCAACAAGTGGTCATGGACTCACTAAAGCTGGACTTGGTAGATTGAATCGATCTGCTGAAGCTTTTGTTTACTGTATATTGGGAGCGCAAGTCAACACTAGAAACTCGATTTATGGTAATGGTGGTGGAGCGATCGAGACTCAACAAGAATTCTTAGCCCTTTTTGAAAGTAGTGTTATTGAGAATGACATTTCGAGTTCTATCCAAAGGTATCAATTAGCTGTCCAAGAAGCGAAATTACGGCTTGATTTAGCTATTGCTTCCGGTGTATGGCTAATGCCTAGTAATATGATAATCAACACTGAGAGCGTTACTGGTTTTAATAACAAACTTATGAAAGCTAGTAGTGATATGAGTTTTGGAGTAAATAATTCCCTAAACACTGAAGCAAAACAGGTTGGAATAAAACATAACATGGGATCTTCAAAGGTAAAGTTACCTCATAGAACTGAAACGAAACCAAAACCCTCAATGAAAACAGACTCAACGCAAACAGACTCAATTCTACCAGACTCAACGCAACATGAAAAGAATATATTAGCATTTATAGTTGTCGCTGGTGGATTAGCGTGGTATCTATTTCGGTAGATGACTGGTTTTTTCAGCTTACGCGTAAGTCGTTTTTTATCATTGGTTGATTAGCATAACAATTTTTTTTCAGCTTACGCGTAAGTCGTTTTTTATCATTGGTTGATTAGCATAACAATTTATGTGACATGATTCTCCTATTTTAGATAACGCGGTTGAATAATATACAAATTCTTGTTATGTAACACTGACTTGCGTTATATAACCTAGTGTTTTTGTTTTGTCTCTTGTGTTGTGTGACATTCTTTACATTGCGCCTTCTGTCTGTTGTGTTCGCATATTTGAGATCCTCCGCATAACTTACAGTACGCCTTATGTCTGTTGTGGTCACATATTTGAGATCCTCCGCATAACTTACAAAACAATCTTTGTCTTCCATGAATACATATTCCTTTCCCGTTGCATTCTTTACACATATACCTCACCCGTTTATGCTCACAAATATTATATCCATTGCATTCTTTACATATGTTTCTCCTTCGATTATGGGAGCATATTTGAGATCCCTTACAATCCTTACAAAAATATTTTAACTTTCCATGAACACACTTATATTTATTCATGTTAGTGACTTGTGGTGTTGGTATTGATGTTGTAGCTTCTATGAGTTTACCTTTAGGGACTTGTGGTTGTGTTAGAGTTTCGATGAGTTCTGCTTTAGGCATTCTAGAATATCCTTTAATACCTTGCTCTTTGGCAAGTTCTTTCAGTTGTTTCACTGTTTGTTTCTCCATCTACGTTACTAATATTCATTCTTTTAAATCATTTTTCAAATTCATTTTTAAAAAACCCTTGATAAAATCCTTGATAAAATCCTTGATAAAAAAAATCCGGGTTAAATTTTTTAAAAAATCCGGTTTTTTATAATTCTGATAAAATCCTTGGTAAATTCCTGATAAAATCCCTGATAAAAATTTTTGACTCAGAAAAAAAATTCATTGATAAAATCCTTGGTAAATTCCTGATAAAATTAAAAAAATCTCTGAAAAAATTTAAAAAAATCTCTGATAAATTCCTGATAAAATCCCTGATAAATTCCTGATAAAAAAATTAATCAGAAAAAAAAAAATCATTGATAAAATCCTTGGTAAATTCCTGATAAAAAAAATCCGGGTCATTCTCCTCTACCCTACCACCAACCTTAACTATTACACGTTTTGCATGTTTAGCATTATTTTAACCATGAATAGCGTCTTTACAGTAGAACATTTCAATTTTATTATTTCCTGGAATTATCGCGTGTTTCCCGGAAAAATTTCCAAGTCTCCCGAATCCCACATAATCTGTAGATTCCCGGAACATTTTTGGCTTTGTCCCGAAACTGCGCTTGTTTGTCATCCCCCACTACAAAGCGATATGGCTTCATTAGGGGTGGCGAATGATAAATGCGAGACGGCGAGACTAGCGTTTTTCTTTGCGAGCCCGAGACGTTTTGACTTTTTTAGATTGCGAAACCGAGACTTTAAAGTGTTTTGAGTGCGACAGAGATCCCTTCGTATAAAGATCGAGGCAGCGAGACGCACATAACCAGATAGACTTCGAGACCCGTGAAATGCGACTAAAGTTTTGCGAGACCCAGAGTTTTTGAAGGACCATATTCGCCACCCCTTTCATTTGTTCTCCATTTCAAAGTGAGCCGACTGGATGCAGACGGTGCATTCAAATTGCACAGTGTGTTTTGTTTTCTACTAATCCTCTATGGTTTTGATACTCTTCTTAGAAGACTCTCCAAAACTGTGTCTTTTACATGAAGCGATAACGCACAGAAAGCTCCGTTTGTTTCGAAAATTATCAGTGTTATTTATACTTGCAGCTGTTTACCTCATCATTGCCAAACCTAATAGCTATTTGCATACCGACCTGACAAAAATCACGAGGACTACACGTGTTGACCAGCTGCACTAAACAAAAGTCTTTGTTCGAAGACGATTTGCATGGGTAAAGTCCATAAAATAATCATGGTCGAGCGTATAAACTGCATGCGAACTTTGTTCGCTTTGAATTCGGTGTTATCGTAGTCACTGGTTTTGGCGCTTCATGACGTGAAAGCGAATCTCGTGCCGTTTGTAACTGTTTTAGTTTATTTCGCCGACTTTCTCGCTTTGAAACTGAGTGCACAGATCACAATATCAAACGAGTTGGCGGAAAATGTCTTAGTAACACGTCATAAATTGTTGTTTGCAAATCTGAGTCCCTCCATTTAACTGATTATATGCAGCGAGGTTTACTACAACAATGGAAGCTTAAAAGAATTATTCGCAGGTTTTTCCGCAGAAACAAAATTTGGTAAGTTTTTCTATTTTTGTCTGATGATGCCAGCGTTTATTGATATTCAATAAATAAATGAATTTATGAAGGGCCGGTTCCACAAACGTCAACCGGTATTAAATATGACAGAAAAACTGATCACTTTTGTGGGTCGTGAGCGGTTGTGGCGCGATCGGATTTGATTTTATAGATGCACTTTGTAAGTACGGAAAGTCAACATTAGAGCTGTTCGGGACTTAAATTATTGTTTAGTGTTTCTAAAGAATAGTGTTTTATTTCCGACGTAACTTGATATCAATGAATAATGAAACCAAAGAAGGGAACCAGTTTGTTGTTATTCGTCTGCTGATAGAAAGGCTCGTCGGACACGCTTGCCCGATTTTGAAATATGTATATATGTAACTACAAAATTTGCCACGGTTCGGTTGAGTGGCATTTTAGAACTTTTGAATACTAATTTATTTGTGAAACTCCAGTCTTGAAATGTAGGGTTAGTAGAAACAAAATAAGACGTGACCTCTGTCTCCTTGTGGCCAAGAAAATGTTTTTGGTGAACAACAGCAACATTTCCGTATTACCCCAAACTTCATTACGCTCTCTGTAGCTGAAATGTTTAGGGTAATACACGTATAAACATTTATTGTTTTCGAACAACGAAACGGTATAGCTACAGCATACGTGATGAAATTTGAGGTGGTACGAAAATCTTTTGTAGCCTACGAAACTTCCTCGTAGCCAGCAAGAACAGATCCCTTTAGAATTTTTTGTTTCCGATGCTGTTAAAAAACAACCCGGCAAAGTTGCCTCATTCCAGAAACTCGCGATATTTCGGCAACTCCAACAACGACGTAGATGCAAGAAAGGAATGTAACGATCTTAATAGACCCTTCCACGGTTAATGGTAGCCATATTGACTGGGGGGCAAACAAAAGCTGGTTGCTACGCAACGCGCCATATATTTCCTTTCAAAATAAGACTCGGTTCGCTACCCTCAAATAGTTATTCGCTTTTTTTGTGAACAAACGCCTATTTCTATAGCCGAAATTTCTTGGCAACAAAAGGAAAGCATTATTATAGGTGAGTGATCGATTGCTTGGCCGAAATACATCTTCTTCTTTGGGTTGCACGCGTATGTTGTGATAGATTGTTCGAATGTGAATCGCGGTCTCCACTGTTGAGAGAAGCACACAAGAAACAGTCCTTTCTGGGATTTACGTGGGCAAAAAAAGAAAACATAAAGATAAACATTGGAAGTCTGGTTTGTCTCCTGTTTCTCTAGGTCAAAAGTGAAAAAGTATCATACTTTCCGTGCATAAAATTTAGTCGGGGAAATGGGATTTGGAGACAAGTGTTGCGGTGGAGGTTGCGGCAACGACCGAAGGTATCCAGGGAAATGGGTTATTCACTCACATGTGGGGAGGTTATCATTCCACAAACCCAAAAACGAGACGATAGAGAAGCGTGGTCTCGACAAGTTCAGAAGATTTTCGATCGAGGGCTCTTTTGAGACACGAGTAGCCATGCGACCTCGAGGGAAATTAAACCCTAAAATAGAGGCAAAACCAAGAATAGTTTTTAGCTGCGTTAATCGTGATTTCAGGCCTGCAATCTACCGCTTCCCGGTATTTATGACTAAAACTTCTATTTTATTCCTCATTTGAGAGGTATGTCATTGGAATACATCCACAATTTACGTCTTGCAAAAGTAGTTTTCTGAGCGATTCACATTCGAACAACCTATCACAACATACGCGTACAACCCAAAGAAGAAGACGTATTTCTACAAAGCAATCGATCACTCACCTTTAACAATGTCTTCCTTTTGTTGCCACAAAGTTTCGGCTATAGAAATAAGCGTTTGTTCACAAAAAAAGCGAATGAGCGTAGCGAACCGCGTCTTATTTTGAAAGGGAATATATGGCGCGTTGCGTAGCAACCAGGTTTTGTTTGCCCCCCAGTCAATATGGCGCCATTAACCGTGGAAGGGTCTATTGAACTACCAGTAGTATTAAATATTATTGATGAGAACTAGATTTGCGAAACAAATCTAAATTTTACGTTCACAATATTACATTTGTTTGAATCCCTGAGAGATAAGTGTTAATGCTCGGGTGTAAACACGTAAAATTACGTTAACAATATTTCTTGGGCGTTTTCTATAATTAATGAAGAGTACGTTCTGCGAAGGACATAACATTTAGGTTCAGTCTCCGTGTGTAGCAAACGTTTCAAGCTATTTAATCAAACTATATTTGTAAGGCAAACGGCAGGTTAATATAAGCCTGGCTCTGATGTTATTTCTTTATTCAGTCAAGTCAAGATTCAAAATTATAGTTCAATTTGACTATTCCTGAATACCAAATACCTAGCCACCTTGACCGAACAACACGTCTTATTAAACATCAAATTTCCCTTCTTTACGATATTGAATTAACAACACTGTTCAGTGGCTTTCCAAAAAACATTCACCGCACTGCATGGTATGTATAACTGTGGCCAGTGCCTGGCTCTTAACATGTGATTAGACATTAGTGTTCCCTTTTATTAACCTCCCAGCTACTCCCCTCCTGGTTCATTGAGAACACATGCATGCGGGCTTAACTGCAGAATACCCTGTCACACCGATTAACTTCTGTGTGGCCGGCTATGCCGTGCTCAGTGAATACATTAATGCAATTGAAATATACACTGCGTGGTTCTGTCAGAGAACGTTTAAGTAAGAATTCTCTTTCTTATCTCGAATTGTTTTTGGTACAACCCGGAAAAGCTTTTCGGTTTTTGTTTTTGTTTTTATCATGAATATAATTTTGGTTAAAAGTGGGCTATCGATCTGTAAGAGTTGTGACAGATAAAACATAAAACATACTCTAAAATTAAAACCTATCAAAATATGTATTTCCTAACATATTGCCTCAAACTAGATTTGATGTTACCAGAAACCCTCAAGACTTCAAACGTAAGTGCCTTGTCCACATTTAATCCACCAACTACCATATTTGTAGAACAACAGAAACCTAATTAATCGAATAAACGCACTTCAGTAGTGTGATGCACCAATTGGAAAATACGCGTCTTTGCTCAAAACAGCGGATACGTAGCTGTTGCAAATGCAAGTTGCTTTCGACGCGCCATGAAAGCGAGACAGTGCCAATGAGTTCAAAGACTGGGCAAAGCAACTTCCAAATATGGTACTTGGGAAATATCGAATCTGGACAAACCGGGAACGCGCGTTTCAAGTCTTATGGAATTCTGATATAACTAAGGGACTCTTAAAATCCTTGTTCTTGGGTGATCTTGAAACCGTGGTCTACATTAAGGGTTTTTTCAGGGGGCGTAGAATAAAGCTGCTCATTTTTAGCTCATGAATGACGTAGTCATGCAATGAGCTGTAGGAATGGACCGCGAATTCACTCGATCACTCACTCCATTCTGTTAGACAATTAATTTATGCTTTAAAATTTGATTAAACGCTTCTTACCGAACCTCCCCTACAAGGTATTCTATATACCCAATGTTGTGGCGTTGCTATCTGGGCAAAAACTTTGCGGGTAGTACTGTGGCAGAAATTTGCTCAGTCACACAAATGAATGCAAAATTCGTTTTAGACAATCTCTTCACAAATCCAATTCATTCATGAGCTGGCTCACAGGAGCCTTTGATCTAAAATGTATATGGAGATTATCATCTCACAGATTTGACATTTACTGAAAAACATATAAGTTCAGTGCCCTTAGGTTTCCTAAAAAACTATGTCGTAGACCTTTAAACGCTTTGTTTGAAAGGCGTGAGTAAATTTTGCTCGTCGCCGTTCGACATATCCCAAAGCCTAGCTCTTTTACATTCCGCTTCTACAAGTTATGTTGCCCACTAGCCAACTATCTATTGAGAGTTAATTTGGCTTCAAAGAAGAGACCAATGTTTAATCAAAGACTCTCTTAACTTTAATACTAAGATGCATAGTTTCTGTGCTTCTCGCAAAAGGGTTATAGAAATCCGTGCTTATCTAGGGATTTGAGGGGATAGTTTCTAAAGAAACTTGTGCTGCGTCGGTGGGGTTGTGAAACACAAGAAATTGGGTAAATCAAACGAGTTGATTAAGTAAGTTATACCACCATAAGGTAAAAGGGAGGTGCTGACGTTTCGAGCGTTAGCCCTTCGTCCGAGCTAGGGATCAAGGAATTTGCCGACTTTCGTAAACAAAAACATACGTGGCCCATGACCGTTTCCTTGGAAGTAGCCTGTTTGGGTTCTAACACTTCTCTTACTGAACCTTTTTTGTTACCCTAGCTTGTAAACCGCTGTTCTAGATGACAAACTACCTCGCCTGGTCCGCATTCCATGATAATCTTGGCTATACGGGGCTATGTACGAAGAATTCAGTCAAAAGACGGTGGTCAAAGCGCCGCCTCCTTTGGATATAGTGAAAACTGAAAAACCGGAAGCTTGGATAGAAAGCGGGATAGAAACAACGTGTGAAGGTCTTAAATCTGAGGATGATAGTGCTATCAAACGCTTATTGACTGGCGAGGACCACAAGACGGGAAATTTTGGAGTTAAGCGATTTAAAGAAGAAAAAAGTGAAGACCTTCCTTCTTGCAGCAAAAGTCGTGAATTGCCTTTACTGGCAACGAGAACAAGCTTAAGAGAAATAGTGAATGATATTTTTGGAAACCGTCAAACGGAACTTTCCTCTCTGAATGACGAAAACGTCGCCCTTGGCGGCGACATTGAGCTTCTTCCAGCTAAAATTGATGGTGTGGTTACGGAGATCGAACAAACTTTATCGAGTGATTCATCGCAAGATTTATTATCGTCGCTAGAAAGCTTTTTAACTGAATCTACCAATAAAGATCGCGGCGTTGATGAGTTAGCTTCAGTAGCAAGGCAGGAAGAAGAGGTTAAAGTGCTCAGTCAAAGAAACGATGTTACGAGTCCTGACCTTCAGATAGAAACAAACGTCCCCTCAACCCAGAACATTCGTAAACCAAAAATCGCTAACTCTGAGCCTATCAGTGTAGATCAATACTTTGACATGCTGGATTCCCCGAAAGCGATTCAAACAGAATACGAGGAAGCAATTAGATGTGAAAGGGATGTTTCAGAAATTTGTCAGGTAGAAAAGACAATACCCACACCTGCCTCGATAAACGATCAGAATATGGGGAGAATGCGCTGTAATGGTTACGCCTTTAATTACGTTAGGCTTCCTAAAATCGTGAACGTTCATTCATTGTGTTCAAAGGGGCTTTCACGTGAAATAAACTTGGAATCCAGTCAATCTAGTTCCAAAGCATTGCTGGATTGTGCAGAACGGAGAAACGGTTTCAGCACTAACAAAGCTGTAAACGGTACACAGTTTCGTAGCGTGGGTATCCTTGGAAACACTACAGGGTCTGTAGATGGCGCTTCTCAGCAACAAAACACAATTGGATCCTGCATTCAGATCGGCGGACGTCATGTAGTTATTGAAAGTGGTAATGACCACTTAAGATCGTCAAAAACACGTTTTGTTAATTCTGTAAGTTCTGAGGCCCATTCACTCTTTGCCGTCGCTTCCGTGGCCTCTACAGTTCCTTCCGTGGCCTGTACAGTTCCTTCTGTGGCCTGTACGGTTCCTTCTGCGGCCTCTGCAGTTCTTTCAGTGGGTTCTACAGTTCCTTCTGAGGCCTCTACAGTCCCTTCCGCGGCCTCTCCAATGCGTGAGCAAATTATAGACTTAACCATACCTCGAGCCCTACCCGCGTTGCCATTCCCCAAGATGCACCGCCGCATTGAAACGTCAGCATCTAACGAAGTTCCAAATCACAATCACACGCCTATGTCTACAGTCAGTTTTCGCAATACAATCCAAAGGCAACACGCTGTTGGGCCTTCTGTTGTCTCCAGAAAATCTGCGTTTGAAAGAACGCCAGCAAACACGGTACGACCATATTGCGGACCACAGCGTGACGTATCCTCAAACACCTATTCCGCTGCCCAACGGAACTCTGGGCAGGGAACAGAGGATGCGCCACTCTTACGTTTTTTACTGGGCAAACGTGGCACTGTTTGTGAGAATTCGGTTTTTGCACAACAGGAACAAGTCATGACAAAAACGTTCTCAAGGAGCACGACAGCATCTAACACAGGAACAAACCGCAATTCTACCGTAAACAAACCTGTTGAAATATTCACAAATTATCGCACAAAAAGTAACGGCAGCTCATCGCCCCAGGCACCAATCGCTAACAAGATCAATGTTCAAGTGGGAAGCGAGGTTCCTTCTTCGTCAAGTGAGCAGCAAGCCAAGTCACGTACCGCAGGGTCTTACGATCTTCTTATGACCAAACGAAACGGAAAGACCGAAATGTATCTTGTGAGAGGAGATGAGGTATACGCAGTGGAACGTTTAGATCATAATGGGACTTCTTTTCTGATTCACGTTAACGACAAAGGGAAGACGTTCATTGCGGCCAAAATGCCATCGGCTTTAAATTCTTCGGCATTTAAAGAACTGCTTACATCCACTGACACTGAAAAGATCTCTGCTGACCAACTGACCGTGGGATCAGGCACTGGGTTCGGCGAATGTTCATCTACCTCAACATCCGGGAATGTAGCACATCAAATGTATGTTTCAGGCCACCGCTCTGCGGTGCATAGCAACGCTGGAACCCCGGAGAGTGTTCTTTCGCAAAGTAGTGTAAATAAGCAACCAGGTTTATGGTCAAATCTTCCAAGACAATCACAAATAGAGGGATGCGTCACTGGTGAGGGACAGCAAAGGCATGCAATACAAAATCCAGTGCCACGAAGGAATGCTAGCGTAGTCGGTGTATCAAACACACAGGGAGCAATGAATATGGCCAACGCTAGAGGTCAGGCCCATAGAATGGGCAACAATAATCTCTCACATACAAATGCAACTATTAGCCAAGTTAAATTTGTGAACGCCAGAAGAGGCCAGTTAGCTCTGGAGAGAGGAAGTAGTAGTGACCTGTCTTGGCAAGGACAACAAGCAAACGGGTCGAATGTAACAACGACCCCTGAACAGACCCCTTTAACTTTCCCAGGGCAAATGGTCCGGCAAGGTAGTGATAGAAACGCACGTGTTCTGCAGCTTGGACGTCCGGTGATATGTAATAGTTCTGATGTGAGCAATTCTCCTAGAATAGTCTCTGTTTGCAGTGGGAATGGGCGGGTTTTCATGGACGGTGGCGCAGGTGTGCAACCTGCGTGTACTGTTGGTCAGAGACGCCACGTCCACCCAACAGTAAGCAGAACAAACAACATTGTTAGTCAGAGCTCCCATAGCAAAGAGACATTCAACATGAACAACTACACAAGCTCAATGTATGGTGGAACTGGGTATGCAAACATCAACAGTGTTAGATTAAACAAGGCGCCAGTTCCAACAACTAATGTTCAGAGCTATCCAATCGGTAATACGAGACCTAACCTTGTTGACAGTGGAATTGGCCTCCGCTATGATGGAAGGACACTGGTGCACAAACGAAACTACGGCCCTCAGATAAACCAAATTTCTAGTACACCTGATCCCAGGGGAACATACGCTAGGCGTGTTATTAGTGAAAAAATAGCCCAAACGATTCAGAAATGGAGACAGCGCAAGGGAAGAGAACTCGCTCTAGTCAACGGTAGGGTGATCTCAAAGTTTATTGTCGGTCAAAACGTGCCAACTTTACGGGGCCACATTCCTGCATCCCAAACCATATCTGGTCAATGGAATAACTCTGAGGAAGACACCGATGAAGTTGAAATCACTGCTGTCATTACCAGAAAACAAGGAAATGATAAGAGAAGCGTTTCACTCAACACAACAACTTCTGAAAGTGTGAATCAGAATCCGCAAAGTTTATCAACTTACCAAAAGCGAAGACAAGTTCAAGAGGTGGCGAGTGAAGAAAAATCCACAGTATCGTCACGTTTTGACGTCAAAGTGAGCCATTTTACTCCAAACCAGCAGATTTGCCTGCCAAATCTCGCGGATATGACGTCAGCTTCTGCTTCCACAATTTCTACCGGTCGGCAGGTCAGTGTGATACCAGATGATCGTGCGACGTCTACGTTGGTTGCTTCAACGTTTGGAGCCGAAGATAAAGGTAACACCGGGACCGAGCCAGAGAATCTTGGGACAGTTTACGTCACGGGTGAATTTATTACTGATGAACAAGATATATTTGGTCAGTTCAGACCGACGGTTGGTTCCCTTGATGGCGGGACACCTGTCATTTCGCAGGTCTCATATGGCGTGGATAACGTGAGTCGCACTTTGAATGGGGCAAGTGTTATGAAAAGTAAAAGTGCAACAGCTGTTATCCTTGATCCAAAGAACTCAATTTATATCGATGGGACCGAAGTAGCCCCTAGTCAACAGTTTGACAACAAGGTTACATATTCAAATTTACACCTATCGAGTAAAGACCAGAATCAGAAATCTAGGATTGGCTTTGAAAATTCAACAGAATTATTTCCACATGGCACCCTGTCCTCACCAAACAAGCGTGCGGACGACAAGGAATACTCAGGGGTCAGTGCTAATCTCCAGTCTTTGTACAGCTCCGTCAAGCCTCTCCCTGATGGACTGTGTACCAGTGATAAAAACATAGATGTCTGGGAGCAAACCAATCGTTTTTGTTCCAGTGATGTAGTTTCTGAAACGGTGCCAAATCGGTCAAGCAACAAAGGTGATCACTCAAACGATAATCTAGGCTTCGGCAGGGAAAGTTTGAAAGCAGACTTACTCAAGAAACTTGAAAACACACTCGAGCGAATAGAACAAGAAACGATCGACTGGAAGAAGCAGAGATTGCACAGACTTAAATCGGTGCTGGAGAAAAAACTTCTGAGGGTGTGAACCTGTTGCGAATGCCAAAGTCAGCAGGCCGTTCTTCGCAAACGTCGCAATTTACTTTTCCCTTTTAACCGTCACAATTCCTCGTTTAATGCTCACCGATTCAAACTGATTACACAAGGTCTATTCTTCTCACGCTTAGGTTATTTTTATCCATAATTACAAGTAATCTGAGAAACTATTTGTTGACAGATCCGCTTAGTGTTAATTTCGTAACGCAAGCGTCACACAATCATTCTAGCTCGCCACAATACAACTAGAACTGTCTCAACAAACCTGAAGACTCGAAAAGAAAATTTCCTACAGTTTTATAAACAATGTTTATAAGGAAATTTAGACATACATGCATAACAAGAGGAAAAATCTCAAAGTTGTCAACCAATAAAGTCAAGCTTTGCGTTTTTACTGCCCTCTATTAAATTTCTGAATGAGCATAAATACCAGTAATAAAATTCGGTATCGACACTACTAGTGCAATTGTTAAACGGGACCGCTATAGCGGAGGGCGGACTTAGTATAATGGCCTGTATAGGAGGAATCCTTATTCAAGTAGTGTAGTTCAGGGAGTACACGAGTCGAAGTGTATAAAAGACCAGTTCTGCTCTGTTGTAGAAGACAGATAAGGTCAAAATGTCCTTAGGATTTTATGTGGGATATTACCAAATGTGCTGCCAACATTACTGGAGTCGAGTTTCTTCATTGCTCTTTATCGGTCATCTTACTAGGACAAACTTGGTTTATAAAGGATTTATTGATCGAGTAAAAACAAAAGCAAAACGTTCCTCTCGGATATCAGAAAGAAGTCCCGAGCGGACAAGATAGCTTTATCGAACCCTAGACGGACAATTTTCTTTTTTACGCTCACTTCAAGATGGCTGCCACTGACCGTTGTCGATTGGTAACTAGTATCCAAAACACGATTTAGTACTGGGATCTACTAGAAGAATATGCCTTTTGCTTCCGGTAGAAATGTCTAACTAGTAGGGGGGCTCCCACGCGCGCAAAGCGCGCGTGGGACAGAGCCCCATACTCATGGAATATGGTCAACCTCTTTTCGTTTTGTTGTCACGTGACTGACCGTACGTACGTACGTACGCGTCTACAGATTGTACGGGTAGGGTAGGGGAGACTATCAAAAGGAAGGGAGGGGTATCTCAGGCGTGTCTTGGCAAATCCACATCTTTTATATTGGACATTCACAAAATGGTCAACTGACAGCTGTCAAAACGGGATAGCCACTGACCAGTATCACATGACCAAATTGTGGGCTCATGTGTTAACTCATCGAGTTATGGCAGCCCGCGTATTTTTGGCGGGAAATTGTGTTGACTACTGAAAAAGAAATTTTCAGTTCATTGTCTTTTTGAGACAATATTATTACTCTACACTGTTAAAGTTTTACTAAAGGATAAACGAAACAATTTCTATTGCTATGTCAACAAACAATAGCAGAGAAAATATAATTTGCAGAACACTTGGTTCAGGTGAAGAGCAACGGGAAAGAGAGCGGAAGAGAGCAAGAATTAACTGGGGAAGAATGAGCGAAGAAGATTGCCAAAGAAGGCGAGCTCGGGAAAGAGAAAGGAGACGAAATTATAGCGAAGAACGCCGACAAGCAGAAAGAGTCCGGGCTCGAGAAAACAGACAAAATGTTAACGAAGAACGCCGAGAAGCGGAAAGACTCCGTGCTGTGGAAAACAGACAAAATTGTAGCGAAGAATGCCGAGAAGCGGAAAGACTCTGTGCTGTGGAAAATGATAATTTGTGTGCACTGGAGTGGATAATATTTAATAAATGGAAGATCCTAAAGTCAGTTTCCAAGACAAGACCTCAAAAAAATTCAGGCTTAAACGGCATTCGAACAAATGACTTTGCCTCTACCTCTTCTACGTTTGCATTGTGCCACGATACAGTCAGGTAGCGGATTTTTACCGTTCGATAAATCTTATAATAACAGAAGAAAATAACAGGTTATGGCCCCCATAAACCAAGAATTAAAAAAGGATGTGCCTGGTATGGATACTTCAAAATCAGATGAGACATTTCCTGACACATATACAATATAGGTTATCTCAAAGTAAGGCGAGACATTAATATGGTGTCTCCATACAATATATGAAAGCTAACCATTTCGAGTCGGCGCTTAACCTTTATCGCTATAGATCAGTGCCTAACCCAGTAGCTATTCCCTGCGTTAACAGTGTTATTTACCATGTAACGTGCCAAGTGGAAAGTCTATGACAATTTGTTTCGTTTTTGGAGCAAAGTGAAGCCAAAGGAGAAGAAAACCAAAATGACGGAGAGATCATTGGAGATCCACCGAAAAAGATTACTCCAAATGTTTTGTAGCAAATGGCGAAATCACAGCAGCCTTTGGTTACTATTAAGAAAATCGCGAGTGAATCGCGCGCGTATGTTTCTTTCGTGCGTAATCGTTTTTGTTTCTTGTTTTTTTTTTGGCTTAACGGAGTAGAAAATACTGCAATGCTAATTGAAAGGTCGATTTATGAGCTCATAATGTGGCTAAGTACTTTTTTTATAGGGTGACGCGTTTAAGAAGCCAAAATCGATGCCATTGATCACAATTATGCCTTTTAAGGAAAAAGAATGAGAAACGATGAAATCAAAAACGCCTTGAGATAAATGTCGCTTAATCAATTTTATTTGGGTTACTGCTGAAAAATGGATTGAATATTAAGCAGTATTGGAAGCAGAACATTTAAACTTTGAGTTGCCATTTCGGCCGGTAATCTTATTTGTCTCTGAAAATTACAGCATTGACAACAATTCCGCCAAGCCGGCTGTTTTTCAATGAAAAGAAAATTTATTTGTGAGCTTAATTTGCTAGCAAACGGCAGCTGTAAAGTTACCTCCCACCAAATGTACCACCGCAATTTCCCTTAAAAAGCCAAGATTGGGATTTGGGATAATTCGCTTTGCTTTTACTTATTCCCACATGAATAGCAAACCTTGTAAAACATCAGTTAAAACACAGACTCTCACGCTGGGAAGGTTTGCACTTTTGAACCGCAGTGTCACGAAGCCAAACGAGCGAAACCTTGCAAACTATATCTTGCAATGGGCATTATTCCAATACGAGCTCTCTTTTCTCTGCCTCGACGATAAACGATGCTAGAAAAAACTAGAAAGGTATTCGGTTTAAAATTAGTCTTTAAAATAAGTGACTTCTAATCTGCGGCGAAAACACCATCATGATTCAGACTATTTCGTGTAAATGACAGACTTCTAGAGGGTTTGCAGCGAAAGCCAGCGTCCAACTATCCCACTTTTTGACCGATTGGATGAGAAATGTTGAGCTGCACGCACTTTGTTGTCGCTCTTTCTTTGTCAAAAGCACCTGTAGCATTTTAATTAAATTCGATATTAGAAAAACGGCGTTGTCAAGAAAGTCAGTTGTAATTTCGACCGAAACCGTGAAGTTCCTTTGCGGTCATTCTCCGTCGACACCGGCACTAGCACGATGAGAAACATTTCAAGAATTAAAGAAAAGACATACGATTTGCATTAAGAAAAGGCATGTTGCAATGATATGAATTAAGATAAAAAGAACCCTAAAGGAATTACTTTTATTGCTATAATTACGCGGCTGCCTGACAGGCCGTGGTTTGAGTACAATTAGTGAACAAACCTCTGTTTTTTGTTCAGTTCTTTCGCGACTTATGAGTTCGCCACGGTGGCAATAATCAATTATGTTTTCAATATACTTTTAAAATTCATCGAGGCTAAAATTTGAATGTGATGTGCTGCCGAAAGGCAAACTTGAGAACGTGTGAATTAGCGAGTAGACAGTACTCGGCAGTTCTCACGTGATCCAGGTGCAATGTGATTATTCATACTAAAGGTACAATTAGTGAAATGTCAAGCGCTAGGTTTGTCGACAAAAACTAATTCCATTTTCAGTTATGAATATGAAAAGAAGATCACAGTTCGCTAAGAACCACATTTAGCTCTGAACGGAGAAATAGCGGAATTGGCAAAAGGTGCTTCGCCCTGAACGATTTTCGTCAAGACGCAGATGTAAGATCCCACTTCGCGACGAAAACCGCGTTAATTTTACGATTGTATTTCCCTGCTTTGTTTTGATTTTTAACATCTAACCGACGGGATCGCAAGTTCGATTATGGAGCCAAACAATAGCAGAGAAGACGGCAATGATCGCCTTGTTATAAACGTAAGTGGAACCATCTTCGAAATAAGCGAAAAAAAACTGGACCATTTTCCACAATCATTACTAGGTAGCCCAGAGAACAGACAAAAATACTTTGATCGCCAGCGTGAACAGTATTTCTTTGACCGACACAGGCAAGCGTTTGAGGGTATATTGTTTTACTATCAAACCGAAGGAAGGCTCATTACGCCGGACAATGTGCCTAGTGAGGTCTTTGACGAAGAGGTGAAATTTTTCATGCTCCCTGTTGAGAAAAAAAGGCACGAAACGTTGGAAACGGTGTTACTCGGCGACGACGACCGCTCTCGGCCATTGAACTTGTGGCAGAGAAAATTGTGGGAGCTGTTTGTGCTGCCGAATTCATCGCTGCCGGCGAAAATGCTTGCCATTTTTTCTCAAGTGGTCATAGCAGTCTCCTTGGCAAGCTCGTGTTTACGAACAGTCGCATCGTTGCGTTCAACGCTTGTTGAACAATATAAAAACCCCAGTGGAAAAAATTCAAGCTTTGTTTACTCTCGGAAGTTGACAAGCCCGAATCTGGGAGAAGACGAATGGTTTCAACTTGATTTGGCGTGCTACAGTTGGTTTACTGTAGAATGCGTGATACGGCTACTGACCTCTCCGAACAAGGGGGAATACTTTAAGTTGCTTCCGAACTGCGCCGACTTTGTAACGATAGTTTTCTTTTATTTGCTACTAATTGTGAAAATAACTTGGCCATCTGCGGTGTTTATCGTTCAGTTGTTTGAGACTTGCACAGTAGTTCGCATTTTGAAATTCGTGCGGTACTGTGAGGCGATGAAAATCCTCGTCCTAACAGTGGCCGCCGGATTGCAAGATCTTGGGCTAGTGGTTACGTTTGCAACAACGGTCGTTATTTTGGGTTCTAGCGCCGTTTATTTCGCCGAAAGCAGCGGTGACGAGAACGATGATTTTACAAGCATTCCAGATACTTTTTGGTGGGCGATAATAACCATTTGCACTGTTGGATACGGCGATAAGGTCCCAGCCAGTTCCATTGGCAAGCTGCTTGGTGCTGTGTGTGCGGTTCTTGGTACAGTAACATTGGCGCTTCCCCTATTCCGCTTTGCGGCGCATTTTCGCACGCGGATTGAGAGTTCAACCTACGTTACAATACCACGCGAACGAATTGCGCACATCAAAGGAAGAAAGAGAAATACTGTTCGATCATTAACACCTTCGTACCCAAAGTCTTAGACAAAACTAATAAATCAGAAACGCGTTGGATAATCAAAGCGAGAAATATTAACTACAAATGCTTGTTTCGGAAAGAAGACGCATTGAAATTTAAACGACCGGAGAACAATTACAAGTATAAGAGAATGATTTTATCACAGTGGTCTGTCTCGGGTGATTCATTATAGCTATCACTGTCGGGGGCTGCCTCAGATAACTAAATACCTGTTACCTTGCCAACTACAAAAGAGGCGAGCAAAATAAAAAATGTTTTACATTTCAAAGGAATAACTTGCGTTGTGAATTCGAGGTCAGTCGCCTTAATTTGTCAGTAGAAAGCCATTCAGGCGTCTTTCTTAAGAGGATCGTTGTTCTAAAAACACAATTTAAACTGCAGTAATTTCCTTCATAATTATGAGCCATATCATACACTGACAATCACCACCAAAACCTAAAGCTTAAAATCGCTCACAATTGCCTTGGCCAGAAAACGTTCCGACAAAGGTATAATTTATTGATATTTCGTGTTCACTTAAGGGCGTCTTTATATGATCCCGGTAACCGAGCTGGCCCGGTCACCGGGGCGAATTTTGTCTTCTATTCATATGGGAAAATTTTTATCCCAGTGGCCAAGATGCAGAAACCGAGATTTCGCTAACCAGGCTGGTCCGCCTTTTCAAATGAACAGATCGAAATTTTTACAAAGGAAATAAGAATGAGGCGAGATCTCGGTAACCGGGCCACCCCGGTCAACCGGGCTCATTTAAAGAGGCCCTCAGTTCGACAGTAAGTGAAAAGTAGGTATTTATTGTTCTTCTAAAATATCTGCTCGCAGGAGCGGCTCCAGCAGCTGGGCATAAATTTCGGTTTTATCGTGTACCGTTCTTCCCTCGTTCTGCCTCCAATGTGTTTGTCGAAAACCCACTTCAACCAGTTGGTATGAACAGAAATTTTTGAAAATTACTCGATAACAATTGTTTGCTACCATTCGACAATATGGTTTTTGAATAATAAAATATCAAATGTCCCATCATGTGTCTAAAAACATCAACGTTTCAAATGTGATGTTTGAAAGCTTTGATAGAAAATTGACTACAAAAATAAAATGTAATCATTATTCCATAACATTCTCGCTACAGAAAACGCGGAAAATGTTTGGCAATTGCGGTAATTGTAAATACTTTGCACGACGTTTTAACGTTATTAGGGCGATGGAACTTATTTTAAAACGCAGATTTTAGCTTACTCTGAGTCAAACGACTTATTTTGTGGTTCTGATTAATATGCCTGAAAACTTGTTATTATTTTGTACAGAGAACTAACACAAGCTGGTCCGAAATAGAATTATTGGCCTCAAAATTTATTACTTTGTCTTAAAAAACGATTTTTCAAATAAACTATATATTTTTCTCCGAGAAACGTTTTAGCTTGTAGGCCATCTGTTAAACTTCTTGTGGAGAGAAATCCCAACCTTTTGTTTGCGGCGAACATGCAATGGTTTTGCAGGAACTGAACATATCTTTCGTTTTAAATTCTATTTTAAAAGGAGCTGCGATATTTAATCATCTAGGACGGACATTTTAAAACAAATTAAATCGTAATCCGACAAGAAAGTTTTTAAAACCAGGTGAATTCAGTTTAATTGAAGCTACGCGAAAGCCAATTTCAATCTATATAGAAGTTGTTTTTTCCTAGTGTACACACGGTCCAGACTCGGAAACAAACTGTGACTGACATCACTGAAAATGTTTGGAACTGCATAATTAAAAAAATACATGTAATCTTCAAAAGTAAAATAGGACTGTTCAGAAATTTAAACGACCGCAGAACAATTACAAGCATAAGAAAATGTTTTTGTTACACTGGTCTGTCTCGGGTGATTCATTATAACTATCGCTGTCGGGGGCTGTCTCAGATAACTTAATCACTTGTTACCTTGCCAACTACAAAAGAAGGAGAAAATTTCAAACAAAAACTTCTGATCTCGTGTTCAGAATTTTTAACCTTCTGTTCGAATTCTGAAAAGCTTAGTCTTGTCAGGAGTAAAGGTGTCAAATTTGATATTTCTGTTGCAGTTAGGTTTTAAGAACATAATTTCCTCTCAGAATTTTCGAGAACAACAACAAACTGGGAAGCCAATTCTTATCATTTTTTCCGACTGGAGCAACATTAATCGAACCACTATAGTACAAACCGTAAGTAGTTATAGTCTTCGCATTTCCTAGAACGTCTCAGATTGTGTTTCTTCAGTTGCTACCAATATTATATGCATAATTATCACATGACCTGTCCGGCCCCGCTCACCAAATCTCATAGGAGACTAGGGCTGGACTAGTTGACGTGGCCGGTCAGGAAAAAGCCATCTGACCCGGGTGCTCTTGTACGACTTTTGTGCGATAAATAAAAAAATTAAAAAATAACAGAAATGAGAAAATAAGTCAAGTTTTTCGATGACTGATTGCGAGTTTCTTGTCTCGACTCGAAAAAATAACGGGAAAGTTTTTATTGCAGAAACGTTTCTTGTGATTTTTTCTGCGCGCGCCAGATCTATCGCTTCCGATATGGCTGGTTCGGCGAGTCGACAAGATGGGGCGAATTCTGAGTTCTGATTGGCTACCCAAGCGGGAAAGATGGGCCTAACTTGCCCGCTATTATCCCGAGAAACAAAACAAAACGGACATATAATAAATAATAAATAAATCCTTTATTGACCAGGCTTGTTCTGTCAAAATGGCCGCGAGGGTAATGACGTCGCTTTTTCCTGCGTTCAGCCAATAACGCATATAGAGCCTTTTCATTCACGTGATCAGCAGCCATGTTTTTAACGTAAAAAAAAGATGTTTGCATAAGAATAGAATTTAAATTTGGGGGATCAATTTTGGACACCAACATGGCCGCCGTGACGTCATGTGCAAACGCTCTATTTATTGAATGCTCTATGTTTGATACCAACCTTAATGACGATATGTCACACTTAACTATGGGAGGAGTAGGCTGTGTTATCTAAATGCCAACGTATCAAAATATCAGCTAAAATGAATGTGAAACACAATGGCAAAGGGATGGGGGACTGGAAACGGGTTGTTTTCATCGAAGTCTCAAGGATGGTTGTGGAGCAGGGTTGGCGCAGTGGTGAGAGCACTCGAATCCCGTCCCCGGCGTCATATGTGGGCTGAGTTTGTTGGTTCCCTACTCTGCTCCGAGAGGTTTTTCTCCGGGTACTCAGGTTTTCCCTCTCCACAAAAAGCAACATTTTCCTTGATTTGATTTGACTTGATTTGTCCCCAATTAGTAAGTCAGTGCTAAATGCAGTTGAGTCACTGTAATAAAGTTTATTGTTATTATTACTATTATTATTATAATCATAACTATAACAAAATTCTCAAATCTGATTGGCTATCAACTGCCCTGATTTCAGCCTTAATAGGACAGTTAAATTGGACAGTACGCGTCATGCCTGAGTAATAGGACAGTACGCGTCATGCCTGAGTAATTGGACAGTACGCGCCATCATGCGCGCGCTTAAATGGCTTTTTTTTCACTGCTAGCAAAACAAATCTTGGAATTTCATGTGTTTTGATTAAGAAAAAAATAAGTTTATATATAAAAATTTTGTTAAAGTTATGATTAATTGGTAATAAGACTTCGTGTCGTCCAATTCGGTCTGCAATCATACTCGTGATTAAACAAATCGGACTCCCGCTACGCGGTCGTCCGATTTTGTTTATCACTCGTATGATTACAGACCGAATTGGACTCCACTCAGTCCTATTACCATTACTTATTATTATTATTATGATTATTACGATTATTATGATTATTATGATTATTATGATTATTATGATTATTATGATTATTATGATTATTATTATTATTATTATTATGGTTAAGACAAAGGCGAACGTCTCATTTCTCCTTTTTAGTTTCAGCCAGAAAAGAAAACAGGGACTTATAAATAGATGGAAAGTATCAAAAACCAAAAATAAATAAATAAATAAAAGAATTAAAATAGTTAGTCTAGGACTGGTCGTATCTGTTATGGTTCAATTTTTCCTCAGTATAAATTTATTTCCTTTGTGTTTTGCTATGATAATGTATGATGAGTTTGAAACAAAGGAAAATAAATTTAAACCAAGGATAAAAATGAACCACAACATATCTAAAGGATGGCCCGCTAGCAATGTGGACGCTTCAAACTGTGCTGTGCTCCTCGTGTCACTTGAAGAAAAATCATCTCACGCATGTCTGAATCGAAAGACTGTGTCTAGTTATAGGACCAAAAAGAATGAAAAAATTAGGGACTGCAAACTTCCATCAATAAGGGTAGAAGGCCACAAGCGACGCAGAGCCAACCAAAGTGGAAGTCTCGTTATAAGTCAGAAGACGAAATTGGAAGATATCGGAACGTGCGGAAAAGAAGCAGAGAAACGAAGAGCGTCCGAGGAACTACGATTATTTGCCGAAAGGTTCAGTTTTTACTCACAGAAGGACTTACACACAAACAGTATGGAACGGTTCCAAAAGAGGCCCGAAGATACAAAAAAGTGCACAGACACTTCAATGCGCAATATACAACGTAGCTTTCGAGGAGTCCAATATGGCGGATGTTGACTTTCTTTCTTTGTTACGTTTGTGGATGGGCCTTTCCAGATTGTGCTCGGCACTTTTTTAGCGCAATTTGGCTTTGGGAGCACTATTTTGATCAGAGAGCACTTTTTTGGCCAAAGAGCATCTTCTGACAACTTTTTTGGTAAACAAGCCAATTTCTAGTTTATTTGAAGCAAATTACTGGATTTTTTGTTTTATATAGCAATTTCAAGTTCCCTTGACTACAAATAATATCTCAACTAGGCTAAAACTGGTGATTTCGACATTTGATTTGGTATCCATTCCTGTGGTACGTCGGTAACTACAAATCATGTTGGGTAGCCTGTGGGCTGTTGAACTAGTTAATAACTAATCTAACGCCTTATATGGAATATCTGTCTGCCCAGATCAAAAAACCCGTGAAATATTAGTGTTGAAGGTACAGAGTAGAAGGTAAGAAAACACAAAAGAGAACAAAAGCATTTATAATAGTAAGTTGTTATACGCTAAAGTGTGTTTCACAGGTTTATGGAAACTACTCTGACTAACGCATTTATTTAATAAAAGTATTACTCGTTATTTGTGCAATTATTGACTTGTATTCAATGGAAACTTGCCTTTTAGTTGCAAATCTAAATTGAAAAGCATCTTTTCTTTCAAATAATTAAAATATTTGGTAGCACTTGTTTAATTTTTGGAGCAACTTTTGAGCACTGTTTTGGTTTTGGAGCACTTTTTAAGCATCTTTTGGGCATTTTTGGGAGCACTTTTTTAGCTTTTTGGGAGCACAATCTGGAAAGGCCTATTTGTGGAATGCGTGACCCGTGATTTTATTGAAAAACCCCCTCGTTTGCACTGATTCATTTACCTTCAAGTTTTTTTTGATAGCACAGTACATAAATGTAGGGTGAAGAAAAGTGAATGGGCTCCTATTTCGCTCGCCCCTTAAAATTGACCAAATTTTGGTGGCCAGAACAGAAAACGGGGGGATATTAGGAACCGTATGAAACGCCATGCCGTTTTCTGAACCTATAAGCCTGGCCAAATAGTTTGGGGCAATCCCTACATGTAACACTAATAAGATTAATATAACTCTACAAACAAAACGGTATTTCCCACCCCACCCCCCCTCCCGATAGACGGGGATGCTCGTCGTCTCGCTTAGGGGTGTAAATTCAGGATTTTGGTCTCGCTTAGAGTGTTCTGGACAAAATGTCATTATTTTTAGCCCTCAAGGTGTCGTTAAGGGTTGTAGGCGAAGAAATAACAAAACAGAAAGAGTTTTGATTCTTTATATTTACTCAATTCAGTATTCGATGATAAGGGACGGACCATTAGAAAAGTGATGGGAAGGGGGGGGGGGTTGGGAAAAAAAAACAAAAAAAATTCATGCAAGGGAAAATGCCAAGAAAAAAATTCATGCAAAGAAGAAGGTAAGAAAAAAAAATTCATGCAGAAGGAAGGTCCAATTGTGACTTTTTCACACGTGCAGAGGGGTTCACCTGAAAAAAAAATTCCTGCACAAGCAGTGAGCGAAAAAAAAAAAATCGTGCAAGCTGAAAATTCCCCACCCCCACCCCCATCACGTTTCTTATGGTCCGTCCCTAAGGTCTTCGCCATCATTAAAAGTCACTGTACTTTTTATTTGTCTGTTTTATAAACTGGTCTCTTTTAGGGGTCTGTATAAGCCTCGGCCACGCCCAGATTGGTCTCTTTAAGGGGTTAAATTCAAAATTTCCGACGAGCATCCCCGTTTACTCCATATGGGAGTCCCCCCCGAGATTCCCCCTCCCATTCCCCTACTTTCAATGTTTGGTATGTACACGTGCTTGCCTAACGATTCCAGGTAACAACATACTTTTGGTCGTAAACAACATATTTATTACAATATTCTGTGAAGTGGCACCACCAAGGACTTTTGCGCAGCTTTGTACACCAATTATCTTGAAATGAACATTATTCGATCTCGAGAGAGCCTTAGGTACCTCGTCCTCTCTTATCGATATTTATAATATAGGTAGAACCCTGTGATTGGTCAAAACCCATGTTTTATCAGTGTAATACACGGCTTAGGCTTCTTTATTTGCTAAATAATATTTTTAATAAAATGCCTTTTTTTGAGGGATTCCGACCTTGAAGAAGGAAATCACGAAGAACGAAGTTCACAATTCCTTTAGATCTATAGTCCTTATATGAGAGAATTTTTGGGTTCTGTCCTCGGGTACCGGTACGTACACAAGACCAAAAGACCAAATAACCAAAAGACCAAATATACAAAAGACCAAATAATACATAAGAGCTAAATAATGACTCCAAAACAAACCGTGTACCGGTATACGAGGACAGAACCAATTTTTGCGAGATTAACATTTTCCGTACCCCACACATCATTAAACATGCTGTAATTGTCACTATTTTGTTCTTCGTAAACAATAAATGTTTAAACGTGCATTAGTCCAGTCAATTTAGCTGTAGAGTGCATGGAAAGATTGCAGAATACCCGGTTCACTCATTTACATGTGTAGGAGGCTTTTGAAGAAGGAGGCCTAAAATAATGGCCTCTATTGTTATTCATCAGAATGTAAATTATAAACTGGGTATTCTGCAATTTAGCCGAGAACGCATAATGAAGTATGAGGTGATACGGAAATCTAGCTCAGAAACTTCTACTAGATCACTGCAATTTTATATTAGAAATAGCAAGCAACTTACCGCTTACATGACACCATCAATCTGGCCCAATAACAAGTCCGCCAACAACAAGTCCGCCAACGAATGCATTGACTGTGTGTCAGCAGCTCTCCATGATATGACAGCCCACAATGCACTTTGCACATTTAGAACATGGCGGACAACGAGAAGAATTTTCAGTTTCAGTTTGTTCCGAACAAAATATTCCAGGGTTTTGAATCCACCGAAGTCCAAGAACGATTAATGAAATGGTAGGGTTTGGGGGGTCCTTCATCCAAGGCTTATAGAGACTGCAGACGGAAATTTGTCTTTGAAAATCATCTTTGTTTAAAGTTGTTGTCCGCGCGCGGTAACAATTAAGTGTCTTTTAAAAACTTGTTTTTTTTTTGCTTCAGTCCTTAAATTTGTTGCAATTCTTTTCTGTTTTCATTCAGGGGAATGATATCGCGCAGCAAAATGCAGATGTTTTCGTACGACCAGCTGTTTCAACAATATCAAAAAGAAAAGTTTGTATTGGTAAGTACGGAAGGTGTTACCAATGCATGGTTCAATTTTTGCATACGGTCCAGGGGGTACGGGGGTGGGGAGAATTGAAAATAATTCCTCTTTGAATAGATAACTCCTCGAAAATGAGTTCTTCGTTTCAAGCTCACCAGGAGATATTTAGAGGTTGTATCGGTCGTCTGTCAGTGATATATCAGTGGTATGTTGGTGATATATTCTTTGCAGTATTCCTCCTCAACCAGCAGTATTCTGCAAAATATGACGTTAGCTAGTGTAAGATCTAAAGTCCAATGATTTCTGGTGATTGTGCGCAAGCAAAATAAAGTTACTTTGAAGACACGTGTTTATTGGAGAGATTCCCCTTTTACACTCTACCATAGGTGTCAGTAGATCATCAATACAGTGTAGGCTGAGTGTTGACAGCCTATCAACTGACTGTCGGCCGACACATGAGTCGGTCGACATGGCACAAACTATCACCTGTTGTTGGTTGAGTGTCGACCGTGTGTCAGTCGATATGTCAACCAACTCTTGACCAAGTACATGTGCTACCAACATGTCGACTGAGTGTCGATCGCGGGTCGATTGCTTGTAGCGATCGACACTTGACCACGGGTGTCACACGTAGGTGCACATGATCACAGACACCTAGTCTTCCAGCCTGCAATAGGAGTTGCATAGTTTCTTCTTTGTCTTTGAGTCCATCTCTGTCAACAAACTCTATCATCAGCTAGTTCATCCCAACCTACATGTGTGTGGCTGTTCTTTGCGCATATGAGTTAACCAGCTTCATGTTGGTTTATTTTGTCTTTGAAATAACCCAAAATAGCAGATTGAATGAATTTTTACTAGTTGACATATTCCTCTTGATCAATTATCCCTCTAAATCAACAGGATTTCTTTCAAGATCCCAGTGTTATGTCTAACCTTCAGGTTAGTCTCAAATGATTCTTTCTTTCTGAGTGTACAGTGCAAATAATAATAATAATAACAGGGTTGTCACTAAGGGCCGGGGGCCGGGGATTTCCCCCGGCTACTTGGAGCCTAACCCTCGGCTACTTTCGTCCTTAAATTAAACCAAAAAAGTACCATAAAATTCTACATGAAAAGGGGGGGGGGGGGAGAGGGGCGGTTGACATGACCGCTTGCGACTTCCCCGGCTACTAACAACAATTACCTGGCAACTTGAAATCTTAGTGACAACCCTGTAATAATAATGATAATAATAATAATAATAATAATTATAATCATCATCATCATCATCATTAAAACTTTACCCAGGATAACCCTTCAGTACAAAACATTGTTATCAACAGGCTCCTGCTAAATGGGGGCCTGCTTTCAAAGTAATTAGTGTAACACTGATCCTTTGTAACAGCCTGATCAAAGTGCCAGTTGTTATTATTATTATTACTATTATTATTATCATAATTTCTATTATTATTATTATTATTATTATTATCGTTGTTATTATAAAGCAAATACAGAAAAAATGTTACCCCTGTAAAAAGCCAATCTTTATAATAATTGTAACAAGGTGTTTTTAAAAGTCAATTTCGTTTTCCTTAGGTTGCATCTTCATCAAACACATGGAGCCCTCTAGGTAACCTTTAAATAAAACTTGAAATAATTACATAATTTTGCATGTCTAGTTTCGTAGGTATGCTAAACCTGTCAAAAGTTCCAAGTAAGAAAACTGTCTTTGATAGGAGCTATCATCATCATAATCATTATCAATCCTTTTGACTCATATGGCCTCCATGGTTCCTCTATAGTGAACTAGGTTTTGATCAGTCTGTTTAATGTGCTACATTTCAATCCAATGTCCTCTTACGCCTCCTTGATAGTCCTTCTTCGTTACATATTGAGCCTCTCTTATTAGTTAGTTTGGAAATTTCATATACTAAGCTTGATGTATGTTTTAGGATAATTCAAAAACTCTTATTGTCTGTTCTGATGTAATTGTATGGAGGTGTAACACATGTTAATTTCATATTTGAATACTTAAGAAATAGAAAACATGTACCGTGTTTCTATCGAGCTATAGAAACACGAGTGGAAGTTTGGGAGAACAAGAAATGCTGTGGGAACATGAGCCACAGGCGAGTGTTTCCACAGCTTTTTCGAGTTCTCTCAAGCTTTCATGAGTCTTTCTATAACTCGATAGAAACATGAAGCACATGTTTTCTATTTCTTTTAGAAAACACCACAATGAAAAAAGGGAAAATAACTTGTTTACTTTGATGACCAAAATGTAAATTCTCTTTGGTCGCATCATCATTTCGTCAACAGCTTGTGCTAGTTCTGTGTTTCTATCCAGTTATAGAAACATGAATTCTAACCCAGTGTTGCATCCAGAGCGCGTCATTGCGTCCTGGGACGCAATATTTTGCTTTTGGACCCCCTAAAATACTAAGAAGGGGTCCCTGTGGACGCACAAATATCATGTTCGAAATATATACACATTTCTTCCACTTGTATCGATGCGAAGAAAAACAATCCACTTGCCACGTGCGGAACAACGAACTTCCGAAGATGAACACTGGAGCGTCATGCCTTGATGCACAATTGCTACCAATGCCAGATTTTCGCGTTCATTCGCTCCGCGTTTTTTGAGTTCTGACTTCTCATAACAAAAGCTTTTTAGTTTGAGAGAGCCGTAGCGTTACACGGAGGTGAACGAAGAAACATTTACTCGGCCCAATAATCGCAGTTTTCAAAATGGCGGACACCGACAATACGATTTTTCACTCGTCTTCATCATCAAATTAAGAGGTGATTGAAATCAATATTTATGATAGGACCCCCAAATTTCTGGTCTGGACCCCCAAATATTTGTCCAAGGGGTCCAGAGGACCCCTACCCAATAAAACCTGGATGCAACACTGCTAACCAATCAGCGAGCATATTTTCTTAGGACTGTTTTCTAAAGGTCCTTGTTAATTAGACATCCATAAATTGTCAAAATTGCCATAGTGGGGATTAAGTGACAGAACAGATAAAATGTGTTTTTTTTATGTCACCTCTTTCCCTGCCAAGCTCAGGGTTATAATTCTCCTTAGTGATTGCCTTGCCCTACCTGTTGCCAGATTAATTCCAGTAGTGTTTGAGTTGATAATTTCTCAATTCCCATGTTCAGCTAGCTGGGAAAAATTATGGATATTGTAAGATAAATTTTATTTTGGTCATTTCTGGAAACAAAATTGTTATTTAAGAGTCAATTTGTTTTAGGTATAAGACCAGCCTCTATCACAGCTGAAGTTGTCTCATGTTCAGTTACTTCCATGGACTTCTTTGATCGGCTGCAAGAGGAAGGTACTGCACCTTACCGTGTACAGTACACATTTTTTGCTAGATTTGCAGTTTAAAAGTCATGCTGCATACACAGAGGCTTTCGTTCCTCAATTTCTAGAGCTAAACTCCTTCCCAGGGACTCGTTTACAACTCCAGAAGAGAAACACTGGGAACAAAGTTGACTTGCCACCTTCATTTGCATAAAATTTGTTTTCAAGGGCCTTAGCCAGGGCTTTTAAATAAAATATTAACATGTAATCACAATTGTCACATTACAGTGGATAAAGCGTTTATCAGCCTCAACATTTTCCGTTTTGTAGGCTGTCTTCTAGATTTTCACTTCTACAGTATGACATTCATTGGTCAGTGCAAAATGCTTCTTAACAAGATTTTCCGCACAAATCTAAAAGAATACACATTTATTTAACCAACTGTCCAAAGTACCGTGCAGCTTTTCCATATCCCAACAGGGCACAGTACTTTGTATGTAATGCCAAATACATAGACGCTAGACAGGATGCTTATTGAATCTGTTATTCACTGCAAGGTCCGTCTATTTTCTTTTCTGAGAAGATCAACATTTTTATGAACTTCACATCAACACCGTGGCATACTGGTGAAAGTAATTCCCTTTGTATTGATATTATGTTAACAGGTATTGTGAGAGAATCTGGAAACATTAAGAAATGTTTTGATGAATTTTATGAAGACTTCATCGTCTCTGATGAACTCAGAAAGGTAGAGATCAACATCAGTAGTATATTTTGTCAATTGATTGATGGGTCCCTAAGAAAAAGTACCACATCAAAATTCCCTACATGTAAATTTTAAATAAACACTGAAAGCAGCCATGGTTCAGGGGTGAAAGAACGTAGCTACTATCTTTGTGACCTGAAAATAGTTTCAAGACTTGGCTTGATAAACGCACTTATGACTAGGATTTTCAGGGCTAAAAATTGGCGGTCGCACGGTCGCCAGTGGCGAGTTAAAATTGACCAGAACGACCACAAGTTAAGGTTTGAACGCCCGATGTGGGACTATGCTACAGAATTTCGAAAAGTTGCAATGTAAATTATGCGAAGTACAAAGTTAAAAATAAAACTCAACATGTGGTTTACTACTGAATTTTTAGTTCTGAAGTGGAAATTGTGATTTCACAAGCGATCCACATTCACAACATATAGATGCCATTTTGATTTTCTGATATCCACGTGACTCTGAAAAAAAAATGGAGGGCTAATTCATTTTGGGATGGGCCACTAAGAATCCCAGGAAACTGGCCCGACTGGCCACCAAGCACTGGAGTTAATTTTTAGCCCTGGATTTTACGCGAGTATTGTTCAAAAGCCTCGGCATGCCAGACAGCAAGGTTTGCCATGTTACTCAAGTCAGAATTTTGTTTTGTGGGGATAGTTTCTAAAGAAACTGGTGTTGCGTCGGTGGGAAATTGAAACACAAGAAATTGGATAAATCAAACGAGTTGATTAAGTAAGTTATACCACCTTAAGGTAAAAGGGAGGTGCTGACGTTTCTTGTGTTTCAGAATTTTGTTTGTTTAGTTGTGATTGCATAAACCGCAGCGGAGAATTGACCGAGGTCAATCGAAAGCTGCAATTTGGTAATGGTAATGGATTTATATACCGCACGTACCATGTACATGTTCATGACGGTTCACAATTCTTTCTCGGGGGTGAGATTGGACATCAGCCTGTGAAGGCGCCTCTGGCAGCCGCCATCAGTCCGTATTTGATCTCACCAAACCACCCAACCTATGGATGGATGTGAAAGGCCAGACCACTACACCGGGATCTACATGTATGTCCCCTACATTTCGCGAAGAGTGTGTGGTTTCTTTAACGTCCCACGAAGTTATTGGGAGCAAGGGTTGTGAGACGGGAACTAAATAAAAATAATAATGAACTTTATTTGAGTGTCAACTGTATCTAGCACTGACGTACTAATTGGGGACACTGTAAAGCACAAATCAAATCATATTTAATCAAATTAAATAAAATCAAATCAAATGTTGGTTTTTGTGGAGAGGGAAAAACCGGAGTACCCGGAGAAAAACCTCTCGGAGCAGAGTAGAGAACGAACAAACTCAGCCCGCGAGCGCTCTCAACACTGCGCCAACCCTGCTCCCCTAAGGTTCTACGGTTTATCGTCCTTATTCGAGAATACTAGAAAGCAATGACAGCACTTTCCCCTCATTTTTTAAAAGACCCTGAGTGACGGTCCGGCCGAGGTTCAAACCCGTGACTTCCCGCAGGATAGTCCCGTGCTCTACCAACGGAGCTGACCGGTCAGCGGTAAATCCGGTTTCACATCGATAGAAGACAAACTCTATCAATTGCTGTTGAAATGTTATTGCTTTGAGTATTGTACACTAGGACTAGAATTAAACTTTATTTTGTTAACTTCCAGCAGTGCTTTTGATTATGAGATAAATTAATTTTGATTCTCTTCTGTTTAAGGTACTTCTTCTTGAAGAGGCCGAGACATATCCTATATTTAGCGATGCCGACAGAAACGAGTTCATTTTCTTAATTTTTAAACATCTCTGTCTTGGTGGACAAGTTTGTCAAGTAAGCTTATTGTATACACTCAAAGAGTTGATATCATACCTTTGCTGGTAGAGCATCGCACCAGTGTTGTAGAGGTTCTGGATAAGAATTCCGTTTCGCGTGTTCTTTTCACGGGCAACCCAAAGCAACGCCCTTGAAAGTGACAAAATTGCGGACACATCCAGTTTCCTTTGCGTTCTACGGCTGCAAACCAGGAAACAGTCTTCACTCTTGTATTATAAATCCAGATATGACGGTTTCCAAATCCATTTCTTTGCACCCATATAGACTTCGAAATTGGTATTAAGTCTTATTATTTTTTTCTGAAGCATCTCAGCGGGCCGGAATCCCAAATCCTCGAATCTGATTGGCTAATCGCGCGCTCGTAACCGGTCCAGCTTTTTACGATACGGACCACGGTCCGGATTTTTATCCGCGCTATTCGCGGCAAATTGAAAAAAAAGCAAACAAACAGAAAAAATAAATAAGTTATTTACCGGTCTAGGTCGGTCCGTATGGGAAAACACTGTGCCCTTGGTCTTGAGTACGGCCCTCGGCCTTTGGCCTCAGGCCGTACACAAGATCTCGGGCACAGTTTTTTCCCATACGGACCTCCCGCCCGGTAAATAACATATATGTTCACATACATTCATCCGTCATCAATATTTTGTTTCCTTCACCTAGACGTATCATTCGCCAGTGGTACTGTTGTAACCTTACGAATTTTGACTAATACAAGCGTGTTTATTTGCTGTCATCCAGTTCAGAGTTTTGCCTCCTTTTTATGGCATATAATTCATGGTAGGCCACCATATAGTCTCCCAGCTATCCCATAATAATGCCTGTTATATCCGTGTGAGTCCATTGGCTGGGAGACTATATGGTGGCCTACCATGAATTGTGTCCTTTTTATCTACAACAT